>WACJ01000122.1:600000-991586 GCA_008973525.1 Stenopsyche tienmushanensis | reverse complement strand
CGTTTTTTTGCATTTTCCAATTGTTTGACTTTTAAAAATACCTCTCCAAAAAATTTCCAAAATCCAACTACTTACGGAGGTATAGCTATTTAATGAAGCGGCAACTTGGCCGGTCCTACCATAATGGACGCTTTTAACTACTTTTTTCAACACAACGGTTGCATCATATCTCAAGTTTTAATTAATTAATTTACTTCAAACTGGGTACGAATCTTTTCTATATAACCCTTTTTTATTATTACCAGATTTATGTCAAAATTTCTTTTTTAACTATTTAAAAAAAATCAAAACTGTGACAAATAAGACCAAAAATGAATTTGACTACAGTGACAACTTATCAGTATTTCTCTAGTGGATGTCTGGTATTCGAATCCAGATGTAAGACGTCTTTTAAATTTTACCAAAAATGCAAATTTTTAGTTCCTGTTTTTTATTAATTTTTTTGTGCGATTTTAGATATATTTTATATAGCTGTTTCAAAGTTATGCGGTTTTTAAAATCCACGGAACGCATCTTCACTTTTTTATGTATCATAGTTTTTTTTGTGCGATTTCTTCGATCTATCGCACAAAAAAAAGGTTTAAATGTATTTGACCAAGAAATGTTTATTGTTTACAAAATTAAGTCACAAGGATTGGGATGGGGTCCGCCAAACAAAAATTGTTCAATAAGGGTCCGCAGATCTAAGCAACTCACATATTTTTTTGTCTAATTCTATCAAAAAATTGAAAAGAATTAAAAAAAAAACATTTTTAGATGTTGTTAAATGTGATTGGATTTGTGTCTGGATGTCTAAAGGATTCATGCATTTCCAACACCACGGAACGTTCAGAATTTAATTAATTCCTATGCACGATCAAAACTGCTTCCCAAATCGGCTTAATTAAAAATCCTCATTGTGTCCACACCGAAAGTAATTAACACCAGCTGAATTAATTCGAAGCTATTCATCTCCATTAAGTAAAAAAAAGATCGCCGACTTCGCGTTTCGGGGCATTTGTTCCCTTCATCGTTCCTAGTGACTTATCGCCCTGGCATTCCATCATCACCGAGCACGCAAGTGTCCATCATTGAATCCGATCGGAAAAAAACAGGTTAATCTTAATCGTTAATTACCAGGTCTGATGGACGACCATCGTCAGGTGAAATCTTTCACGCCGTGTATCATTATGGCAATGCGCGCATAAGTGGTGAGGGCACCGTGTGAAAACGAAATTGAGACCATTAATATACATTTTCGAGGAATTTCCATATAAAAATGTTCGGAGTTCATAAATCAGTGGTTTCCAAATTCGATCGGTCTTGTAATCTGGAAATACGTGACTACCAATTGTGCCCGTGGACTCGCGTTTTTTTAAATTGTAAATTTGAGACCTGTCCAAAGATAGATTGCAGAGGGATTTTTTTGGATGGCGAATAATGGATATGTTGCTGAAAGTGATTTGGTAATGAAGGTCGCTGTCAGGATGAAGGCTACATTTACCAATCATGATCCAGACACATGTGTCTGATAAATCACCTCTGACCTTACTGCGATCGTTTCTATATCCAGACTTGCAATAGTGAAGAAAACGCGTCTTGAACGGCATGCTCACATTGCTGTTATAATTAATTAAGAATTCTAAGAACGATGTTCCTGATTAATACTTGATTGCAATTCAATAAAAAATATTTAATTATATGAAAGCATCAATGCGAGATGTGCTATACCGTCAAAACAAAATAGAATCACCAAGCAGTCAAGGCCGCTCGGCTTTGTTCGGTCATTTCCGCGTGAAATCGTTATTTGATTGACGTTTAATATGATCGATTTACTTACTGCGTTTCCGCAATCGCTTACAAAGCTTACAAATAAATACGATTTACATTTTAATTAGATAATATATATGAATAGATTTCCATAAATAAATATCGATTGGACTTAAGATTCTTCAATATTTTTAATATAAGGTAATTCAGCCCTTAATTGCATTTGGAAACTTGGGATTTAATTATTTTTTCAGAAAGTGGAAATTAGTGGAAATAAAGTTAATATAAAAGCTTCAATAAAAATATGTAATTTAAAGCACTCCATTTGAAATAGGACAATATTGAATTTTAATGGATATTCTAGGCTAAAACTATATCCTAGAAATTGTATTTATTTAAACGGTAATAGATGAAATTAGCCTAGTGTTTGATCTATTCCCGGAATATATTTTGGACTTCAGAAAAAAATTATCTCAATCAATAAATTGGTGAGATTGAAAGTATAACAGACTCTAGGTAATCTGACCTCAGTTTTATCCGGCGTCCCTTATAGTCCGACATCCCAATACAAATATAGTACATATGTACAGTAAAGTTTCGTCAATGCAAAAAATGCAATAGTGTGATTGTATCTAACTTAACCTTAAAACTTTACCTGGCAAGTATTTTTTAAAGTTAACTAATTATTATAAATGCTGCTCCTTCTCAAAAATGGACTAAAATATATTGAATACTATTATAATGTAGTTTTTTCAAACTACCCGACCTAATACATAGATGACGGTTTACTGTTGTAAAAAATATTATGATAGAAAGTGTCTAGACTCTAGACGCTACGTTGTTTCCGTGATCATACAGAACATAGAAAATATCGCGAAAAGCCCCATAAGAGGACGGAGTGGCCATAAGGTTTGTATGCTCAATCGGTCCGCTTTTCGGACCGCTGATATGACGTATTAGCGCTTCGCGATCGGATGCCATGCCTGAACACAACGATAACGAAGAAAAGAGGGATTGGATAACTTAGTTAGTTAGTAAACGGACAGAATCAATCAGTATTGGTTCATGTAAAGTTGATTGTGATGATTGTGGATCAGGTAAAAGACACACTTTCAAGAAAGCTAAACATCCAGAGATTGAAGAAGCTATGTATATATATTTTCTTCAAGAAAGAAATCGACATACACCTTTCTAGACCCATATTGGCCATGAAATCAATGTTGTTTTACAAGGATATAACAAAAAGAAGACTTTACAGCTAGCAAAGGATAGTCAAAACAATTCCAAAATCGTCATGAAATACGTTTGATGACGTTAACAAATTTTTATTTTTTAGTCTCAAAGCAGATTTAGCCTAATTTCCTGATTCTAAAAAGTAAATACTCATACCATTAATAAAGTAGGACATCATAACACTCATACATTTTTTTAAAAATTTATTTATTTAAATATTTATTCAAGTATTACCTATTCCTCAATATATACTATACTCTTAAAATTAAAATAATGTCCTGATGTAAGGGTCGGTTTAAGCATAAGTGTAATAGATTAGGTCCTGGACTGTTATACTGTGACGGTTAATGTAATAAAGTAAATACAATCATATATGCGTGAATCGCTCATAAATCTTCTCTTATCTAAGAAAATCTATTCAAATAACCTTATCCTATTTTAGTCTTATGCGAAAGACAACGGAAAAACTCCTATTGAGATTCCCTATTTCTGATAACGGATGTGGTGCCTCAAATAGAACAAAAACCGCCTTTCACTATTTTAAAAACAGTTTTTGTTATAAATATACAAATATACAAGCAATGGTTTTGGTCGTGCTATTTTCAGTGAATTATATTTTTGTACACGTCTATATGATTATCTTAATTATATAATATCCACAGAGAGTACATTGGAGAACTAGAACCTCTTCAATACACATTAAAGGATAATAATCACGGCCATGTCTTCTAATTCATATATTTATCCCATTAACTCTTACGTATACTCTTACCTTTGCAAATCAAGCAGCCAATGAACAAGCTTAAAATATTCTTAAATTACCCCTTAGTAATTTCTGATATAACCCTAAGGGTATATAATATCATCCATTTACTTAGCGACATGACCTATCCACTACCATTTAAAATGTCACATTCTCGCTCAACGATATCAGAAGCTTTCATTGTTTCTTATGGTTGTTCTTCTTGCAAAAAGGTGTTAATAAAGGTGCAATTTCTGCCTAATGAAAGTCAATAAAATTCGGACAAATGATGGAATAAAAAATTAATCAATATGCATTTTACCCAACTTAACCCACATTGCAAAAATGATTAATAGTACGTTGTCAAAATTGTGCGCGAACATTCATTTTGGCATTTACGTAGGCACATGCGCGAATGTGCACATTTACTCGTAAATATGTAAAATTGTCGAGGATACGTAAAATAACATATTCTCAGCTGTAACAGATATTTTTTTGTTGCTTTAAGCATTGCTCTGACGCATATCCCTAGACATTTTTCACGGAAAAGGGTAGCCGGAAAAATTGCACCAATTTAAAAACATCGCCCAAAAAAAAAAAAAAAACTTAAAGGAAAAATGTGTCGCGATTTATATCTGCGCATGCTTTTTCGCATTGAAAAAAAAGAGCGACCCTCTACCCTTTTATAAACGTCACGCGCATCTTCAGAAGGGTCTATTAAGCATTTCGAGCGCTGTCCACTTCAATCTGTTCGTTAAGGCGCAAAAATCCGTAAGAAAATCGACGATGTCGATCTGGCGTCGAAAAAATCAACACGGTTACGAAATGACCACCATATGGCCGAAACTTACAAAAGAGCACCCACGGATTCGACACCCACCCACCCCGGGGCCGGAACCTTAGATGGAAGAAGTACATAAAACGAGAAACTGGGCGCCGCCATGAAGATGGAACCAGCGTGCGATTGTTGAGATTGGACAAGGTTCTATACCGGACCAATTAATGTCGTCGAACTAATGAAAGCCCACACTTCTTCCATGTGAGGATAGGGCATGTATGTGAGAAAATTATTGCTATTTGATGAGCTTGTAGCTTTCTAAGATGGGCTTCTGATACATGCTCTAAATGGTGATCTAAAATATCGATTTAAAGCATTTAAATTAAACAACAAACATTTAAATTGACAAATTGATTCGACTTCCTAATCGATTGTGTTTATTAATCCTTTGAGTAGTGAGCTAATTTAAAATCTTCATAGTCATAAACGCTATATTCGCTTGTCCGCCACTTATCATCCGTACAAATCCACTTATCAGGACCGCAGCAGCGTATTTCGAAAGATTTTTAGACTTAAAGAAATTATAGAAAAAGGTTCATAAAGTTAAAATTTGCAAGTCGTTATATAAATACCTTTTCGACCATAGTGATTTGATTTGTATTTCTTTTCTACTACATCCATAATTACCCCAAGTTCATCTAAACAAATATTCGAGCCTGAATCCAATATAAGTCCTTTCATGAAGCCGCGTTGTCATTGCAACAATGGTTCAGAATCTAGATTGAGGTAATTTCAGAAGACCCATGAGTCATATATCATGAGATCTGGGGGCGATATCACAATTGATCAATGCACTTCTTGCAGATCGATAGACCCACGGCTCTTCGGATCTGCAAAACAGCATCTCGCAATAGGAAATGAGAGTTCGACCCACGCTAATTCAGACATGTGTTAATCCATACTCATTACAGACACTATTTTATGGATATTTATGGCCCTAATCGCCATTGCAATCACATTCATATAAACATAAATCCATCATAAAACAATAATCTTTGTTCTCATGCAAGAAGAACGATCGCCATCATAATTAAATCCCCTTTATAACTACCATGTACGTTTTAGCTGGAGCGCTTATTACATCGATGGCAGCTAAATGCCAAAGTATAAGAGTTCTTCATTTACATATTTTGTATCAGCCGGAGGATATTTTATAATCTTCCAAAGGCCCGAGCTTTAAATATTCCCCATACCTGATCTTAAATAGTTGCTACTGCACATATATCTTCATCTTGGGATATTAAATTTAATCTCAGATTACCCCATCGAGTTGGATCATTTTCAATATGAATAAATGCACATTCTTGACTATTACGATATTATAATATAATATTTCATACATTTTTCCCGGTATCATATTTCATTGGAAGGGTTCGAAGCGCGCGAAGATATCGGGAGCGGAAGCTCATCAGCATTCACCGTGAACTCCTTCATCATATCTTCAACATAACATGCTGAGAAAGGAAAGCTAACGAGGAAATTATTATTCTGGTTAATATATCAAATCTATACGTCCTTTCTCGCCAAACAAAATAATACACCCTGGTGGACAGAATAGATGATTTATCAAATTCTAAGCGCAAGACAAAAATAACTATATGACCAGATTGAGTAATGGGAAGACCATCGATGGTTTTGGGGCGTATCTTAATTGACAACGAATACAATTAAAGCTGAACTGATGAAGGTCTTCTTGAATTATTTAAAACCCCATAACGTTAATAATATTATATTTTTTAAAAAATAATCAAAATTCCGTTGAATATTTTTTTTCGATGTCCATTGTTTTGATTTATATATTCATAAACGCCCAGTCCACTGCAGGATTAAACCTTATTCAATATCCATTCAAGGAAAGTATTTGATCGATCTGAATTTACCTCGACATGCCTTCTACAATATATTAAAGAAAAAATACCTTGAAGTTTTTTTTTGTAAATGCTCACCCAGCGTAATGAAAAGAATCCTTTTGCGGCATTTTTGCGATAAAAACCTAAAAGTCTTCCTTGGAAAGTAGTAAAATCAAAAATTTATTTTACTAAAAAATATTTTCTGAAATTCATGGAATCCATCCTTTTCTCGCAAGATCAACTTAATGCTCTACTGGAAAATGGAGTGTTTCAATTTTGGAGAGAACAACCAAAAACAATTTTGCTATCGATGTAAAATCCTACAGGATAGGTATTAGATAGATCATCGATCAGAAATATAAATATACTTGGGTCTGTTTTTGTGCGGATATATTTTATGTGAATTTAAAGTTATGCGGTTTTCAAAAATAATGGAACCTATCCACCATTTATCTATAGAGGAAAAAGCTTTTTTATGCGAATTCGCATTGTTGTTGAATTGTTTTTAAATTTGGTAACTCTTCTCAAAAGCTTAAAAATTGCATTCGTATGCTTATCGAGTAATATAGACTTAAATAAAGTAATTCTAAGATAAATTTGTATTGTGTTTTCATTTATATTAATTTTTTATAAACATTTTTATGCGATTTTTTTGTACATTCTATCACATTGATTTGAAGTTATGCGGTTTTTTTAAATAATGGAACTTATCCCTCAGTTTTATGCGGTTTTTTTTATATGCGACTCGATCGAACCGACGAAAAACAGACCTAAGTGTAAATCTCGTCTGTAAAAGAAATATTAGCACAATGATTTAATGCCTATAATCTAGATTTAAACTATGCTTTTTTGCGGCTATTATTAGTCATTTTGACATGATATTTCATAGCGAATATAGAAATATCCTGAAAGTAAGTGTACTGTGACATTAATGAGCTGCGTTTTTTTTTGTTTTTTAGGGGTTGGCCATACTGAGTTGTAAAGGGGGATCTCCTGACAAAGCATAACAGGAATGTGGTAGTACGTAAATTCACGTTGTAGTGTCCAGTTGCGTGAAGGATGTCGGTAAGAAATCCCGCAAAATGCAAGCGGGTCAATAGCGCTATCGAGTTTCTTCAGCGAATTGGAAGGTGAAGATCTGCCTCAGGGAGAGACCATCAATGTACAAAGATTTTGTGACACCCTAAATAACCCAAAAGAAGAATTCAAAACAAAAGGAGGGGTATGTTGACGAGAGGAGTGTGCTTGTTGCGCGGCAACATCTATCCTCACACAGCTTTAGCCACTAAGGCGCTCTTGGAGTTTGATTTTGATGGTTTGGTTGGGATGGCGATTATGTTGTATGTATATATGTAAGTGTATCAATAATATCCCGTATTTTTTTTTTTCAAATACATTTTTTTTTAAATATAAAAATTTAGTACACTTACTTTCGGGATATGCCTCGTATGTTTTAAAATTAATCCGCGTTTGTTTAGTGAACTAAAAAAGAGCCAATGTTTATGTAAAAAAAAAAATGCTAACAATAAAATTTACTAAATAATAATTGTGCTTTGGTTTAAAACTTGTTCTGTTTTTAGTTCTATCTGCGGTAGGTCTTAGGAATCCTCGACGTGCTAATGGAAGGTTAGACAAATCTCCATCACTATCTACAAAGGAGATTCATTGTTTGTTATTTTGTTTTGAACGGTTGTGGTATCGAAATTATCGATGTCTGATTTCTCAATATATTTTAATTATTGGCGCCAATGAAGACATATGGTCATATTTTGGAGCATAATTTCCGCTCTAATTTGTTTCAGTCGTGTCGATTTTATCAATCCATTCTTGCGATATTTCCCATGGGGATTATATGAGCCTCATTTGAACGCCTAGGATTGACTAATTGTAAAAAATTATTCAATGCCAAAAGGTGGCCGACAAGAAAGCCTTTAAAAACATATCACCACTGGTCTTTTATTCTTGCTCAAGATCGTCGGAGGAATGTTCGGCTGACACCCACAGCCAACATAAGATCACGCACAAAACGTGACACAAACAAATTATCGGCAACTCATTGTGTCGCATTGTCATTAGCACTCAGATGAGAATATTTGAGATAACAGTCTTCTTTAGGCAGCATCTCAAAAATAAAATCGAATTTGTTTTCTTTGTGGAATTCACGTGCAGGCATGCACGTGCCGTCAGTCAAAAAGGCTTTGGTTTGGGTTTGCTTTCCAGCTTTTGGGCATAACCAAAGCATGACACAATTCCAAACATGCGCCTACGTTAAGTTTACAATAATATTTGCATGTTTTCCTAAATTTACATCGTCGCTATTTCATTACGTAATTGTGAACATGTTGTATATTGTTAATTTTTCACAATTCACTAACGTTTATAGTTGGTGATGTTTACTACTTACGTGCGACTGAAAGTCGACGGGTATTATTGACTCATTAAAGAGTATTAAAATCGGGATTCCAAAAGCACAAATTCCTTCGACGCGATGATGACATTCAACCCACACGAGCTTTTATCGCTCAATCCAGGATCCCTTTGGAACTATATTTAAAAACAATGGGATACTTTAAAAGGGATCTCTAAATATTTGAGATAATTTTTTTGTTGCAATGGATGTGTGGAATTTTAATTGTTTGGACTAATTTGGATACTCAAGCTATCGAAATATTAAGCCCTTCCTTAAAACAATTTCTAACAAGAAGTGTTTTTTAATAATTCTGCATTTGGATGTAAATAACCTTTTTCCACTAAGGAAAAACTTTGTGTAATAAGCTTCAAAATGATGAATTCATCCAATGAAATTGGTCGCATATCTTTTTCGTCTTTTATATAGAATGGGAACTCATTTATAAAAGCTTTTTACATGAAATGCTAACCAAAATTGTATATCAAATTTATCTGCTTTAATCAGAATGTATCGGGAGAACCTACATCTAGTTTTAATCTGAAATAGCCGTTCATCAATCGTGATATTTGGAGCTGCTTTATAACAGTTTTTACAGTCTTGAATGAATGTATCATATAATCTTGATTCTAAAGCAAATCTTGAACGATGTCTTCGCTCTATTTGTTTGTATCAATATGCAAAAATCTTGGAATTTCTATTATATAAAGTATTTTGAATTCATGATTGAAAATATGAAAAAAATATATGGCAGGATTGTCTATCAGTACAAATTATATTGCTAGTACACGTTCAGTAATAATAAGAAATATGGAGAAAGCTCTCATTATTTGGATAGAATATATAAGCATGCTTTTAAATTTCGATTATGGATAAAAATGTATGAAAATCTAAAAAAAATATCGATCAACTTTCATCTAAATAACAAACCACAATTGGGTGCAAATTATCCTTTGATGGTGATAAATTTAAAATTCAAGAGAGAATAATAAAGTGCTTAGTCCCTTATCATGAAATATAAAAAGATTACAAGAGTTTTTAAGAGATAAATTATCCCAAAATGTTGAAAACTCTAGCAGTGATGAAAGTCTATAATCGTCTTGAAAAGTAATCGAATAAGTACAATTATTATATCTAGTGATGATGAATGATCGATGTTATTCCAAGTATTTTAGATACATTATATTTATTGTTGAAAAATAAGATAAGACCTCATAAGAAAGATTTAAGAATCAGTTGAGGAAAACGTTTATTTAAACGAAAATTAAAAAAAAAATGTTTTTCGTCATCTTTGGCAGAAATATTGTTAAGATGAATGCTTGGTAGAGATTTTGCTAAAGTTAATACTTTGAGTGACAATTTCAATTATCATTATTTTTTTAAATTTCAAATAAGAAAACACGAAAAACTTCTAATTGGGCAAATGTCAAAATTGTCACAAATTCCATTGACTTGACTGATTCACGACGGAAAAATGATCAAAACTTCCTCCTCAAAGCCACAATTTCAATTAACCGTATCATTCCGAGACCAAACACGACATTCCACAAATTTGTCGCACATGTAATATGTCGCCGACACGTGGAAGGACCACATGTAAATTGTCTGCGGAGAATGTGAAAAATTTGTATACAATCGCCCACAACGAACCAATGCGACCACCTATAATACAACATATATTTAACGTCGTTTATATATTATTTGCCACTTTCTTGCTTAATAAAATTTTATGCTCATGCCCAAAAACGTACTCCGGAGTATGCGAAGGCATTCTGTTTAAGAAACTTGTTAAGCATTCCGACGCCGAAAAAAGTTTCTGGCGATTCTTTTATTAAAGTTCGCACAACAATACAACGCGAGAAATCAAAAAAAGTAATACATTTGTATTCTTTTATATAAAACTTATTAAGCGCTGTTAAGCAGAGTTTAGAGCATCGGGACGCTTGGAAATTATTTAGCCGAAAGCTCTTTTTGCCAAAAGCTCCGAAAAGTAAAATGTTTCACATTTTTTCGCTCAGTGTATTCAAGCAGCCAATACATTCTTTCACACAAAATATTTAATACAAAATTTAAAACTCCAGTAAAAATTTCATAAAAACCATAGTAAAATAGGCTATTTTTAAAACGCCCTATTTTATTTATGGATATCACCCGAATTCCATTGAATAATTTAAACACCATCCGCTCAAAAACATTCAGAGAATTAAATTCTTACATGCTATCTGCTATGCGAATAATCTGTGAATTTATTTATAAAAATTCTTTTGAATAATTACAAAGATATTTGCGGTTTTAATCCGCTGATAAATCATGTCGGATTACGCATAAAAGATGGAAATTCCTGCGAATAGATTTAATTGAATAAAATACGATAAAACTGGGTATTTTCACTTAATTTTGATTATATAAATTGGATCATATTTGACAGTATCATAACAATTTAAGCACAAACAGATTGGATGCTGTTATGGATGAATAGCATTAGCGCTTAATCACCAATGAGCACTTTATTAAAATTCGATCGATATGTATTTCACTTTGATTGCAATTTATGCAACCACACATAAACAGAATAATTACAACGTCGAAATGACAGTTTTGTATTTGAGTCATCAGACCAAGTGTTACCAATTTGCATCAATGTATTTATTTCAAATAATCTCCGAAACTGTATGTAACTTATGAATTCAAAACACGAGAGCAGAGCGATCTTCAACGATTATTGTGGCGCAAATTATGACTTGAGCACGTTGTCGTGTAATATATTCTGCTTATATGCAAGATCAAGCCCTTTTTTAGATCTTGCCTGGCTTTATATGAAGTTAATAGTGTGCTTGAAAAAAAAACTGTTGAATATAATAGCAAGAAAGTGGTTTGGATAGATATTTTAGAAGATCGATTCAAAAGGAAATGGATTTCCGAGGTGCAAGCTTTTTTAAAAAAATAAGGGATTTCCATAAAAACTTAATCAATTCCTGGAAAAAATAAGGATATTAGATGCTATATATAGAATAACACAAAAGTAAAGCCAGTAGCAATTCCTGACATGGAAACAGATTTAATGCATTTTGAAGAGAATGAAGCAAATGATATACAGTAGACCTGCGGTAATCCGACAAACGTTGTCGGATTATAGAGTACTGATCCCGGCCCTTTGTAGTCCGGATTTTTTTTTAAAGAAGTACTTGTAATTTTTATAGAATTAAGGTCATAAAAACAATGGCCATAACATGACGATTTTTGAAGCGTTTTAACTATCTCATGCTAGCTGCAAAGTCTTCTTTTTTGTTACCATGGGCTCAGAAATAGGTGTATGTCTGTTTCTTTCTTACTTGAGTTTACCTCTTACTTGCCAGATTACAAAAATATTTTCTACGATTTAGGCAGTCCAGAATCACACTTTTACATTTTTTTACATAGACGAAGCTTTATCGTACACATGTGCTATACTTTATTGGGATGTCGGATTACAGGGGGCGCCGGATTAGACTAGAGCCGGATTAACGCGGATTTGCTGTATCTGAAATATGTGGATTATTGGACATTTGCTTTGAAAATATGGATAGGAGTGGCTCAATCATGATTTAAATGATCCAGGTTTTAAGCGCATGGATGATGTAAAAATCGTTTCTTTTATTTCTCAAGCGAGTTGAACTATGTTGAAACATTACTAGATTGTTTAATATTGTTATTTTTGGTGGCATTTAAATATAGTTTAATTCTTTCTCCATAAAAGAAGCCGCTGACCGGATCACGGTTCGCTAATTTAAGCAGATCGTTATGGATGGAAGAAACACCTCACAGACATTAAAATGTAATTATACGTTTAAAGAAGTTTGTGAATTATCTAACAGATCTTATTATGTTTCGACCATTGTCGGAATATATTCATAGGAATGAATCAACATATTTTCTATACAAAATAAGCCCGCCGTGTCGGTACGTTTGAATATTTAGCAATGGCGCGATTCTCGGAACCAAGTCGTCCATCGTCGCATTAATGTTTTTTTTTAAAGCAGAAAGTGGGTGAACGGTTATTTATCTAAGAACCTGGACAGAATCGCGACATTCCTGACACTTGTCGTACAATTCTGGGTAACCATGAGATCCTCGAGCTATCGTAGCGATCAAACAGTAGGACGCCCACGGAGAGCAGAATCACCGAAAGCCATTAGCAAGAAATGTCCGAAAAAGCCCGAGGCACATCTAGCCAACATCACCTGAGATTGCTTTCGTGTATGTGCCGATTTGAATAAATAGTCCGGTGATAGATTGTGTTTGGACGTTGGATATTGTCGGCGCCAAAGCTGATTACCCCCTATTAAATATTCATGCTGGCAAATATTGCCCATTGTCGGGTAAATAATACAACGTCGAACAATTTGCGACCAGAAGATGAAATAATGCCAGTTTCTGTTTATTGTATATTAAGTAGTTGCACGTGTTTTGTGGCGCCTTGATGCCAAATTTAATTATGTGCTGCTTAAAAAAACTCTTCTGCTGCTGCTAATGAAAGTTTAAAAAAATCGCTCCACGAGCCTGTTAACTGGCGAAAAAAAAAAACAATTTGCAGATTTATGAACACCAGACGTTATATATTATTTTCTATTTGTTTGCGTTTCTCAATCTGCAAGCATATCCTTAAACCACATGGTGGCGACACGGTGGTGTAAATGTCGTCTGTGATAAATGATAAAAAAATATGAGCTCTCAATCAACATTACTTGTGCTGTAAAACATGTTGAACTATATATCAACACCAAATTCTTTCCAACAAAAATATAATAGGCAACAAATCAACAAGGCGAAAAACAGGCGCTTTCTTGGAAAAATCTTCATTGACTGCAAAGAGAGATCTCAGCAGCGAGTTCACTAGGGAACCGGCGGAAAGAATGCGTCTTCTCGCGTCCAATATTTAAATGTCAATAAAAAATATACACAAGTATTAAAGATTTGCATACTATTCGAATCTATCTCTCAACAGCATCGAAGCAACTCAAATAAAGAAAAAATCAAGCGCATCATTCCGAACAGATATTTGATTTATTTCCAATTCATCAACGCTTTCCATGAAATCTTCAGGCGTTCAATCTCATCATCAGATCCGCCGAATATAGCTGCATGGGATGCATTCATAAAACGTGACAATGCCCTATAAGATATCTAGAAGCAATCGAATATTATGCCTGCTTCTTCGCCATCGCCATTTGAAATGTTTACCGGATATCTGTCCATATAACCATCTTGAATTTCTCAAATATACTTGGAGATATTTAAGTGGAAAGCTCATTCTTTCACACATTGTAAGAAAATAAGTCCGTGACGAAAAGAAAATTAAGTTTTAAGGAAGTTGGAAAAATGCTAATTTTTGAATTTGTCCCCCAGCACACGTATTGGACCGAAAGACTAGAACGTGTTATTTCCTCTTTAATTTGGGTCCATTTAAAAAATTAGAAAACTACGGACGTATCGAACGTGTTCATTGGGTTCCACACAAAAGGCGATTTTCTTTTAACGCGTTCAATTTATTGGATCAACAACGTTTCCGATCAAACGGCCTTTGGGTGAAATGACGACAGGCTATCAAAATTCCAAGAAATTGAACCATCTCGAACGCAAATATTAGACATGGACTTCAAAGATCTAATCTGGAGATTTCCAAATATTTGTATCCGAACGTACAGCCGGCTAAAAAATGGCGTTCTATGCATCATCATTTTAAATGATTCGGTACAAATTTAAATAAACATATAGCCTAATAGAACATGTTATATTCTAATACGTTTGAGAATGCTTCATTAGAAATTATGTAAGCAAAACTCTGTCTTCCCACACGCGGAGACCAGCTGCCATCTCATATAGATCCTTGTGCATTTTTGCCGATTTTTTTCTCGCCAGCTAAATTTCATTCAATCGCTGTAATAAATTCGCTAAAATGTAATGCGTGTAACATAATGCGAAATCGGGAGGCGGATTACATTGTAAGGTTCGAGCGATGATCGTCAATTTTAAGGAGTGGTTAAGCAAACAGAAATCCAATACTAATCATCGCGTATATGTAATTAATTATAATTTTAAGCAACAGTTCAATGTAAATTGAGAAGGGGGGAAAAGCTAAATGATTCGGCTAATTGCCACTTTTCTGTAAGATACTGGTCGTTGATGGGCGTTTCGTTGGTATTAAAGCTCGAATTGATAAATACAACACTGTCCAATATTATTTGGTAACTAAAATAAATAGTCCTAAAGAGTTAAAATGGTTTTAATTATAAGCTGCAGTATATAATTATCTTCTCGGGATAAAAAAGCGCATTTGTATTGAGTAATTGGTTTGGACGTATGAGAAGAGCGTATTTGCAGAGATAACATCATCAACTACTTGCCGAAATTTGAAATGGATTAACTCTTACATGAATCATATTAACTTTGACAGTGGTGGAGTGTGGTGGTGATAAAGGGGGAGGGGGCAGCGATCGAAATTTTGCACTCATTTCTACAAGACTAATTTTTATTTCAGTCAATTCTGGCATTAAATAAAAATCTACAAAACTGTTTTTTTGTGTACAAGTAGCTTACGTTAATTATTTTTAAATAAACGTCTTCTACTTTTGATACAAAGTGGTTAGGGCTTCGGTAGACATGGCTAAAGTTATAGCGTAGAAACTTGATTAAAAAAATATTTATTATAAGCAGCTACAACATAGTTTCTGTCTTGTAGGTATAAGACATTTATATAATATTTATTTACAGTTCTCAATACCGCTAATACTGCTGCCTCCGTACTATTGTAGTATTTATTTTATTTCAGCTTAACCCCTTTAAAGAGGTAAGACACATAGTTGTGTTCGAGTTCCAATGATACACAAAGAGCATTCTTACACGTTGAGCTCGAAAATAGAAAAAATCGGATGATATCTTGCATGTTGAGTTTGGAGAGAAACAAAGACGGTGAGATTGTCCTGCAGGTAGGAGATTGTAAATGGGAGACAGAGACGGAAAGGGTATCTTGCGTACATCGTACGATTGTATAGATCGTTAGCCCAAAATAATCGACTAATAATGATGTGTGATATTGTTTATGTTTATTTGAAGAAATTATCGAATATTGTGTACTATCAATAGTATTTATTTATTTATATACAAGCTTCATACACGCTGCGACGGTCCTGACAGATAAATGAATTTGTACGGATGATAAGTGGCGGATATACAAATATAGTATGTAAGTTTATGATGATTTTAAATTAGATCACCACTAAAAAATGAATTTCAGCTGAAAAAAAATGTTTCTCACGAACAAACGGATAAAGTTAATACGGAACACTATGGACCATAAAGTGTTAATATATTAAAATGATTATAACTGGATTTTAATATATTGTTTGCTTTTCGTATTGGAAAAATATTAGGCAATAAACATCATAAATAATCACCAAACATAGAATGCATTTGGAGTTTGCTTATTTAAGATATACATTTCCAAACAAGGACATGCCAAACGATTTGATCGGGTTCTAAAACTTGATTTTTAAAAATAATGGTCCATCATATTAATACATCAATATATATTTGAAGTAATACAAATATAGATTTTATCGATAAATAAGATGTTTGCGTGAATATATTGTTGAGACCTTTTCGTCGCAAGGCCTGCATGTTGCATGTAACGTGTAGAATGCATCTCTTATTCTTGACCCTTGACACAATTGACCCAAAATCCAGTATATTATTTAGGGTGAAAAAAAACGGATGATGAAAGAACCTTGTTAACATGGTCGTACATGAAATGTTTCGCATGAAGAAACAATCTTCCTTTAAGCTCAGTATTGCAAAAATAATATTGGCATAACATTTGTTAGTCCGCCCACACAAAAATGCGACGTCGTAATATGGTAGTGTGTTATTTCAAAGATTCGAATCAAAACAAATATATCCATTTTCGACGTCAAACATCATTATTTTGTCTCGTCGAAAAAGGGACATCCAGTATTATTTTATCAGGTCGATCCCCGAGCTCCCATACATGCCCCGCAAATTATATGCAAAGCAGATATTGCTCCGGAGCATAATGTGCGTATACTGTTATTTTCAGTTTACTCCAGTCGTATAATTGTTATGTAAATCCATTTTAGGGTCTGATTGTCGATTCGTACCCGTGTTAACCTCCTCCGAGTCCAACCCACTTGTTCGAGGGTATGCTCGAGTACTGCTCACCACGGGATACTAATTGAGAATCAACCCACACGGGTCCTTCTACATTATAGAAACATCACGGTGAAAGACCAGCCTTTGTGCACATTAATAACAATTAATAATAAAAAATGTTGACGTAACTAATATAACAACTTAAACAAAGCGAGGGCACATATAAACGATTGACCAAATAAACGCCATGGCGTACGGATGCATCGTAATCTTCAGAAGCACGATTGTCGATCTTTTTTTTAAAGATCCCCATATAAGACACAGTTCTTAAAATACCCATTAAAATTTAAGATCACATCAGATTTCCATCCATAAATTTTAATTGCATTTTGCACTGTAAAATTATTAATGGGCGTCAAATGCTTTCTAATTCATTTCGATTGTAAATTTATATCATTTTTAGATGTAAAGCCATATTTCAGATATTTTATTCATTCACACAGTCTCTCATAATAATGCAAAGAATAATGAGCTAGAAAGGTTAGTGGATTTTCATCAAATTTAATACTAGCTTTTAACCTCACTATCCAATTATATTATCATAGTCTTCAGAGTACACATTCCCTGGAATATAATAAAAAAATTGAAATTTACTCTATTACAGTCGGTTTGTATCGAGACACGATTCAAAATTATATTGATGCATATGTGTAGATCTTAAACATTATATATGAAATCGTTCAATTCTGTATGTAAGACACTGGAACTATTTAATTACATAGCGATTAAATAGAAAAGTACAGTAAACATGAAGATTACAAACTTTTAATTGGATTTCTTAAAAGTCTAGAGCAGTGGTCCCCAAACTTAATATACCCGCGGACTTCTATTTACAGCAAAAACTTTCAAAATGAACCCCCAAGTAAAATAATCCTTCATAGCTGCATAATCCAAAAAATACAAATTTAATTTTGTATTTAGATGTTTATTTTTGTAAAAATATTGATTTTGGGTCGTCAAAGCGTTTTTAATGCTGTGTGGTCTTTACACCGCCGGGGTTGCCCGCAAGCGGTGGGGATGGATCCTGAGGGTTGCAGGAACTTCCCATGAACATCCTCGTAATGGAAATGGAGCGCAGATATAAGAAATTACAGAAAAAAAGGAAGCCTGGGAAGTCAATCCAACAATGACAAAATCGCTGGGACACCGGAACCAAGGGATACAAAAATGGATCTCGCGTACACATGGAGAGCTCACCTATCACCTGAATTAGATGCTGAAGCGACATGGGTGCTTCGGTACTTACCTATTTAAAATTGGCGAGGAGGAATCGACAGAGTGCTAGCACTGCGCGATGACGCGGAGTACGCTGTCTTCAAATGTGAAGCGTGGGCAGATGATAGGCGAGAATTTGCGAAAAAAAAATTGGAGAAACCCCAACCATATCCAACATGATCACCACGATGACCTAAACGAAAGAAAAGTGGGAAGCGTGGGTGAATTTCGCTAGTAAAGTCATGCGAAAGAAAGAAATAGAAGAGTGAACACCGATTCTTAAAAAAACAAACCCACCCCTTGAAGCAATGCAAAAGCGGATTCCAAGGGGGTCGGTGGAAAAAAATATTGAGGGGTTTAGTGGCTAGGAATCCCACACTACCATGGTTTTTAACCATATAGGCCTTCTCGGAGGTAAAATAAGGATTTCCGTCGTATACTGCGAGTCCGTATCGAGGCTGCGGAGCCTTATCGATACTGAGATGCGGATGCCCCCGTTCCTCTCATCGAGATGCGTCCGGCCCTCGAACTCAGGAAGTCCTTCGCGGTGGGCTGCATGACGCGACGAAGATTGCAAGCCCTATGAGACGGCAAAGGAACCTACGCAATAGTAGTATTTAATGAAATTATAATTTAAATTTTAAAACAAAAAAACACATTTTTTTCGATTTCAATGAGATAGTTGAACCTGTTTGAATGGTTTGAGATTTGTATCCATATTCTACTATGATAAATAGGAAGACGGAAAAGCAATCTTTGTTCAGAAAATAGCTTCAGTACAGTGATTTATAGTGAAAAATATAAGATTGGTATCTGTTTTTGTAACCATAATTTGTGTTATCCTTATTTAAATAATTATTTCAGCTCCTCATTCAAGAATCCAACGACTAGTCTGGGATGACCAAGCGAAGAATGTCTTAAATTCTTTGATTTAAATCAGAATAAAGAGCCGTTAAAGTGTTGGAAATAAGTTTTTGCTATTTTGAAATCTAATATTAATTATTATTTGTCGCGGACCTCTATTGGTCTGAAGGAACCACTTTGGGAATCTATGATCTAGATTCTAGAAGAATAAATATTTGATCAAACTGTTTACTTCTAGCTTCTTTATCAAGCTGAGATGAAAGGTAATCAGCCATAACTCTATTTCCTTATCGGTCAACTGTTGCTATATGTAAGAGAAGAATATATCAGGTCGTATCTTCAACACTGAATCGCAGTCGAGGTAAAAATCTCATACAAAAAACATGATTTTTTAAATCAAATACCTGGATATTGAAACTTTATATTGGATATCCAATCGTAAATCTGTCTCGAGCGCTTGTGTGAAATAGCTCGCTGTAAAAAAATGGTTTCTTTCGCGTTCGTTATTCATTTTTATTCAACAATAAAACATACGTAACCGCATTAAATTTTGAGTATAATACGTACGAGATAAAGATTGATGGAAAAGAGACCATATATTACTTTAATGCCGCCGAAGGTCGTAAACGTCCACGAAAATGGACAAGGAATCGCCTTTTATGCGTCGCATTATTACCGAGGGCAGTGTTTGTATCATATATTTTTACAGATAATACAATGGTAAATTTACAATAGAGGAGCCATTAGATCATCGTGATACTTCTCCTTTCCACAGCCTGCGTGGAAGGTCAATATTTTATGGCTGAGGTTAAATCACTTCTGAAGTGTGAAAAATATGATTTATCGGTGCTTGGGGAACAAATCGAGGACCCGAAAATAATAGCGAAGATGTGTCTTTCGCAATGGCCGCAAATAGGTCAACGTTTTAAGGCCCGTTGGAGCCGGCCAAAGACCCTATAAACACAATCTAATCGAGTTATTATTCAATCTAAGTAAGTGGGTGTTGGGCCAACAGGAAGAGAATCGTATGAAGATTATTTATTTAACGAATCTTCGTGTTGACGTCTCGAAATTGCTCAAGACGCTCGATACGTGAAGAATCACTCATCGCCGGGTAATCCTTTTCAAAAATAAAGTGATACTGTGAAAGATTTGATGCATTATTTGATAGACGAGGACGCTTTGAAGGTTCAATAATGGGTCGGAGCCGAGATCTGAAATGCTTCGGAGGTGGATGATCCCTATTGTTCCTTAATCGAGCGTATCGACGAAGATCCATATTTTATTATTATGTGTAAGCTTCGAAGGATGCTATCTTTGAACTCAGCTAAGGCAGCGATCTTTTGATCCTAGAAATCCGTGTAGATAATTCATTCGAAACAGAAAAAGGGCGTCCAGCACATGGAAGCTATTCATCATCAGAAAACTTAAGCGGAGATACCCTCAATAATGACGAGGGAAAAAAATAAAACGATGGCTTACGCTCGGCATTACACCAGGTATTGTAAGTACGAGCCACGTATTGCTTTCATTGCTTTATTTTTTTGTTGCCGAAGAAAAATGTAGAATACCGGTCGCTGCGGATGCTAGATGGCTCAGCATCAATCAGAGCTTTTAAAAAAGCTTCACCCATTAAATTGACCCATAAAAACATCATCATTATGTTGAAACGTAGTCCAATTATTATGATAATGCAATTCAAACAACGTTTCCTATTCGTAGAATGAGTAATTAATTTAAAAAATGGATCGAATTTACGCTGCAGTTCACTATAACGACCATTTTAATTATGGCACTATTTCAATATACGATTTTCGTTATACGGCCCAAAAAATGCTGTTCTATTTAGTTTCAGCTTCTTCCTTATAAGGTTTTTACGATACTTATCTAGGCCGTAAAGCGAGATATGGGTGTAAAGTAGAATTTCGACGTAATTCATCAATGATGCATAAAAATAGATGATGCGATTCGTATCATATAACAAGTATAACGAGCAAAAATTTGCCGATCCCTTGAGAGTCAATGGAATGTATAATTTGCTGATCATTATCTAATAACGTATTAATGTAGTATGATTTATTATTATAATTAGGTTTAAAGCCGGATAGAATAATTAGAGCTGATCTCCATTATTCAAAATTGGATCGCCTTGATTAACAAATATTTATTACCGACGGAGTATAGAAACACAACTTCAATTGAAATGCTTCAATAATGCAAAATAAAATCTTTTCGAAATACCATACCAAATGTTCATCAAATCAAATCATTTTTATTAGTTGATAATTTTGCGACGGAACACACTACAAACGATTTTCCATCTCTTTTTGACCAACTGCCGATTGATGTTTCACTTTTCGTGACGTTCAAGCTAATTTGCCTTACAATAATATTAACTCGTATGGTAGTACGGTCGCATATATGCGAGCGAATTCCAGTGATTCAGAAAGAACATTTTTACACGTTGAACTCGAAAACAGACAGAGACCGAGTAAATGGAAGATAGATCCAAATTTATTGACTAATAATGATGCATGAATAATACAATTAATCGATTTCAAGCGTATATTAATGTTTACTTGAAGAAATGACGGAATATTGTATGCTATCGAGTGTTTTTATTATTTATGCACAATGTTCATACACACTGCGGCGGTCCTGCCAGATAAGTGGATTTATAAGACGATAAGTGGGGGACAAGCAAACATAGCATCTAAGATTTTGATGATTTTAAATTAGCTCACTACTCAAAAGGGTTTAATGGCTTTTTTCACATTTAGCTCAGTTAGTTTTACATCAGGGAACAAATAGACCCCAAGAATATCACTATAAAAATGGTTCGTTTCAATGAAAAATCCCGAATACAAATATTAGTGTGTCAACCATTATTTTCATTGGGATAAAAGCCCTTGAACTCGGTCATAGAATATATGGAATTGTTTGTTATTACATTGGCAGCCGGGTCTGATATGAATAGAAAATTTTCCCAAATACATGGCGAATATTGTTACAATTTCATATGGCATGGATGAATATAACATGGGCATTATTGTGAATTTCGGGCACAATTTGCAGAGTGTTTTTGGGTGTCCATTTTGGAAGACCCGTGCCGGATCGTATACGTTAGTCGAGGTTTACGAAACAATGGTCCCTTGTTCGATACCCCAGACACAATACGTCTCATTGCTTCGAGATGAAAACAAAACGAAAAGATGAGGAGGTACAAAACCGTGGAGGGCCCGAAAGATAGGAACATCCTGATTTATGACCCTCCCAATTTACATGATTGTGTTTATTTTCATAGCCGTATTATTTATCGATATTTCACGTGTCAATAAAATATTGCGTGGGCAGAAGAAGACTCCCAAGATGTTGAATGTGAACAGGTGATGTTTGCCGAAGATGGACAAAAAGCGTAAATATTTACGCGGAATCAATTACACAACCTGTTTAATTTATGGATTTTCTTCTATTGTAATGTATTTGCAGCAATCCAACACATGAGTGCTTAAGTACTATTGTGCGCAAATTACTTAATTACCATTATTATAATTAATGTTTGTTTATATTATATATAGAAAAGCTCGGGAAAATAGAGCTTTCAAAATTACCACATCTGTAATTCCAAGCAATAGAAATTTATACGCAGCATTTAATCCAGAGGCTCCTTCTTTTTATTGGAGTAGCCACTTCCCAAACAGTTTGTACACCTCTTCAAATAAGTGGAGATTAAGTCCAACACCACTTGTGATGATGCCATTATTAAAACGAATACGAACATTAATTGAGTTTTTCTTGTGATATTTAACAGACGCGTAATGTACTTGGGCGTATTTCAATCGAAGAACTAGTCTGGAAACCATTCAATGGCAATCCACGTCAGTAAAACCCAATTTATTAACTAACGGAATTTTTAATATGTTCTTGTTTAAAATAATTCATGCAGTCGGAACGCATAGCGTTAACTAAATAAGGCAACGCTTGGGCAATTTTTTAGTAATTAAAACAAATAATAGCCAAACAATCCGACCACGTACTAGACGTGGAATGTACATTATTTGGCTTTGGCATTAAAATAAATCGATAAAACAGCGTTCTACATTTTTAATTTCACAACTTTGCTAATTAGACATGAGAAAGAACGTCAATACTTCGTGCAATATGAACATTATATGGACCGTAAATCGGGGATACGTTATAAGATCAGACGTAGGCGAACCCCATAAGAAATCCTATTCCTGGGAACTGAAGATTTTAATATGGCGATTTGGCAATACGATTATATATTTGTTTCTCATCTCGAGAATGCAAGCTGAGATCACTTTAAATTAATTGAGTGTCGTCTTCGTCATGAGCAAAGGCAACTGTGCCATCTGCTGTGATTGGTAAAGTGTTCATCATTGATTCTAATGCCACGATTGTTTCAATTGAATGGATTTTTTTCAATAATCTATACACTCCAACCTCTTTTTGTGCGACTTTGAAAGTGTACGCATTTAGATATTTTATATAAAATAGATCATTAAGCTGTTGGGGAGCATCGACATACATGTATGTCCGAATTCTCATGTCCCAAAAAGAGCACTCTTGCACATTGAAGCTCGGAGACAGACAAAGAAAAAGAGAACTTAGCGCAGTTCGGGAGACAGAGACGGAGTTAACCCAAATTTATCGACTAATAATGATGTATGAATGATATAATGATTTGATTTCAAGTGTGTTGTTTATGTTTACTTGAAGAAATGACCGAATATTTTGTGCTATCAACAGTGTTTATTTATTTAATTCGTTCGTCACTGCGTCTACTAGATATGCTATTCCTTCTGTTTACGCTCCGACTATCGAATTTGGCCCCGTGAAAAAAGCGACGAGAGTGTTAAATATAAACTTCATACGCGTTGCTGCGGTCCCGATAGATAAGTGGATTTGTAAGGATGATAAGTGGAGGACAAGCAAATATAGCATCTAAGACTATGAGATTTTATGAAGAAAAAAAATCGATATTAGTCATATATAAGTCTATAATTAATATAATAGGAAATTATTGTTACTCTTGTTTAACGCTGTTTCTATCAGCGCTGCAACTTATTGAAACGTATCCCCCGCGTTATGCGTGGTCTTACTGTATTTAATCATTAGAATTGATAATATTAACCACATTTTTATTTTTATCTGTATATATTTGTGTAGCAATTCCAATTATTTTGAATTCCGTCATTGATTGCATACTTGTGGGTTCTCCTAGATTGACCGACACAATGTCCAATCATTAGTCATTCTGAGGTTTAAATGTGTCATCCGAAGAATACTTTTTGAATAGATCGTATGGAAATAGATAAAAATAACAAATTATCTTATTAAAAATAGAGGCATAAAAGGAGAGCACGGGATCTGGGAAGATTGAAAGCGAGTGAGCTTAACATATTTTGAAGATTAATCCGGACATTTGTCTTCATCAACCGGCAAACCGACGCTAACCTGACTTAAGATACACATCTTTAAGCCTCCGAAAGCCTCGAAGAGACAAATCTTCAGGAGATATTAACCCAACAGATGGAAATATCAGCTATGAGATTGTCATAAAATAAAGTTAGGATGAAATTAGATTTATCGGTCTAAAACAATACGTATTTAATCGACAATGCTCGAACGCTGATACCGCGAAGTGTAAATAAAGGTTGAAGCTATCCTCATTGTCTGCATTGTGGATCCTAAACAAAGACACCTATCTGGGACATCTTGCGCGGATGTGATTTTATTAGTTACACTGCGCGATTTTATTGCTCATATGCGAACAGAACATAATAAGCAATAAAACATTATGGTTGTATATTACGTATGATTGCATTAAATTGCAGACGTATGATATCGATGAGATAGTTCCTCGAGGAGCCAAAGGTCATCCGTGACCCCGCAGCGGACCGATGTCACCATAAATAAAACCTGGATGATCCCATCGACGATGACGATGACCACGATATTGAGTGAGATAAAAGACCCATTCACGCTTACCTGGCGAGAGATGTCGCCCGATTAGGAGAGCGAAGCCATATTGGAAGATTTCCACTTTCAGATAAAGCAGAACCCAGATCACACCAATAATGAAACGCCCCCCTAGGAGACTTACCACTAATAAAGGCGCTCAAAATAGAACCGCAATCCCCGGAGACCGTTCCTAATCCATAATTCATAAAATCGAACCGAAAAACATTAAAAATCACACTCGCCAAAGAAAACTCATTACAACTAATTAAGACCGCCTAATGGACCACCGAATTGCCAAAATTACAAGCAAGAAATTTTTTCCCACATATAATCAACCGGAGACCATAACCGATAAATAACGCCATATTAACGGGAATCGATACAATGATACGGTGAGCAAATTGAATACAGGTGATTATTAAAGATTGGTCTCAGTTAATGGGTGGCCCAAATAATTCAACCGGATCGGTAATTACCGGCGTAGGGTCTGCGGGACGGTAGCCTCCGGTATTGTGATATATTATTTCTACCCTTCGGCAGAAGTGTAAGGCTCTTTACATCGAGATAATTGATAATATTCTGCAAAAACTATATAGTTATTCAAGAGAGATTATAGCGTGAGACAGGTGCTTATATTGTATAATATACGTGTCCATAAAATCGAATGGATTTACTTCAATTAAATCCACCAAATTCTATATATATTAATAACAAACTGACACAGTCTTCTCACCATAATCAACGTCAAATATAAACCCATCCCTCGATTTAAGCATAAATAGATATTAAACCCCGCGCAATAAGATAAAATATAGAATTCTTAAATATAAGAAGGATTTCTATCAATAATTCAAGAGTTTCATACATTTTAGTACATTCGTATTCTAAATTATTTCACACAAAAATATCAATACAATTTACGAAATGATGATAAAATCGATAGCGAATATTAGAATTACTCGCCAAAACTGATCGATGTAGTCGAAAATATTTTAAATACAAGTAGAAGACAAAAGATAATGAGTTTGCTGATAGATTCTAAAGACGACAGTGAAGAAAACAACAAAAGGCTGAATATTGAAATTGCTATTGATAAAACAGTTTGGAAATAGATCGAGTCAAGTTTCTCTTCTGAGAAACTACATTTTCATGTTATTTTCATGCGCCAAAATTGCTTCATGGGAATTCTAAAAACACATCGTTCGAGAGAGACTAAATTTGATTTGAAATTTTGGGATACATTGAAAATAGTAAAGACTTGAAATGAAACAAGATCTGATTCAGCTTCATTAGGTTAGTCTTTCGTTTTAAAACTCATTGAAATGTATCGTGGGCGCCCGACTTAGGCCCTAAACCGCACCCCATCCCGTCGCTCAAGCTTCTAATCAGACAGCCCCCTTGGGTTCGTTCACTATCGGTTCGTAGAAAAGGTCCACATAGGAGGGAGACGGGTAAGTATCTAACTTAACGCACCCCTCCCCCCGGAAATCCGATTTATTTTTTAAAGTCATAATGTGTGTTTTAAAATAATATACAAAGATTGTCCCAAAAGTACCCGACCTAACGTATAAGTGACGGCACCTTTTGTAAAAAAAATACTATGATAGATAGATCATAGAAAATGTCGCAAAAGGCCCTAAAAGAGGACGGAGTGGTCATAAGGTTTATATGATCAATCGGTCCGCTTTTCGGATCACTGATATGACAAATGAGCGGCTCGTGATCCAAGAAAAAAATTCTTTAACCTATTTTTGTGCAATCGTATTCACTAAGTTTAAATATTTAGAGTAGTCTGGGTGTAAATTCTGGAATAAATAAAGAAAACGAAATTCGACCAAGCGAGGTGACGCCAGAAACGGTGAAGAAAATCCACAAAATGGTATCGGATGACTTAGATTGAAAGTACGTGATCTAATAGTCATGATAGGCCTTTAAAAAAATGCTGTACCTGGCATATTGACTGAAAATTTAGACATGATAAAGCTGTGCGCAAGATGGGTGCCGCGTTTGCTCACAATAAAATGAAAACAGCGTCGTGGATGTTTTAAATGAGTGCTTGGCAAAGTTTCACAGTGATAAAGCCGAGTTTTTAAGCCGATGCACAACTATGGATGAAACATAAGTCCCATGGGTCTTTGGATGGACTTTTGTGAACGTACAAATCATATGGGGGTACGCGTTTATCAACGAAAATGTCGTAAAACACCAAAAAAGAGGACGGAGTGGCTATAAAGTTTGTATGCTCAATCGGTCCGCTTTTCGGATCGCTATATGATCGGGAACCATTTCTGAATATAACGATAACGAAGAAAAAGGGGATTAGACAACTTAGTATATATTATAAAAACGCGAGACGCTTTTATCGCCTTCTGGAATACTATTGACAATCTTGGCATGAGTGTCGCATTTTCACAAAATCCTATTATCCGTGTTGTTTGAAACCAGGCGTTTTTTTTTTGGCAACTAAGCCACAAAAATCACACTAGAATTTTGTTTACAACCTCGACTGGCACCTATATGACCCCTCGTCTACTGTACTGGAGTACCATTTTTTTTGCAAAATCTACCCCTTAAGAAGAAAATCAGAAAACTAAAAGACTTCAATTCCATCCTTTATTTTGCAAGACCACTTGCATTTTTCCTGTATTTTTTCTTTCTCAAGCATTTACTGGCAGCAACAAAAACGTTACATCCGACAATTCCTTGTTACATGATATCATTATAATTTGTATTTAATTTACATTAAATTATTCCTCTTCTCAATTTTTATCAATGTCCTTTTTGAATTCGATTCATTAAAATGCTTAATTCTTCAGAAAAGCTCCTCATTACGTCGTTAGAAGATATTTCCCTACGCACATTATGCTAATTCTGTTTCTTTTCAAGTCCATTCAAACATCTCGAGGAGAAAAATCATAAGAATTCAATATTATGACAGTATTTATATTAGCTGAAAAATGTCAAAAGAGGAGATGCCAATTCCAGAGTATAAAATAATTTCCGCATCATCAATGGCTGCTGAGGGGGGATCAAAATTGTATGCAATATTGAAAACACTCCCTCCCCATCCCATATCCATAGGCACCAATCGAACATAATTACCGTCGATTAGGTCGTATCTCTGTTTGGGGAATGTGCAATTTTTTTCATCGGACCCGAAACGCCCCCAGGATAATAAATTAAACGTTGGTAAACGCCAAGCTTTACGACCGCGAAGCAATCCAATTATTATTGCAGATATTGTTACCGAACATAATATAATACTTCAATTACGTCCAACAATTGGATTACCATGTGTTAAAAGATCGGGACGTGACCTATAACCGGAGCGATTATACGATCTCGCATCTGGTGATAATGGATGATAGCCCAAAATGGCTTCAGGGATCCTTTAACGTCGGCAGATGAGCTTTTTTAATATTTAAAAACACACACGCAAAAAAATCCATTAAATACCCATTAATAATTCTTCATAATGCAGAATTGTGATATATTTAGGACGAAAACAACCCGGTTCGAGGACGAGACCGCCTGTGCTCTTTGTTAGGTGTTCTGGGGTCGATAAGAGCTTAAATAGAATTACAGAAAATTACCTTATTTGAATAACTGAAGAGCGAACAGAGTGCTAATTCGCGGCATTATTCAAAGTACTGTATTTTAGGACGAATTTGCCTAATAATGAGGCCCTGATTATGATCGAAGACATTATAGTAATAATCGCATCATTCGTATAAATAAGTTCTATGTAAATATCCATATATATTAAGCAAATGTATTGTGGTGCACAATGCACGTTTATTAATTGAACTTCGTGACAGGTTTCGACCTCAAAATTCTATGATGACTTTGACATTATTTCGATATAACCACAACAGAATTACGCCACATTTTGTCCTAAAAAGTGGATTTTCTGCGATTTTCATGAAAAATATATATTCATACGTCTTTATCGACCATGTTTTAGCATAATAGATTCGTACCCTGATTCTTATTTCATAATATTGGCTACAATATGGAAGGAAGTAAATAGAAGGTCGATTATATCGATCGATATGTCAAATACTACCTAATCCAATCACCCCATTTAAGTTATCCTAGCTGAGATAAATCCAAAACAGAATACAGAAATTTTATCAATTTGATGAATCATTTGGAACAACGAATGGCCATAAGAAAGCAGAACTTGTTTAGATCTTCAGCCTCGTTAGTTATCGCCAAATGTGACTTCTCCATTTGGAATAGACATTGGCCACAAAAACTGTATTCCGAATAGCTGCAATTCATACAGCGTACAACACGTTTATCATCAGACTCAACGGATTCAAAGGGGAGTATATCGAAAAAGAAGCTTGGATTCATACAAAATTGACAATACATAATAAAGTCATATAAGAGCAACCCTCCAAAATTATCATCTCAAATGAAAAAATATTCACGACACAGGAAGTATTTGGAAGAAGGAAAAATCCAACAAAAAATTAAAACGAATATCTTTGATCTTTGGAGTTGATTACATCAATACATTTCATTTTTCTTATATTGCAGATTTTCACAATTACGTCCCTCATCAAGTGAAAGACAATATTATGCATAACCCGACGGGAATGTGTTGATTGATTTGATGAATTGATTACACATGAATATTTTATTGATTATGATTAGCTATTTTTGCTAAAAGGTAATATTGTTCCATTCTCATTCCAATATTTATTTATATTTTAAAAAAATATTCAAACAAGTTAAAATTTTCATACACCCTGAACATGCTACTGCTTTAAAATTTAATTTGATCCATTGAATTTGATTCGCTAATATTTTAAGGTAAAACGTTCCGCATACGTGCCTTGAAACGAGTTCTCCATTAATATGAGAGTATGTAGAGAAGCCATCGAAAAGCATGCTGAATATTATTTTAAAATATGAAAAATACCTGTGTATTAAACCGTTGATATACGTGTTTTAAATAATACATGTAATTGGCTATTATAACTATTTCAACAGGCGAAAAAACAGTTTGTGTGAAAAACAAGTGTTTCAACACAATATACTGTTCCAAAGTCAAAAATCTCTGGTTAACCTGTATGCTAGGATGATCGCGTATTTGCGACCGAATTCCAGTGATTCAGAAATAGCATTCTTGTATTAGGTTGTCCTATAAGTTTCTTTCGTTTTCATATTAAGAAAAAAATAAACAATAATTTGTATTACATCAAAATTTATTGAATAATATATGATCCATTCTATTCCTTTCTCCATCTTTCCGGAAGCCTCATAATGCCTTCTTGCCAAAATGTCCCAGGTTTGTTGATAATAATTTATTTCTGACGAGCAACAAGACAAGACACATGAGGTCTGGTGTTATCGTGATGAAAAACAACGCCTCGTCTGTTCGCTAATTCTGGCCGTTTTCTGGCAATTGCATCCTTTAGATTGTCTAGTTGGAAACAATATTTTGTTGAGTTGATTTCACCTTGCTAAAGTAGCTCATAATAAACTACCCCCTTCCAATCCCACCAAATGCATAGCAAAACTTTTTTTGGATGTAGGCCAGGTTTAGCTACAGTTAAAGCTAAACCCTTGATCCAAGACCGTTAACGATGAATATTCTCATAGAGTATCCAACTTTCATCTCCAAACATGTTGAAATACGCTGAAGTTTATTTGAGTCAGTCAGTTCATGAGGAAACCACACATCTGAACGATTGATATACACAATTTTATCAGATGATAATGGACGAATGTTCGTGGAATTTCTAACTTGTTAGCTATTTCGCCAACAGTATATCGCGGGTTTTCTTCAACCATGGCTATGATTAGATCTGTATTCACTTGCCAAAAAAAACTTATGGGACAGCCTAATACATTGAATTCGGAGAAGTTGAATCATTCATCGCTGCATTCACCAGATGTGCTGGACGACGAGAGTGTTAAATATAAGCTTCATACGAGCTGCTGCGTTCCTGACATATGAATGGATTTGTACGGATGATAAGTGGCGGACAAGCAAATATAGCATCTAAGACTATGAAGATTTTAAATTAGCTCACTACTCAAAGGGCTAAAATTCGATCGAAATTTATTAACATCGACCCCGATGTTTCCACAATGAGGTCCGGTCCATTTTTCGGATTGCGTCATGATTAATTCTGATCGATTATTATAAAAATATAAATGCAGCATTTATATTTTTATACGAATGTCGTCATTTTACAAACAAACCATGACTTAACTGCTTCATAGAATCAAGTGCTCTCAAAAAAAATGATATTTCAAGGTGGAATCACGATATTGTACGTATTTTTTCCTCGACATTCGTTAATTATTTACAATCACTCATTTCCATTGGCAATGTAGATCTCAAGCATCCGGAATTTAACACGTCCTTTCCGGCACGTATCATATTTCGAGGCCATCAAATTGATATCCTTCTGGTTTGTGGTTAATATCCGATATGACCGCAATTATTTTCGATAAGTAAATACCGAAAAAATGTGATTTTCGTGTGCATTTTTTATTCAAACAATACGCTCGGTGCTTATAAAATATTGATCTGCTAGATTTTATGGTTGCGCTTGTAATTTGAGATATTTAGCAGACTATGGACGTGAAACACAAACGTCTGTCTGCAAGAAAATTTAATGGTTAAAGTCAAAATAACTTATATCATTTTATAGTCTCAAAAATTATATCCAATTTCAATGCAGCGTGATATTATAGTACAGGCATAGTGATTCAATTTGATTTATGATCGATTGACGACACAGAAGTGGTTGAGGACACTAACAAAAAGACCACCAGGACACACAGACCGACAACTGATTTACGACATTTTGCAAATTGAATCCGTCTTTCTGACGCTGGTCAAATTTTGACGGCCAACTATTAAAACGGCGAAGAAGTCGACGTAAGCGAATTTACTGCACCGTGCACAAAAGAAGCACCAAGCAACATTTTAAATTTAAACCCAGTCCAATTTTAGCCGTGGCAATAAAAAATAATGCACGTCGAGCATAAAAACTGCATGCAACTACCAAACTGCAGCAATTATCCATACACACAAAAAATCCATAAATAATTCACTCAGCCTTAACCTTTACGTCTTCTAAAAGAATACAGCGCCAAGTACCGAACATGGATTTAGACTCAAACGAACTATGCAAATTGATTATGCGCATTCATTACGTCTTTAATTGCACCCATGCACATGCACAACTTTTGATAAATGACCATGCTCAAATTATACCCCGAAAAGGTTAAAACCCAACAATGAGAATGTGATAAACGGTATATCATTTGCACAGCGATAATTAAACATTTATACGCGCTGTGAGAAGACAAATGACCACAATCGAAAATTTCTGCACATGAAAGACGGGATACAAAAATATATTAAACATTTTCATACGGCGTCATTAAGATGCAAGATTAATGTTGGCGTCATCGAATAAATTAGCAGTAATGTCTCATTGAATTTATCTGATCGATTTGCCATTTTTATTATTCATTGAGAAAAATACATAAATCGAGGCGGAAATGTAATGCGAATTATCAATCAAAATATGCTGTTTGTAATATCAAATATTAGACGGTTCAAAGAACACTTTAACAATACAAATGTTGAGGATATACATAAAATACTGCTGGAAAAAGAGCCTGATAAAGAAAATTTGATAAAATTGGTATCTATAAAATGGAAGACGATAATACAGATAGAAACAATGAAGTCGTTTAAATGTTTACCTAAAAATATAAAATAATGTGTAACTGAAAGAAGTGCTTAATTCCATACGGTAGGAAATGCTTAGCTCCGTATAGTCGCGTATTTGCGAGCGAATCACACTGATTCAGAAAGAGCACTCTTGTACGTTGAGATCGGAGAGAGACAGAGACGGATAAAACGTAGCGCAGTTTGGTAATTATGCATGGGAGACAGAGACGGAGAGCTTCCTGCGTATGTCGTACGATTATATAGATCAGTGGGTCTCAACCGGTGCACTGCGAGCTTATTGCAAGTTCACCGCGAAAAAATTTGATGATTTTGTAAAACGTCTTCAGAATAATGGTTGGTATGCTAAAGTTACAACAAGCATTCAAGGAAAAAAAACATTTTTTTGACATGACAAAACTAAAAAACGAGAAAGACTTACGAATTTAGATGAAATATTCGACCTAATATTACTGATATCTGCAAAAGCCAACAAGCTCAGGTATCACATTAATTGATTTTTGATTGATCATATAAATTCCATTATGTTAAGCAGGGACGTCATTTTGGGCGGAAAAAGGGAGAAAAATGACCCCTCCTCCCTGAATAAATATAAAATTGTTTCTGGGGAAATGTCCACATATTTTTTCTGTGTACCGTGGCTTTAAAAAGGTTGAGAGCCGCTGGTATAAATCGTTAACGCAAATTTATCGACTAATAAAGATGTGTGAATGATATAATGAATCGATTTCAAGTGTATCGTTTATATTTACTTGAAGAAATGAACGAACACTGTGTGCTATCGACAGTGTTCATTTATTCAACTTCTTCATTGCTGTGACCACCAGATGTGCTGGGCGACGATGGTGTTAAATATAAGCTTCGTTCGTGCTTCATATCATCTGTAATATTTTAAATTAGCTCACAAATTCACCAGGATAAGGTATTTGGAATAGTACTTTTACAGATTGACAAGCACTTATATGTGATATTACAACTATTGTCGCTAATAAGATGCTCATAAGCTTACTATTTTATTAACCTGTTAACTGGGCGCGTTTTCCTCTAATTATGCAATGATCAATAGGTTTGTGGTTTCTTTTAAGGACGTGTTCTTACGTCAAGTCCGATGTATTTACTTTATAATGATTTAAATATCCTAATCTGTATTTAAAATTAATTAATATGCCCATATATAGTTTTTAATATATATTTATGTAAAAAATACTGATATACTTGGAAGTTTGGTTTTTTTTTTTTTTTTTTTTTTGCGGTGGCTTTTAGCGATCCCTTTTATGGAATCATTACCAACCATTTTGACATGGTTTTTCATGGCATATATATGTATTTAAAAATGTGGTTGCCAGCCACATCTCCTGTGGGATTCGAACCCGAGATGATCGAGTTATGAGTCCAACCGCTTAACGCGGGACTACCTACAGGAACTCGGTTAACAGGTTAATATTGCTTTTGGTTGTCTTTGTTTTAATGAAAATATTTTTATTAAAATATGAAATGAAAATATCATACTCTTCCTATTTTTTTTGACCTACCCTATTTTTTTGCTATAACACAATATATTATAAGATTAGAATCAGGAAAATTGATAATTTACAGCAGCATTCTTATTATGATTAAAAGCCAATTTAGATTAAAAGCTATGATTGTACATCAATATCAAAATATATAAATACCTGTTAAATTAGCAGATAGTTATTCGGATGATATGAGGCCACCTGAAAACAAACAAAAAAATCATCAGATAAAAACACTTCTTCAAGTCTTGTTAATTTTATACCCCGGCAACACGTTTCGATTTATATTTTACAATGATGGCTCATAAATTTACAAACTTTAATGTGGCATGCATGGAGAGTCGTAATAGAGGATAGCAGTGGGTCAAACGATACGATCCTATAACGAAAAGTCAGAAGAAATATCTCTCTACAAAAGTTATTATCACTATAAAACTCTACGGATTTGTCGGATTGGAGTTATAATAAATATCACGATTACGAGTGGGATTTTATTCCATCTTGATCCAATTTGATCGCTCGTAAAATTTGTAATGATGGCGTCGTGATGTGTAAGCAAAACAACATTCGTATGTGGGGGTGTTATTTAGAAAGCTCGAGTGATAATATGTACCATCGCCACCCCCTGTGTATTTTTGCGGTGTATTTATACTACAATTGTAAACACCACAGGCCGAGTGTATAATTAAAAATATATTTTTAACGCTGGCTACCTGATCGAAATATGTTTGAGTTTGAATTAAAAAATATATGTTTTGCCACAATTTCGCTCGTATTAATTACCAAAGCAAATGTTGGATTAAAATAGACATGTTTGTGGAGATTGCGTGAAGGAAATTGCTTTTAAATATGCCACAGTTCGCTTTGAAAACACACCAGTGGCTCTTAAAACTGTATCATTAGCTTTTGATACACAAACAACCACAAGTTAAAAGTTAGTAATTCGTAAAAATACATGGGTTTTAAATATATGTATTCGTATATCTGAGTAAATTGTATTAAGCATCACGCAAGGCTTTATTCTAATTCAGCACTACCCAAACTAAAAATGTACGTATATATTAGATACCTTATGCTATAAAACTTTAACCAATTTCTATTATATATCCTTATGAATCTAACCAAATAAAAAAAAACATAATTGTGAACTTATCCTCAATTATAAATTGACTGAAAAAAGTGAAAGGATTTCTTCAACAAAAAACTGATTGGGTTTTTACAGACCATTTTAGGGACCACTTTGGCGTAGTTATCACGGCGTATATATTTAAAAATGTGGTCACTAACCACACCTCCTATAAATTTAAACCAATAATTCAACCCCTAAATCATGGAACTACCTAAAATTGCTATTTATAAATTACAGACAAGAACATTTATCCATAGTATGTATATACATTGCCAATGAACGATCGAGTCTATTGTTTTTTGATAAGTGAGATCAGATTAAAATATCTTTCATGTTAAATTGGAGAAATTCGGATGGCATTCGAGATATGGCAACAATTGGCGCTAAAAATGATCAAAATGATAACAAATGTATTTTTCAACTAAATAATTTTAAACGTCATCCGTGGCAGTTGGTACATAGGAGATGCTACGCCGCAGCGACCCCAGAAAGATGATTTAATTAAAATAAATATGATATTTGACATAATGATTGTGTAAATAGAAAAATCGGAATCGTTGTTAACCTGTATGATAATACGGTCGCGTATTTGCGAGCGAATTCCAGTGATTTAGAAAGATATGATCTCGCAGGTCGGAGATTGTAAATGGGAAATAGATCCAAATTTATTGACTAATAATAATGCATGAATGATATAATGAATCGATTTCAAGTGTATTGTTTATGTTTATTTGAAGAAATTACCGAATATTGTGTGCTATCGACAGTTTTTATTTATTAATATACAAGCTTTATATACGCTGCGACGGTCCTGATGGATAAGTGGATTTGTATGACGATAAGTGGCGGAGAAGCAAATATAGCATCTATAATTGTGATGATTTTAAATTGGTTAAGATTATAATATTATTAAATTAATATAATCAAACAAATTGTGATAGTGAACATCATATCAATACAAAAATCAACAAAACTCTCTTTCGCATAAGATGAACCGATTATACCGTTATTTGCGAATCGGTTCAATTTCGGTTTTCGTTTGGGTCAAAAAACGCTTTTATCAGTTATCGGTTTTCGGTTCAGTTCCAATTCGAAGCCCTGGAATATAGCACCGAATTTGAACAAGCATAAGGCCGCTGCACAAGCAACGATCATGATTCATCTCATGCTTCGTCATGATTCTGCATTAATTATTTTTTGGAACACCTGCGTGACGTACCAGCAAATCGCTATAAGAAACGAGTAACTGTGAGCAGTTCCAAGAGTTGAGCTAAGGCAAGAGCAGCATCACAAGAAAGAATAATTGCCAATACATCTGCATAACATCACGTTCGGCTGGTGTGTTTGCGCTAGAGGACCGTTTGTTTACACGCACGGGAACAAGTCGGCCTTGCTCAGACCAAAGGCAAAATATTTTGCGTATTGGCAAGTCGTAACTGTGCAACACCACTTTGGACACGTATGCAAATCGTATTTTATCTGAATGCCCCGACCGAGAAGACGTAAAACGCATAAAAAATATGCATACAAAAGCTACCCAACACATAATCGTGAGTCGTTATGAAGAACAAAGGAGAAGTGAGTATGCTGAAAATTCAACCATGTAACGGGGTCGAGCCTCGAGTGTGTGGACCGAAATATATTCACCGGATGACAATGCAGAGTTTGATTTTCTACGGGAGACCGAGCTGATACGCAAAACGTGCTTCGGAGTTTATTTTCCTGTGCAAAGAATCGCAATTGTCGGAGAAATCACATGCGGATCGAAAGATATGTGCAAACACCTCGCGAGGTGGACCTCCTGGATCACATCAACTATGCAAAAGCATCGGAGATTCAAATCGACTGTTTGTTTATGATGTTCAAATGTCGAAAGCGGACAATACTTTAGAAAAGCTCGCGAAGATAAGGACCCAACTTGGCCAAGAGTAGATGCAGTCTTCCTTGAGCAAACGATCTTGCCAAATCAAATGTTACCAAAATTCATCTCATTATAGATATCAAACCGCTGATGAATGCACACTTTTGATCCAAAGTCAATGTATCACAATGTTTATAAGTTGTAGGTTGCATTCCATCCTAGCTTAGAACATAAAACAGATTTTTGCGTCGGAATTTAAACATGATATTAAATGTGATTGTCTTATAATTGGCTAGTAGGCTCCAATCGGCTATTGTTCGCGAGTTTGAATATCTGAACTTCAATAAAATGTCTATTTATCGTACCATTGATCATTTTAATGGTACTGGCAGTTTAGCGAAATGCAACAATAACGTCTCGAAACGAAAAGCAAATTCTTTGAATGGAATTTTTGAGAAAGTTGAAGCTGCGAATTGATTGAAATCCGATCAGTTGAAAATTGAAAAATAAACACCATATCACAAAAAAGCAAAATAATGCATTGCTTGAAATAGCCGAAGCATTTAAATTTTTTAAAAAATGCATGGTTATTAAATCGCGAGTGGCTATAAAAAAGCCACGACCTATTCAGGTCATGAATTGAATCAAACATACTTAGTAGTTAATTCCATCTCCGCTATTGTAGCTAATTACTCGTCAATCTGAGATTATTACTTTTTAACCAATGAACAACAGGTAAAACCCTTCGTAACAATGCTAATTAACAAAAGATCCTCCTATTGCGTTGCATCACTAGCCTTTCAATAATCCCGGGTCATCGCCATTATTAAATGGTCGTCCATTTCAAATGTTGATAAATAAATTGAATAGATACTAAAATGCGAGAGCCTTTATGTAGCGTGAGATTTTGTTTTTCAAATTGGTATATTAACATTTCCCTACCGGTGATGTATTTACTACACCACGACTCTAATAATGGATATATCGATATGAAATATAATAGATACGGGGATCAGAATTTTCCTATTCCTCCGTAATATAATTACGAATCGCATCAAAGTGTTATAGTATATAAGTATTCATCTGGAGCGATGGAAATAAATAAATTTTCGGGAAATCGGGAATTTTGCGAGTTTTAGTCCGTGTCTCAGCAGATAGGAATTTTATCAGTCACATCGATGATGAAAATGAGGGCTTACGCGGTCATCAACTAGAACTAGCATTTAAATATCTGATGACGATATCTTCAAGGGGTGTCGAGGAATGAGCGTTCATTTTCAGCAGCAGGTTTTCTGGCTACCAAAATCAGATCCAGACTAAGTGACGAAAAACTCGATATTTAATTATTGTTGCAAGCTCATAGGCAGCCCTGCACGACTGTTACTTGCATATTTATCGAATGTTGATTTTATGAATAAAAAGAACGTAAAAGCACTCAAACTACTTCTAAGTAATCATAAGATAAAATAACCTCTATGGCTCATCAGACTTCATTAACCTTTACAGCTCGTATGGCCAGACTGTCTGGCCCAAAGGATTCTTGCCAGCAGCTCCGTTGGCCAGACGGTCTGGCCGAAAGCAGGCATTGACTTGCGCGCCGCTTTTACCAACAAACAAACAAATTCTGTGAATTTTTTTTATCAGTAAATGCGGATTAATACTGCAGCATGCTATAGAAATACGCATTTCTTTGTTTTGATGTGTCATAAGGGTAAAATAATTCCTAGAAAGTTTTGCGTGGCATTATCACTGATTTCACCGGGTTTATTTTGTGAACATACAGTCGTTTGGCTGCGCTCGTTTAAAAAGGTCGAAGCTCCGCCCTCAATACAGTGACAATCGTTTCTCGGTCATTTCGGAATTTTTGTGGGGATTTTTATCACCGTTATACTAAGTTAATTATATAATAAAACGTCAAAGTTTATTAATATCATGGAGTGCAACAAAAACAACAAGAGGTCTTTTTCACAACTCAACGAGAGTAGTGATGAAGAAGATTTTTTTTTCGACAATGTTGACGACAGTGATGACAGTGATACAGAAGTGATACACGATCAAGACTGTGATGCGAATAATGAAAGTGATGAAGACAATGGAAGTGATACGGAGAGTGAAAGTGACATTTTCCCCATACGAATGCCAAGAATCATGCATCTATCCAGTGATGAGGAAGACTTACAAAATTCATCGCCAAAACATTGGGATTTATTAACGTCAATAGTCGCTCAACCGCAGAAATCTTTTTACATCGGTGCAAGAATCCCAGGGCCAAATTTGCCGACAAATTGTATTCAGCCAATAGATTATTTTAATTTATTTTTTACTGATTCTCTAATTAATACAATTGTCGGTGAAACAAACAAATATGCCAAAGAGAAGTTTAAGAAAATGGTTCCAACCAACAGATCAATGTGGAATACATTTTGTGATGTAACCGCAGTAGAATTTCGAGCCTTTTTAGGCGTAATTTTGAATATGGGAATCAGACCTCATCCAAATTTACAAGATTTTTTTTTCGACAATGTTGACGACAGTGATGACAGTGATACAGAAGTGATACACGATCAAGACTGTGATGCGAATAATGAAAGTGATGAAGACAATGGAAGTGATACGGAGAGTGAAAGTGACATTTTCCCCATACGAATGCCAAGAATCATGCATCTATCCAGTGATGAGGAAGACTTACAAAATTCATCGCCAAAACATTGGGATTTATTAACGTCAATAGTCGCTCAACCGCAGAAATCTTTTTACATCGGTGCAAGAATCCCAGGGCCAAATTTGCCGACAAATTGTATTCAGCCAATAGATTATTTTAATTTATTTTTTACTGATTCTCTAATTAATACAATTGTCGGTGAAACAAACAAATATGCCAAAGAGAAGTTTAAGAAAATGGTTCCAACCAACATCAATGTGGAATACATTTTGTGATGTAACCGCAGTAGAATTTCGAGCCTTTTTAGGCGTAATTTTGAATATGGGAATCAGACCTCATCCAAATTTACAAGATTTTTTTTCACGCTCATTCACGGCCAGTTGTCCATTTTATACGTCAATTTTTAGGAGAAAACGTTTCCTACAGATATTTTGGAGACTACACCTCCACGACAATTCTATAATTAATCGCCAAGAAAGTAACTTAGAACATAGAATAAAAAAAGTAGATCTTTACTTAAAATATCTTGACGAAAGATATAGGCAGTATTTTTTTCCTCATCAACAAATAGTGGTCGATGAATCGGTTGTAAATTTTAAAGGGAAGATTTGTTTTAAAACATACAATCCAAAAAAACCAACAAAATGGGGAATTCGTTTATATGTTTTGGCAGATTCGCACTGTGGATACTTATATTCATTTATTCCTTATTATGGTTCTTTAACAACTGGAAAATTGACAAATCCCGAGCTAAAATTTACCACTCGAATTGTTTTGGAGCTTTATAAAAATTTACTAAAAGAAATTCCGGATGCAGAAGGCTATCATTTGTATACAGACCGATTCTATACAAGTATTTCTTTATCGGATGAATTGATGAAATTAAACGCTCATTTAACTGGGACCATTATGACAAATAAAAAAAATCTGCCGCCAGGAATAAAAAAGCCCAAAATAAAAAAAGACGAAGTATTATCTTTTAAAACGGACAATGCAATTACTCTCGCGTGGAAAGACAAACGCATTGTAACTATGCTAAGTAACTGGCATTCGAATGGTACTGAAGTTATCAAAAGAATTGTACGAGGAGGAATAGAGGAAGAAATAAAGAAACCAGAAGTTGTCGCTGATTACACGAAGCACATGGGAGGTGTTGATATCGCTGATCATTATTCTTCAACTTACTGCTTCCTCAGGAAAAGTGTGAAATGGTGGCGGAAACTTTTTTTCTGGGGATTAGAGACCACAGTGATAAATTCATATATTTTATATAAAGAAGACTCACTCAGAAAAAAGGAGAAGCCAATGACCCATTTACAATTTGTTGATAAGTTGATAATCCAGCTAGTTGCAAATCATAGAAAAGGGTCATCTAGCAAAAAACCAACGGTAGATCCAGAAGAACGATTAAACAATCAAAAGTGTCACAGCATATATCCTGATTTAGAAAAAAAATACCGAGATTGTGTAGTTTGCGGCACAAATAGGAAAGAGAAAAGGAAAAGAACCATGTACTACTGCAAAACATGCAGTAATATGCCGGCACTTCATATTGGAGAGTGCTTCGAGAAATATCACTCGTTAAAAAAATATAATTAAACTGTAAGTATACATACAAGATCTTTAATAAAATAACCTATTTTTCTTGATAATAATACATCTTGATAATAATTGCATCGTAATTTAATCACGCGATTACGTATTAAAGACTAGTGATCTAATTTTTGTTGTACACAAAATGCATGATATTTTACACCCCATGTTCGTCAAATCGGTCAAACAAAAGGCAATGGGTTTTTTTTTCTTTATGTGCGGTTCTCCGAATAGTCGACGATAACGTAGATAAGGTAAACCTATTATCCAAAACTTAGCGACTTAATCCTAAATCCTTAACAAATGTTAAAATCACTCAGTTAGAAACTTTTATTAAGAAAAAAGAAAGATTAAAAACAAAAAAATGCACAGGGTTCGACGAAATTGATAACACAATAATTAAAAACTTCCCACGAAAGTTTTCAATGCTTGCATGCAAATCGGTTATTGTCCCACTTTATAGAAATTTGCAAAGGTAATTCTGATTCCAAAATCAGTAAAAAAAAATCTACTGTATTAAATATAAATTTTAGAAAATGCAATGATTACCCTGTACTATTTTTGGAAGGCTTTTAATTTTGGAGGTGGTTTTATTTTTTGTTATCTGGCGGAGACGGGGTACCTAACGGTAAGTACCCAATAACAAAATTCCTAAAATATAGAAATATCAACATGCGACCAATGAGGTTTCTTTTTTCGCAGGTAGCGACCGTTTCGTCAGTAGATAATTTATGATGGACAACTGCAAGGCAGCGGGTAGTCACAAAATAGTTACGCTTCATTGTAAATACCTATATTATTGTCATAAATACATATTTTTTGTTGTATAAAGTAAAAAACTCTTTTCAAATAAAATATATTGGAGGGCATATATCGTTTTTATTTCACCAAGCTTAAATTTACAAGTGATTTTCAATCATGAATATCTTATGTTTATTCGAGAAATAATGGTTACCCTCCCCGAGAGAACGGGTGGCCCGAATGAAACTTACCTACTTTCTGGTGTTTTCTTATAGATTTTTCTAGCTGGAGTAGCTAATTGGTCTTTAGAAAATATGGGTGGAGTGCAAAAGGTTAAGATAATGAGGGCCCCATGCGTTTACGTGCGTTCACTTTGAGCAAGTGCATACAATTGCAGGAAGTGTCCATTACCATGGATGCAATCGCAGCATCCTGCTTTAATCTTATGCAGGTCGCTTCAAACGCGGCTACTTGCTCCAATTCGATCGACCCATTGATGTATTATCAGAACAATGGTACTCTTGAAAGACAAGTTGGCACCACCTGCACACGTATTATGTAACACCCTCATTTTTGACGTGAATAAAAAATGCCCCTTGTGTTATCGGGGTTGGATTGAACATGAAGACGGTCGTAAAATACTGGAATTACCCCATGAATCTTGTAGCGGCAACCACCGCAATTTATCAATTCAAAAACTATCTACGCGACAGGCGTTCCAAGAATGCCCAACAACACACGACTACCGCAGCAAAAATATGTTTAAAATATCAAACAATGCGTATAAATATTGCAAAGCTCGCTTATAAATTGAATCAAAGAGTCATGCACCCTGTTGACCTATTTATCGTCGTCGTAACTCATCAATGTCACGAGGAAATCACCACAATTCTTCACGTAAGATGACAAACCAGCGATTTATTGTTCTGTTTATGCACGATTATCTATTATTTAACAGGACCAGTGGTATTGATAATTTATTGAATTGCGTATATGCGCATTTCAAAGACCTTGGCCGCCTCTGCAACCCTTTCTATCACAGAAGTTGTAACTTCTAAGCGCAAACTACACAAACGTGATTTATGCGAATACATTTCATACAAATAGTGTCTTAAATATGAGATCGTGCAAACCGTTAATTAACAAATACACGATATTCAAACGACGACGAATTAAAATAGCGCCAATCAAGAAATAAAATCATGCGATAAAAATGCGCCCCCAAACAATGATAATTTGTCAATGAAATACGCCCACGTGAAAAAAGCTGCTATAAGGGATGAACAGTCCCACGAGACATTCAGAGAACCGAAATAAATATATTGAACAAACAACAAACATCCTTCATAAGAATGTATCATCATATCTACAAAGCGAAACAACGTCTCTGCAAAAGTTAAATATGGAATCCTTTGTACATAATTAAATGATAAGAAAATCGTTCAACTACTGAATTGATGATGTAAAAATGCTTAATGTTTTATTTTGAGATCGCTTATGTTTGATTAACACACTTTCATCAGGACACGTAGTACAACGTTCTTATCCGATAAATACTGTAATGCGGAACACGCAGTCCTACGTTTTTTCACGATTAGTGCGGAATAAATAGTACTATGTGGTATCCAAAGTGAGCATTGTTTAAACTTATGAGAATTGATGATATACAAAATACACCCAAATTACGCTTTTTGTGCGACTTTTTTGTGCGACTTTTTTGTGCGACTTTTTTGTGCGATTTTGAAGTTTTGCGGTTTTTATAGAGCATTTTTTTTATTTCATAAAGAGTCCGTATCGAGATATTTTGGATAAAATAAGAAATAAATCATTAATACTAACCGAATTTCGGAAAAAAATTATAATTTAGGACTATGTAAATCATATTGCATCTGCTATCGCTGAATATACGACCACGCCTTTTATTCTAGTTTAGAATTTTGAAAAAATTGATTTCGTTTTTTTTTACATTTTTCCAATGTGTCGACTTTTTAAAATACAGTCACCAAATGAATTTCCAAACTTCCAACTACTTACGGAGTTATAGCTATTTTAGTAATTTGTGTTTTAGTGAAATCTTTTAACGCGTTTTTCAACACGGTTGACATCATATCTCAAGTTTTAATTGATTAATTTACATCAAACTGGGTACAAATATTTCCTATATAACCCCCTATTATTCCTACCAGATGTATGTCAAAATTTAACTTTTAACTATTTAAAACTGTGACAAAATAAGGGCAAAAAAAACGACTTGACTGATTTTTTTTAAACAGTCGCCATTTTGATATCTATTTTTTTCTTTATCTTTACTAATTATGAATTATATTGTTGGAAAGAGAAAATCTACAGAGAACAATGATGATATTGACACTGGTTATACTATTTCTTCCGAAGAAGAGAGCGATTTTGAGTCAAATCCAAAATAGCAACGAAAATGATCATACATTGATGATATTTTGTAATTAAAATAATTAGTATTTTTCTAGTGGATGTTTGGCATTTGAGATGCTAGATGTTAGACATCCTTTAAATGTTATTTTTTATTGCCTTATTGTTTTCCTGTTTTTTTATTAATTTTTTTATGCAATTTTGAATATATTTCATATAGCTGTTTCGAAGTTATGCGGTTTTTAAAAACCATGGAACGCATCTTCACTCTTTCTATGTAAGTCATAGCTTTTTTTGTGCGATTTTTTTTTTGTGCGAAGTGTATGTAATATTGTAGCATACGATAAAATGTGACAACGACAAGCTCGCGCGCATCAACGCCCGACTAAAGTGTGTTAAGCAGAATTAATATGTTGCATCATATTTCCCTTGATTAAATATTATAATATTCAACATCTTTTCTGCTTATTATACATTTCAACATCTTTATACTCATTTATTAATAATTGCATATTTTAGAAGTTTTCCTCGTGCAGCTTACACATTAACCCAATAAATGCTGCTAAAACTAAACCGTGGCTCGCATATCAATACAAAAAAACAGAAATGTGCTTAAATGAACCATTTGGTGCTTAAATGAACCAAATACATATATTTAAAAAATACAATTATCCCATATTTTTTGCTTATATTTAGACAGGTCATAAACACGAACTTCTGCAGCAAAACCTTAGAAGACTTTGAAAAAAGAAGAATCTGTATGTAGATTGATGGCAAAAAATTAGAATAATGGCTAATAAAAAAGGGCACTTTAAAAAATGGAACAATATCAGGTAGACTGATATTAGTATGCACAAAATGCAGCAAAATAATTTGAATAGAAAAATATGTATACACATTTTTACCTGCCAATTTGACTCGGAAACGGATTTTTTGTGCATATTTTTTCTTTTATTTTAGTCAAATATAATATTGGTGATTGAGACTAAGCTGAATAATATAAATGTATATTGGTAATTTAAGAAAACAAGACTAGAAAGAATACGAGAGATAAGACTAGAAAGAATACGAATTCACTCCAATCCATTGAGAGTATTAGATATTTTTAAAATATTCGGTTCTAAAAAGATGCAATTATCTATATTAAAAATTATATAAAAAGGTAACATGATATTAAATATAGTTATCCCGTATTTCCTTGCAAAAGACGATAATTTTATGTTCCTTTGTATATATATTCTTGGAAGATTTGATGTTTACAACTTCGTAATTATAGCACCCCTATTACCTTTAGTTTGCAAAACATTAACATGTGTTATTTTAGCACAAGCCGGAAACGGATTAAAATGTACTTCGTCTGCACATAAACATCATTAGACTTAAAGTCTTTGTGGTTGAGGTGAAGCAATGTTGAGTTGAAGAAAAATGAATGGCAGGTAAATACTGACTCATCAGCTTATCATCACATTTGCTGTTGAAATAATTTGAATAACCTTTTTGGTTGTTAAAAATATCCATCAAAATGGACCCCAATCTATTTTATGCTGAATACATTCAAATATAGATAAGTTCGAAGGTCAAAAACTTAAGTTCCTATGTTTAGAATATCGGAAAGGCGTTAAGTGCACAACGATGTTATATCATTAATATTGTCAGCGAGTCATGAATATTTATCATGAATTACTTAAAATTTGTTAGTACAAATCTCCGCTCTCCATTTAAGATGGTGTGATCAAGGATAATGATTCATAAATGTGGCAAGCTTCTATCGATAAAGTAAACTCTTCGTCGGATAACATCATCCTTCCGTGAAAATTAACCGCACTGGCTGATGGTTTTCTTGGAATTACGTTGGCAGCGCAAAGTTTTCTATGAATGAATTATAAGCTGTCGTAATCACGGCCTTTGCAGAATAGGTGCGATTCACACATTTTGCTTCTGGGAAGTCGTTCATTATGAAAAATCAGATGAAAAAATTGACAAGCCAGTGAAGAATATTTTACAAGACGGCTAATCTCACTCGAGAGCTTCTCAAAATGTCATACGAGAATAAAATATCAACGAATTAAATGTGCAAATTTTGCAATCTCCAAGAGAGCTTTGCCGCGTGCATAAAAGCTTTCAGGGTTTTTATTTCAGTCAACGATCAACAACGGAATGAGTCATAAAACATAGCGTTCTTGCAAAACTTGGCCTCGTTGACTTACGTCGAATTATGGGAATTTATGCTGCAACAGCAAGTCTCAAGACTTTTAAGCACAACAAAAATTTTTTGGCGAAAAACACAAAAATGCTGTCAATTAAATTTAATGAACGTTTCAAAAATTTACCACAATTTTGTTGTTAAACGTATGGAGAAACGATGTGAGATTTAAACCAAATTATAATTGCCTTCTTACATATTTAGGCAATATTGTTTGAATTCAAGTTGACCCAAGTGTAATGGATCGAACATCTTCGTAAGCTATTTTTAAGAGTGTCAGCTTTATTTTTATGCTATGATCCCTTTTTTAACGCGAAGGGTCAAAAGTCAAATCCCAAGACTGTCGAAGAACACATCGACCATTGTGTATTGCTCTTTTACGATCTAACGATCTAAACTAAAAAGTGAGCAAGTCCATTAAAACCACACAGCAATATATACAGTAAAGTGTTAATCGTCAATAAAAATCAATGTTACGGTTTAGAAAATTCAAATCAGACAATATGAATTTATTATGAATCTCTTTTAAATTGAGACGACAATGAAAATTTGATAATTATTGGATCTTTTTGAAACAATCCAAAAATTGTTAAGTAAGCTTGAATGATCATAATCAATAGTTTAGGAGCACTTTCAGCGTATATATGTAAATTTAATAAACAAGGAATTTGGGATCCCTATGAATTGTCGCTAATCGCATTAGAGCAATAAAGACCAATGCATGCATCTATCTTGCCTAGGTATGAAAGCTGGACAAGTGGATACTTTACATGAATCCTAAACGAAAAAATACTCTTTAATATATACGAGGAATTTAGGTTATTTGCGAATTGTCGCTAATCGCACTAAAACAAACAATATATGCATGCTTTTTGTCCAGGTACGAAATAAGCTCGTTTTTGCAGCGAATTGTGGCTTGCAATGAGAAGTGAGTAGAACATTAAAAAGGTTCCTCTTGATGTATGGTGAATTCTGGTCATACAATTACAGCAGTTGAAGTAAATTAAACATCTCATAAAGAAACGATCAATTTTGATCGATAAAACAAAAATAACATTTCAACAAGAAGCTATGCCTCATTTTGCAAAATAAACACAAGATTAATGGAGCTTGATTAAACACAAGATTAAAGTTGGGCAGAGGAGAATGTTTAGAACTTCTACTCTATCCAACTTATTCAAAGGATATCGCACCCTCTGATTACCATTTGCTTTCGTCCTTAGAGTACTCAAAATGAAATAAAAATTATAATCATATTGATGAGATGAAAACCATATATACATATTTCCTTTTGATTTATTCTCGGGGCTCATAACAATAAAAGTGAATTTACACTATACGCATTTAGGGGGTCATCCCGTGTGATAGAACTTTTTTAAAGATTTTTTTTGACGAACTGAATAAACATACAACAGCGAAATTTTTAGCACATATCTATTCATATTTCAAGCATAGTTTGCAATTTTTTTCAGATCAAAATCATTTCTCATTGCTGAAATACGCGGCATCTCAGACACCCATCATCGAAAATGGTATTTTTTGGTTGCCACTTTAACGGGAATTTTGTTTATCAGAAATAAACGTTTTAAACGGCATTTTAATCAATAATATATGAACTAGTTTTTATGCTAGGATTATTAAAAAATATTGAAAATTAAATTTTTGGCATGTTGCTAAAAAAATTTTCAAAAAGTTTTTGTGAAGTCATTCAGAACGGTAGATACGCGCTTAATCATGACGATGGGGACGAAAGTTTAAGTTACATGGCTGATTTGACATCCTATTGTAACTAAAACTTTTAAAATGACATCAAATCCTTCATCAGAAGATAACCACGACAAGAAAAGTTGCTATTTCAACGATCTTTATGCCAGAAAACAGGTATATAGGAGCGAAGGTTCACATCAATGAATTTAATGATTCGTTGTTATTTTGTGTTTGTGCTCCTTAACATCTGGTCAACAGTTCATCTCGTCATAAATCTTCATAGAGTGCTTTGATGATTTTTTGAACTTCTGCAGTCAAAGGTGGCTTATGGCGGTGGAAATTATTGAGTTCTCCTGCTGTCTTCGCCTGCTGGACAATTTTGATATTGAGGATAAACTAATCGTTATATTTGAAACAAGAAATGAGTTTAAAGAATACAACAGTTTCTTTATTGTGCACAATAGAAAAGTGTTTGTATTAAAACTGATTCTCTGCCTAATAGAGTGATCGAGTGCACGCTCCAAACCCTTGCCTTTTCAACGCTGTAGTTTCCGAAAGACCATGAAAATCGAAAAATCACTATATCCACATATTCTACATCATATTTGATATAATTTATGCAAAAAAAAACGACTTTCTGAAAGCGACACACGGGATGATCCCCTTAAATACTTGGCCATTGCTCTGTTTACCACAAACGTTTTGACGTATTTAGAGCTTTTAAATACTATTTATACGATCATGACGTCTGAAAAGTGGCCCTCATATGCAAAAAGTACGTCAAAACACATCAAAAGCAATAAAATGCTCAAACGATCCAGCTTATATTAAATTTCGCAATTCTATTTAATGGAAATAGAATTGTTCGACTGAAATTTCTTGGCTCGATTCCATATACGAGATGCAACAATAGGACGTATGCAAACATCGATCTAAATCATGTTAGCAACAAGTAACGGTCGCCATCTAAAAATAACACCTGATTTAATATTGAATATCTAATGGCCGCTAAAGGATCATTTATCGACATTAGGACGAATGGATTATGCGATGGTAGGGACATAAAACGACAGGTTATGATTCACGCCATTAAAAGCCTTGGGCATTTTGTGGCCAGTGTTAATATCAAGTATTACTGGCAGTCCACGCCAACATATCGTAAAAAGCAATCTGCAGCAGCAGCAATGCACTCAGGAACGTTGCCTGCGCACTAGAGATCCTCAAAGTTCCTGGAGATGCAGGGTTCATGCAGAACTTAACGACTGCTCGACGACTAATTGGAGCCCTAAATAAATGCCGGGCTATAAAATACAACGTGGATTTACTAAATAAATAAGCATATTCTTAAGGAATCGTCCTGCAATAATGGCCGTTTTATATCGCCGTTGTAAATTTCTTATACAACAATATAAGGAAAGCGATAAAATGTTCATGATCTAGTGTTTTAAATGCTGATCGAGTAAAACGGGTGATCTGTGTATATAACAGCGTAAATAGAAAATTAAGGGTTACTATACTATCGAACATGCTTGGCAATTATTTATTAATTTAATCATGCGAGGTATTCCCTATTTATTTCCAAATATTTTTTGGTACTTTTATTGGCAAAAAAATAAGCTGTGTTTGTGTAATATATAAAAAAGTGCTACGCATAACTTTATTGTACGTACACAGTAGAGATGGCACGGCGCATGCGCGTAGACAAAAATATACATTTACACGATAATTGAATGCCTCGCATAACAAGATTCAATAAAAAAGATGTTTTTGTAAGAACACCTCATTTTAGAATTATTACTATTAATATTTCTGATCGAACGTCTCGATCCATATTTATCCTAATTTTCTGTATCTGAAAAATTAAATACTCAGATGTTCGATAAAGTCATGCAGGACTGTCTATGAATAATGGGATTTATCGCAATTATTAAAATATCATTAAAAAATAATAATAATTTAATCATTAATAAATCTTCTTCTGCACGAAATTCCCATTATACTTATATTATATATTACTAGCAAGCGTTGAAATGCTACACGCAAAGAAATAATGTGTTTATATTTCAATTCAGTTTATAGGAATGATTTAATATATTTTTAATCACACTGAAAAATTAGGTTTTCGATGTGTTGCTGCGCAAACGAATTGATCCAGGTATGGATTGAAATGATGACGTTTGTGTCTTACCGCCTCCCGGCATAGTCCACCGAAGACTGAACGCTTGGCAAGTACCATTCATATTTATATATGTAGATACGATACGATTTAAATCTGTGATTATAAAACATATTAGGACTTCGATGAATGATTTTCTGCAATAAAATATGATAACATTTTTTTTAAAAAAATATTTCCGACGTACGATCATCTTTATAGTTATAAAAATGTAAGAGATTCAAACTTATTGTCATATCAGATTTATGCCTTTGCATTTTGATATGCGAATATTAGATGATGTAGAATAATTGGAAGGCCTATTTGACACTTACAGTTTGGTTCGAGTTGCACACTTTTAGCACTATTAATATGATGACTGGAATTGGAACTGGTTTATATGTATATGATATCGAGCAAAACGAATATCTGTACCAATGTTCATCAAATTAATCCAAAGAAATGAAATATAAATTGTAATAAGATTGTAGCATTGGGGAATGCCAATAATAATGAATAAGGCTTTGGGAGTTTTGACATCGTTTGTAGTTCGAATTACGTTGAAATATCATTAATATATAAGTCTTAAAATATACTAAGAACAACTGCTATATGAAAACACAATAAAGTTTGACAAATACTGAATTATTGCAGCGCGTGTGGGTTTAGATCTCATACAAGATGCGCGTAGGATAATATTTTTATTGCAACTATGTATTATGGCGCTGGATGGAACATTTTATGGTGATTTCGCTATAACGTTTATTTTTTGCTCATTTGTTCACTTAAATTACAATTTGTATTCATCTGTGGACAATGTGCCGTGTAATTTTATTCCAGTTTCGTGATTTTCGTACAAAGTTTGCTAATCATTAATATTTATGTCCGCATTGCATATAAAAACATGCGACGGAAAGTGGCGCCGGACGAAGCACGTTCATCTTCGTGCCCGGACAATTGATCGCCAGAAAATTGATTCTCGCTGAAAATCGCCCAAAAAAGGGCGATTTTCGAGAAAATTTAATCTCGAAAATATCGCACTTACTCCGGGATAAAAAATCAATTTACTACTGGTTTTGCGGTTCGAAATCATTTCAGAATATATGGCATTGCTTTGCGTACATAAAATACGAACCGTCGTAAAATCTTGGAGCACTTATATCGAGCAACAAATTTTACGACTCAATTTAAAGTCAAGTTTGATTTCAAAATCGATATCCTAAGAACATATATCCATGTGGATAATTGGTTAATTTATATATTCCATCAAATCTTTGCATAATGTATTTCCATTTAACATCACATGATTCTGTTAAAAATCAATTCGATTACAAAATACATAATTTTCCTTGCTCTCAGAGGATCTATCTATAAAATAATCTTCAATATTATATAAAAATGAATGTGTGCATACAGTATGTAAGTTTCAGATACATTCCCATACGGTTCATCCGATTGCGATGAAACTTTGATGAGTTATTGGACGTATATCCATGAAGGTTTTTACATTAGCACAAGCATTTATTACCAGACAGTACGCACCACATAGAAAAATATTGTGTATTCAAAAGCACTTCATTGGTACAGCATAAGTACGATTTTTGGGACTCTTCCAATAAAAAGAACACAGTGAAAAACAAAAATCAGGAGGCTTACGAGATTAAATATGCAACCTGCATCATGTCGTACATTGAACAAACCAGTAGATAGATCGCCCAAGGGTGACAGAACATCGAAACGCAGTCTAACAATTGGATTACAAATCGAATACATGCTATGAAGAACGATCATCACATATATTTTGCTGGTACAAAAACCATAATAACCATCGAAAACTTCAGCAGCATAATTGCGAGAGAAGCGATGGAAATCGAAAAACGAAGAAACTCCGCAATCAACAGACGAGACGACAGCACTAACATATCCAGAGTTTGGCTGTCAATTTTTCGAAAATTAAAGCACCAATAATCAGCTAAAAAATCTGAAAGTGCAAACAATCGCTCATTGACAGCACTGGACAAAGGATGCTCACAAAGAGCATCACTAAGGCGCCGGCAGTTATTCCGCGTCCATGAGCCTGACAGGAGATTCGAAATATCGAAAAGAGGTATATTTGAATCGTAATTAAAAATATATAAATGCATTCCAACAAACAGAATTAAAACACAAGCACATTCCTTCTTTAAGTAGAGGCGATAGAGCCTCACACAATAAAGGCGGCACGGCGCATGCGCATAAAGTCTCTCTGATGTATGCGATGGAGAGGGAGAGATTACAATCGATACTTCTTCTCTTTCCGACCAATTGCCGCTTGGAGTTTCACTTTACGTGACGCTTAAACCAATTTTCCCTACCGCGCCTTAACAAGTTTCATTTCAAAAATTAAACCAGGGCAAAGATCCATATCTTAGACATGTCACCAAAAAACGTTATATATAATGGAAAACTGCATCAATTTATTTGTAGGTATTTCATATTGCAAAACATAAAAAAGCGCCGCAAACATGTCCACGATCAGCTAGAAGAATGACTTCTTTCGATCAATGTTGCACGGCGCCATTATACTACGAGCCGGTCACGTGACTCGAAAAATCTCCCCACGGCATATTACTGTGTGTATAAAGGTTTCAATTGTGGTAATTAATCCATGGCTTCGAACCGGAACCCGGAACGAAAATCATAACTGGATCGATATAAATGATAGGAATATAACCGAAACCAAAACCGAAATGAAAAAATAACGGTTCGAAGCCCTGAATTGATCTGTAAAATTAACCAAAAAATGCCTACGTGTTTCTTAAATATGCTTTCGAATGTGTGTAAAATAAACACCATTTATTATGGTGTGAAATGTGATTTTAGCAAAACTGAACATTATAAAAGAAAAAATTAAGCCACATAGAAATAGATACTTGGCTTTCAGATGAAAACGTTTTGTTTGCACAGAATGGGATAATATTCGAGCAAATAATAAATAATAACAGTAAGTCCTGAACAAAATCTAATGGGAAAAATGATACAATGTTGAAAATCGAAATTCTTATTGAGAGTTTGTAAGAATAATCCCGAATAGAATGAAGTCGTATGAGTGTATAAAATGTGAGTTGTTAACACATTACCGTCAATCATCGCTGTTAATGCACATCACAGTATTTGTGAGGATTATCAGGCATTTAGATACATAATTCATATGAAAAAGACACATTATTGACGATTTAATAAATTGTATGCACTCAAAAAGACATCGTTAATCAGGATACAGTTACTTTTTCGACGGATCGCTTTGCTGTCATCAGGTCGATTATGAGAACGCATAAATAAGTATTAAGTGTATACAAATAATTAGCCTTAATTATTCAAACAACTTGTTTGGTTTTATGAGTCCCAACACCATAATGAAAATCGACGAACTTCTAAGAGAGCCTACATAATGAAGCACTCCATTGCACCCACACTCCAAAACGACCTATTTTATAACAATTCTAACGTTTCTTCCAACGGCGAGGACAGGCGTGTAGGAAGCTCAAAGTGAAAGACGACATTTCAAAGCAGACTTTTTAATTAGACATTCATCGTACAGTTTCACGAGAGATACTGAGCCGACGATAAAATACTAGGGTCTCCAATGAAACGTGATGGATCGACGAAGAAATTGGTGCAGATCCAAAAAGGTGAACTCGAATCACACCTCGCTTACTACAACGGCATCATTCTGAAGTAGCCAAAAAATGCATATGTAAATAGAAAAATATATGTTTATGCATCCATTTAGCAAGCAGGAGAAACATTCGAAGCATTGAGTACACTTTCCAACTTGGTTCGAAAATGAATCTTGATTATCGTCGCTTTATAACATCACGAATCGAATGGACCCTCCAAAGAATGTCTCCGCGGCCCCAGAATGGGAATCTATAGAATCGGATAAATAGAAAAGTGTTTAAATTGTTCGTTAGAGACTAGGTGTAATGGACCATAAAGACAATAGTTACCGATGCACGCGGTGCTAATTGTAGAAGTTGTCCACGTGTATTTGTTTAGGACCTGTCCGTGATGATGCGTGTTTGCTATGGAAACAAATATGTGTGAGAAGAGAAACATGTGAACTTTACCACGTACCTGAATCGTCACGATTATTAAGAGACGATGAGGATGGAAGAAACGAAAATCGGAGATCAAAAGTTGGCGTACGTGCGATCTTTGACCGTCCGCGTACACAACTCAAATCTTTTGCAAGGCAAAATAAAACTTTTTTTTTTGTGGAATAAAACTAAATGGCACCCACTTATGAAAAACCATCCAGCATCTTAATGGTTTTCGAGAAGATATAAAAAAATCACATTACCACAACAAAAGTATGAGGCGTATGAGATGTAAAACATAGATTATTTTGTATTTTTTTTAAAATTATTAGGAGTTCGTATTGAGTCACGGTTCAGGAAAGTAAGAATTGAGATTATTTATTATTATTGTCTTGCATCACTTTTGTCCTTATTTATTGCTTATTCAATTTGTTAATGGAAATCGTTAGCTAAAAGATAAAGCTGTGTTTGTGTAATATATAATAAAATAGGCGCGCTACTGGTCTAGTGATTGCTTTATGCTAGGCAAACACACTCACACACACACAGTAAAGGCGGCGCGGCACATGCGTTCTCTCTACAAACGAGTCTCTCTCTCTCTTTCTGGCGCACTGCTGGTTGGAGTTTCACTTCACTTTATAGATGGGCTAAAAAATTGCAAAATGGAAAACACCTAAGCCATCATTAACCTGTACAGGGTCGTAACTAGAGCGTGGCAAAGCAGGCGCCTGCCACGGGCGCAACAGGGATTGGGGCGCAAAACGCAGGATACCGACCCGATTGAGAGAGTTGTACGTGATTTTTATTTTACTTGACCATTTTACTCTAAATGCATTAACACGTAAATTGACATAAGATTCGCAATGAGTCATTTTCGATATCTCTCATGGGGTTCCCGATTCTTCGTTTGGAGATAATATGTACATACTTTCATTACTCATAATTGGCTCGAGATAGATAACACCATCGATGTCATTAATTCAAAGCAACATGATATAATAATTGATTAGCGATGCTTTATCTCCACTTTAGCGGTGATCCAATTTTATGGATAATCAGTGTTCCCGATGAAGCTCGTAAGAATTTTAAGTGTCGACCCGATTAGTCATTTTTGGATACCCGAAAAAAAGTGTTTCGGCGCTCGTTGTATCATCTCCTTATATTGCTTCATCAGCACCAACACCACCTACACCCTTCGGCCAGTGCGCCCCTCGGCCAGTGCGCCCCTCGGCCAGTGCGCCCCTCGGCCAGTGCGCCCCTCGGCCAGTGCGCCCCTCGGCCAGTGCGTCTCTCGGCCAGTGCGCCCCTGCCTCATTTTCGTCCAAACGAAAAATACACGAGAAACACTAATAAGTAAGTAAATGTAAATTATGTCAATATTAGATGTTCTTACAATTTATTGCGGTTTTTTTCTCAATGCAATTTTTTTTAATTTCGATAACAGAGGTCGCGCGTTATCATGCTGGAAAATAATGGTGCATCTATTCACCAAAGTTGGCTTCTCTTGATGTAAAGCGTCGGAGCGGGGGCGCTCTCGGGGCAGAGCCCCCGGGCGGCGCCCCGCTCCCACGCGCTCGTCGTGATGGTTGCACTAGCGCGCGAGTATTCTGTTTGAATTGCCTTTATATGACTCAAGATATAGGTGCATTAAAACATAATACATACGTCCAAATTAATAAAAAAAAATCAATAAAAAAATGTTCAATTTCTTATGTCCAACATGCATAGCATCTGCTTGCTGTTGCTTAATTATTTTTGCCTATTATTGTGTTGCGAAAATAAAAGGAATGAGTTGCTGTGCAAATCTGTCAGTTTACTTTTGAAGAAGTAGAAAGGGGGAATAAAAAAATGGTCAGCGATAAGAATGGTGCTCGTTAATTATCAAAATAAATGCCTGACTTCTATGCTCCTTGTGAGCATCCTTTGTCCATTGCCGTTGCTTTGCGGTCTTTATTGGAGATTGTTTACACTTTCAGATCTTTTAGCTGGTCATTGGTGCTTTAATTTTCGGTAAAATTGGTAGCCAAAATCTAGGAATGCTAGTGCCATCATATCGTCTGTTGATTGCAGAGTTTCTTCGTTTTTTGATCTCTTGTAATTTTGATGCTGACGTTTTTGACTGTTGCTATAGTTTATGTGCCGCAAAATTGATGTGATGATCGTTCTTCGTAACATATTCGGTTATTGCTGATTTGTAATCCAATTGCAAAACTGCTTTCTGATATCCTCTCACCCTGTGGGCGATCTATCTATTGGTTTGTTCAATGTACGACATGATGCAGGCTGCGCATTCGATCTCGTAAACCCCCTGATTTTCGTTTTTCACTTTTTTCTTTTTGTCGAATAGGAGGCTTCCTATCTTTTTTCTCGTCCTAAAGATCGCGTTCATGTCGTGCTAATGAAGTGCTCTTGGATGCTTAAAAAAAATCCGTATGGTGCGTAGCGTCTGGCAATAAATGATTTGGGCGTGAGCAGCCCACATACAGCTGTCCATGTGAGAAGCAAGCACGCATGCCCTGTGTTTCCCTGTACTCTGTTGGTCGCACCGGAAACTGCACGCGCTTCAATTCAAATAGCATATCAGTCGGAATAATTGGGACACATCTTCTTTCCATTTCAAACTGAAGCTTTGATGATATTATTCATCATCTTTTTCTCTAAAAGTCTGGTACTGTTGCTACAATTTTAATTTAGTTGCCAATTTTCAGTGTTAAAATACACAATTCAAATATAAATTTTAAATAGAACGATGAACTAACTGAATGTTGCCTTTATTTTTTGTTCATGTGTTTGGGTGTCATTTGATAAATGCCTTTTTATATAATTCAAATCAAAAAGTTACTTTTTGCATTTTGTCGCGCTGATACACGCACCATACATTGAAAACCTCTGTTTTGTTTAAATATATCTGTGCAGTAAGCTCTTTTGTAGGCACCACTAAAATTTTGTTTCAATCTATTGGCTGGTTTAAGAATTATATCAATTTTACGAAAGAAGTAGAGTTTCATGAATTTCTTACGAAATCGCCCGGACTTTCAGCGAAGCTTAGCGCGAAACGCACGGACTGCAAAGTATTAATGTTTTGTAAATTTAATTCTTCGTTTTCGCCGATAGTCATTTCTTCCCAAATATATTTTTCCGACAATTTTAGACTTTTTTATGCGTATTAGCATAAAAAAGCTTTGTTCTTTATAGAAAAATGAGGGATAAGTTCCATTATTTTTTAAAATGGCATAATATCAAAATCGCATAAAAAAGATCCGCACAAAAACAGACCAAAGTAAAATATATTGGAAGTAGAATGCGATAAAACTTTTACTACTTTAGTACTTGATGTTTATAATATGTATGTACTTCAAGTCGGTATATCGCAAAAATCCAATTATTTATCAAAATTAATTTATCTTATTTTGAGAAGTTTGAGAGTTTTGGAGCCACCTAAGTTTGTTTTCATTTTGATGAGTTTCGTCGGTGTGAGATAAGATTTAAAGTGTCGGCGAAGACGGTATGCATGAACTTATTCTGGCGCAATAAGCAAGTATTATCTGCTAACACATGACGGTATTTGACGGTAACTGTGCATCGATGGGTTAAGTGACATTTTCTCGAAACTGCATTTTCAAAAACGGCTGTTTTTGACTGACCCGGCTGAAGTTTTAGGTGGTTTCTCACTATAATATTGTAAAATTGTGGGTAAAATTTGTCAAGAATATATAAAAGTTTAATTAAAAAAACTACTTAGTTTTTAATTATATACTTTTATAGGTATATTCTGCTCCTGCACATAATAAAAATTAAAAAAAATTGTTTTCAGATCAATAGAAAAAATCCGACAAATTCTTGATATCAATAAAAAAAAAGTCTAATGAAATATCTTATAACGACGCCATTTTGTTTATAACTAACATACGCACTTTTTTTAATGTAGCAATGTTGTAATAAAATAATGTCAAAATATTAAACATTATTTTATCACCTTTAAAAAATGTATTGAAAATATCCGTCCGAAAATGTGGGGGGGGGGGGGCGCAATTTTGATTCTTGCCACGGGCGCATCATACCCTAGTTACGGCCCTGAACCTGTATGGTAGGATGATCGCATATTTGCGAGCGAATTACAGTGATTCAGAAAGAGCTCTCTTGTACGTTGAGCTCGGAGATAAGCAGAAACGAATAGAACGTAATGCAGTACGTAACTGTGCATAGGAAACAGACACCGAGAGCATCCTGCGTACATCGTACGATTTTATAGATCGTTAACCCAAATTTATCGACTAATAATGATGTGAAAATGATATAATGAATCGATTTCAAGTGTATTATGTTTACTTGAAAACATGTTTATTTATTTATATACAAGCTTCAAACGCGTTGCGGTGGTCTTGACAGATAATAGGATTTGTACAGATGATAAGTGGCGGACAAGCAAATATAGCATCTAAGACTATGAACATTATAAATCAACTCACTACTCAAAGGATTAAAAATGAAAAAGATCCTTCTCTATATAGTTTTAATATTTGAATACATTCGGTGGCATCGGCTGTCACTCTGCATATAGTTATGCTTATTTTATTCATTGTATTTGTTAAAATAATTTATATAAATCCATTTTTATCTATATTCGCCTCGTGATGATACATACATTATATTTTTTGGACATCCGAAAAGTTTGTAAAACACAGCTCCACAATACGAATTAAAGCCTACACAAATCGGGCATCTTATGTTATATTTATGAAAGAAGGCTTATAAATTATTCAGAATCAATGTGGATTCATAACTTACCATTCAAGCCGAAAGAAGACATCCGCAGCATCTGCAAAGACAAATAATACAAACATTAGCAAACACAACAATCAAGGCTAATTATCTTGAGATGTGATATATGAGATAATACGTCGGTCGTTAATCACATCCTAGACAGGTTAAATTCCAATTTTTGAAATATATCCTCATTCTGAGTATGATATATTTTTGGAACGTTTCGAACTATGACCCCTATTTTATTCTTGTTTTCTGGACTTAGTTTTAAGGCTTTTTTGCGAACTAGATTATAGGTCATCTATTGCTCACGCCCTAGTTCTAAAAGGTCTGTGCGATTTTGGCATGCAATAAATAAGCTTCCATAAAAAATAGATTAAACGTCAAAAAATATTTTGCAATATTCAAAATTTGTTTTTGTCTACAATACCGTAAATCGTTCTTATCAGCAAGGTACTTGAAACAACCTTCATATCTATTTAATACTTAAATCTGCGATAAGCTACCGTTAATATTATAAGATTCTATTTTATCATTTTTTTTATATTCAGATATCCATTTTATTCAATAAAAACAATAAATTTAAAATATTATTCATAACTTTGTACATACTTAATTACCCTTTGATAAACCGTTAGGTTTGGAAGTTCAACAAACTTTATCAGACAAATGGATCATATATTAATATTATAAATTGGCATTTTATAAAAAGTGCTTTCCTAATGATAAAATACATACATCATTCCATTAAAAATATAGGCTATTGTATAAGATTATTTTACGATTGATTCAAGGTAGTCAACGCCTTTGCATAAACATAACATGCTGAGTCGATAACCTTTTGCCATCCGCCAACGTTATATTTTTTAAATTACATAAATTGTATTTTGGATTAATATATCATGGCTTGCAACAGTAAGAAACCGCTTTAAAATAGATAAAAGCAAGGACAATTACATATGATATACGGAAACTTAAGCGGATGATACACATTTCAAGTATCATACCATAAAGGCAAAAATAATATTTTCGTTCTTCAAATATGTATGACTATATTAAATGCGCGGTCCTATAAAATATAATATCCTGTAAGACACAAGTAAGCCTTGTTGTACATAGATTGAGCCATCGCGAATTAGAAGACCAATAGCCTATGCCACGGAAAGACGCATTCTTCCCGCCGACTAATCAGTAATCTCGCAGCTGATTCCTTTCCCTCTGACAAAATAATATTTTTAGCCAAGAGCGTCAATTTTGATATAAGTTTATTTAACAATTGTTCTATTGGTAAAGTGTTAGATTTTTACATGACGATAAATTTTGTAAATAATGACCTTTGCTAGTAATCTTAAAGCAAGCATTAAAAGTGATAAGACTTATCTAGGCGCAAAGAACTTTTTTAATCAAAAATAGCTCAATCAAATGGCGCTTTAGCAATGCTATCAAATATTGATAAAAATAAGCAATGTTTTTATCATAATAATTATATAGTAGGAAATTTTTCCATTTATTTCAATTGCATTGTGAAGATTAACTATACGAGCTAGAATCGTAGTAGAACTGTGAATAACAATAAAATCGATCTGTTTTTGCGGTAAATTACAATGAAAATTCGCTAATGTACAATAATCCTAAACAACAATGGCTTTCTTCAAGTCTGGTACATGCTACTACCCCTAAGCCATCATTAGCCCTTTGCACTCGAGGACTTTTTCGCTCTGGTGAACTAGCAACTCGAGACAAATTTATAGCGTAGTGGTAAATTCCTTACAGCTAAATTATTTAGTAAACAAATTCATTTTAATATTTTATAATTTTTTATACCCTACAAAATACAATCTGTTACGATTGGTGAATGCGAACTATTTTCAGATAAGCGAATCTTACAGCCATTTTTAAATGAATAATTTCATACTTCTTGAAGAAGTACACACAGATTCAAAGAACCTATTCATAAACTGGCACAGCTAAAAACTCTCAGAGGTTCGACGTAATCTAGATAAGCAACCATTATCGCCCTTCAGTTACAACGCTAGTAATAAGGTGGTACCGGTTGGGTGGCGACGTTCGAGTGCAAAGGATTAACAATGAAAAACGTATTTTTTCTGTGTATGATTTATCGCTGGATAAATAAATTGCATGAAAAACAATCAGTTTTAACCAACTGCTGTACTGCGTGAAGCCGAATAGAGGAAAAACTTTAAACGCGTTTTTCTTGAAACTACTTTTTCCGATCTCACGGAAGTGCTCCCACGCGCTCTAGATGAGCATTCTTTATGAAATTTGACAAAAATATGTACAATAAACGTCTTCATCACTTGATCTACAATTATCTTAAAATATTGAAACGTTTTCATTTAATGAACAAAAAATGTTGGTAAAAACACAAACTTTTCTTCGATTGCTCATTATATTTTTATTATATAATATTTATTTTTAATTATAGATCAAACTATACATAATATTGTTCAAAGTAAAAATATGTTTAATTTTCTTGCTGCAAATCACTTGTCCAGGACTTAGGACTTCCGTGGTGAAGAATGTCATCGCTCGCGCATCGATATATATGGCTCTCCCTTTTCCAACTACCATACTTTGTCAAACTTTAAAAATATTTTTATGTTCAATAAAGATCGCCTAGATCGCTAAAAAAATGTTAAAAAAATCGACCACTATAAGCTGATATATTTAAAAAAAAACACAGTGAGTTTCGTTGAATCTAGATTAATTCAAGATAGCCACCTCCATCATACGGTTTAATATCCAATTTATAAAGACCATTGGAAAATAGATAAGGGGTATGTATACAAGGACATTGATTAACTATATTAGTTCGATTAAACTAATGTAAATAGCTTGTACAACAAAATTTTCCAAGCGATGACATGTTTTCGGCGAGATTTTAAAGGGCATTTTAAGAACATTTTTATGTACGAGATTCTGTTGATATGATTCGTATGAAACAAGTGCATTCTTATCAGTTAAATCTTAATAAAAGTATTTGAGATATTATGGTAGATCTTATCGTGGCTGATCATCATGATGCCATTGCTTGCCGTCATTGCCTAAAATAGTCGATTTAATGAATATTTTTTCAGTTATTAACCAAAAATATTATGACCCATTGTGTGTTAAAATGCAAGATAAAGATTTCCCGGAAACAATCAAAATATACAAACACAGGTGTGTTTGAAAAAACCTATTACTAAGAAGTGTTTGTTCAATCGTCATACGACCGACCAGACAGTATGACGCCGACGCGTTGGCCATACAATTGCATGTGGAGTGCATCGTTGCATATCGCCATCATCCCCAAATATAACACAACCTGATCTGTTTTGATCCTGCGAAACCAACGATGACATAACGTTTATACCATTAACCTCTACCTTCAACTCTGTTTGCCTACGCAAACGAAATAAACACGCCTGGCAGCATTGGATAGTGAAAAAAGGACCTTCGTAATAAAATCGCCTCAGAAGTATCATATTAGTAGTCAAAGTACATTCAATTTTATACGGACAAAATGCATCGATGATATCATCATGGACAAAATTGGCGAAACTAAAGTGAGCTTAAAAAAAATTGCTAGAAGTTAAGCATTAATATGATAGTACGAGAGACAGTGTCAGTATTTGTGTAATTATTTCTACAGAGCTGATTCTTTCTCATTTTGTTGTATATCATCATCATTATAGTGCAGCCACAGACAATCCACTTCAGAACTATGGGCCTCTTCAATATCCATTCACAGGAAGGGGTTACATCCATCACGTCTGTATCATGCATTCACCTCCTCATTCGCTCGATATTGAAGGTAGCATAACCTCCTAGTTTCATTTAGAACGCTCACCCAGCCGTCTCGTCTTGTCTCGATAGGGAGTGTGGGAGGTTTGTAAAGACTGAGTAGTTTTATGCCTTATAATTAATATTATATATACAATACTTTAATCAAGTTCCTGCCCCACAACTTTAGCCATATTTACCGAAGCCCTAGCCACATTGTATCGAAAGTAGACGGCATTTACTTAATAAAAAATAACGTGAACTACTTGTGGACAAAAAATCAGCTTTGTAGATTTTAATTTAATACCGGGATGTTATTATACAATTATTCATATTTCGAAAATTATTATTGATGTCCGCAACATTGAAAGCTTGGTAGACTGTAACTTTCCGAGTTACATTGTATAAACAATGAAACAAAAATAAGCTTTGTAGAAATGGGTGTAAAATTTCGGTCGCTGCCTCCCATACTATTAGGTTGTCCCATAAGTTTCTTTCGCAAATGAACACAGAACTAGGAGTGGGATTGGAAAGGGGTAGTTTATTATGAGCTACTTCAGCAAGGTGAAACGATCAATCCAATAAAATATTGTTTCCAATTAGACAATCTAAAGGATGCAATTGCCAGAAAATTACCAGAATTAGCGAACAGGCAAGGCGTTGTTTTTCATCACGATAACGCCAGGCCTCATGTGTTTTTGCTCGTCAGAAATAAATGATTATCATTTGACTGGGATGTTTTACCTCATCCTCTATACTCTCCGGACATTTCCCCTTCAGATTATTATTTATTTCTTTCATTGAAAAATTCTTTACGTGGTAAAAATTTTAATTTAAAAAATGATATAAAAATGTACCTAGATCAATATTTTACCAACAAACCTGGGAAATTTTGGCAAGAAGGCATTATGAGGCATCCGGAGAGATGGAGAAAAGTAATAGAATAGAATGGATCATATATTATTCAATACATTTTGATGTAATGCAAATCATTGTTTATTTTTTTCTTAATATGAAAACGAAAGAAACTTATGGGACATATAAAACGACCACATATGAGTGGATAATACGTAATACTCCTTCAAATATCCTTAAAAATTAATGATAATTTTGCCACTCATTCATAGATCCTCTACATATTCCTATTCAAATAATCTTATCCTATTACAACCAGACGTGAGAGGCATTAGGGAAAAATCCTTTATTCCTGAGAAAAGTTTTCCATGAAGTATTACGGATATGTCATCTTAATAAGATTAGGATGAAACAAACATTTTAATGTATTTATAAGGCGAAAACACACCTTCCAATACAGAATATCATTCGCCCTAATAAATTTTCACATAATTGTTTTTAAAATAATCAGCTCCGCGCCTCTATGGGCCGTCAGCTAATAAAGTTTGGAGCTTTCGGCCTAAATTAGCATTAAATTTACAATTTCAGTACGTCTCGAACTTATCTCGGAACTTTTCGGCAGTAGTAAATTACAATATAATTAGGAATTTGTAAATAAACTACGCAAACGCAAAGTGACAAGTAAATTAACTGTTAAAAAGCACACAGCTTCGAATCAGTGAATTTGGGCGGATATTTTTACGCCGAAATAACATCAACGTCGGAAGTCGATTTGATTCAGTGCAACTCTTGTGCTATATCAAAATAAAAATTAGTGTTAATTCGTTCGTATATTAATTTGTAGGACCCTAGACGTTGTTGAAAGACCCTAAGGGCTTTTGCTACGAGTTTCTATGATATTTAATTTAATTAATTTAGCCAATCGTAGGAAATGCCGACGATAGGCATAGTTATCTTCCTTGGCCAATTTATCATGGTTGTACATACAAATTTCGATTGGGTATATTCTCCAAATGTATTCATTGATTTGTAAAAAATCTAGTCGGATGATTTATGATTTATAACATGGCAGTTTATAAAATTCCATATTTTTACTCAGGTTACATGCTGGGTAATCAAACACAGCTAATTTTCGTTTATACAGTGTAAATCAGAAATATTATAGTCTACCAAGCGTTCAAACATTGCAAACCCAAATAATTGTACCATGTAACCGTTTTATGCGAGGATCAAGTGCATTTTGATAAAATGCGATCTACGACAACACAGGCCATATAACCTAATAACCAATACGATTTCAGCTCTTAGCTTATAAATATCGCCTTATCAGATTAGTGAGCAAATTTGCGATCATTCTGCGATTCAAGTCATTTAATATTTTATCTAAAAATATTGTTGTGTTTGATTTTAAATGATTTCTTAGAGAATTCATGATACAAGACAAATAATTATTTTTAAGTAAATACCTTATCACTATATATCGAAGGGTTGTACAACACATATTTCAAGTATCACAATTTTAACACACGCAGAAAACGTTTTCTTAAAAATATCACTTTCATCGATAAAACCATAATCATAATAAATATGCTTAACGATTGATCCAATTTTTCCACATGACTGACATGTATTATTGTTTTAGTTATAGTAATATTATTTCATTTTTGAATATTTGTATGCATCGACCACAAGAGGCATGGAAGTATTTCAGTAAGTGACTGCCTATGTCCTACGTTTTTATCTGATCTGTTAAGATTTGATATAATCTTATCTACCTGGGCATATCACCTTGCTATAATATTTGCTCTGTATATAAATTATTTTTACATTGCCGATTTATGTCATTTTAAACGCCAGGGTTTAATGAATGATGAAAAAAATCAATTAAGTGCCATCAGCGTCTATAGACGCGACCGAGAACCCATTGCTACAGGCCATACGCGTCTATAGCCGCAATCTTCATTTTATTCATCAGTGACATCTTTGGATACATCCGCCAAGAAACAAACACGTGTGCTTCATATTTTATACTTGATACGATACACATGTTTGATTTCTTCAATATATTTTTGTTCATGCGCTTTTAACCTATCTTGCGCTTGTCAAATAAAAAATTGACAACAAACAACAACTGCCCAAAAATTCTGAATAACTGGATGGAGAAGGCTCCTCAGGAAGATAGACTAAATATTCTGTTATTGTCTGGGACTCTAGATAGAATTCTAGATTAGATAATAGCGTTTTCCAAGTTTCAATGATTTGTTCTTTTATGCTATGCTACAAGTATCTTCTGCTTGTTCCAAAAATATTTTACTTCCAAAAAAATAGTAACAAAATCGGTTTAATTGAGTTTTTCCCGGAATATTATTATCATGATGATTATCGTCGGATAAGGATCAACCTTGTGATCTACAATGGCGACAATATTAATCATTAATTATTTAAATTTTATTATCTGCATCACACAAAAAAATGTTTATAAGTCGCAGTTCTAGAGTTTGAAGATTTCATAGGAGATATTAACAAGTCTCCGTCAAAAAATAGGGGTATAAAATTTATGAAAGGATGCAAAATCCATCAAATATATATAAAATGTTTGCTTATTACTTTGCAGTCTGAGATTCTGCATTTCTTCATCACTTTACTTCGGCTCCAGTGTTTAAGTATTACTTAACGAAACTCTCAAGTCTCGAAATTAAGACTCGCTTGTGTTCAGTCCGTTTTCTAGAACGAAGATAATGCTATCCACAAAATAAACAGAGCAAAGCAAACTCGGTTAATTATCAAAAAATCAACACCCACCTTCCACTGAAATAATTAAATACAACGAAGAAAGTGGGAACAGCACGCGAACCAAAATACTTTTTTACCGTCCTAGAAAAACGCCTCGAAATCGTCGTTTTATTCAAAGCAATAGTATTAATGTGGAACAATCACGCGTTGAAAATGTGCATCCGTAATTTTTAGATTGTACGACCGGTTATTCGGAAACGGCCACCATTCCGGGATTGACGATAAAAGACTTGAATAATGAAATGAGTTTGAAAGACCTATCGATCAAATATTTAACGGGCTTATGAGTGAGCCCGTAGCAAAATATAGGCTTGTTTCAATACATGAAAAATTGTATAAATTCAAAAGTAATTTTATATTAATTTTTGAAAAAGTCGAACTCCTCAGGCGATATTTATTAACAACGAAAGGTCGAATATACGATTATTATTGCTCGCATTTATAATTTATTGAAATGGCAAGATGAGAAGCATACCAATCCTTAAAATTCATATTTTCGTTAAAATCTATTAATAATTGAAATAATAGAAAAATAATTGAAAAACACGGATAATCCGAATAATCAAATTTTTACTTGCTAAAACGCTAAAAAGCTAAGCAGATAAGAGATCTTTAGTAGCTAGTACTAAGCTTTACCAAAATATTTAAAAATATATATACGGGTAATCCGGCTCCAGTCTAATCCGGCGCCCCCTGTAATCCGACATCCTAATAAAGTATAGCACATATGTACGATAAAGCTTTGTCTATGTAAAAAAAAATGCAAAAGTGTAATTCTGGACCACCTAAATCTTGATGAAAATGTTTGTAGGTTGATAAGTAAAAGGCAAACTTTTAAGAAAGCTAAACATCCATAGGTGGTGGAAGCTTTGTATATGTGGTTTCTTCAGGAAAAAAACAGACATACGCCTATTTCTGAGCACATATTGGTCATGAAAGCAAATTTGTTTTACAGTGATAACGAAAAATAAGACTTTGTAGCTAGCATGGGATAGTTAAAACGCTTCAAAAATCGTCATGTTATGGCCATTGTTTTTATGACGCTAATTCTATAAAACATACAAGTACTTCTTTCAAAAAAAAAATCCGGACTACAAAGAGCCGGGGTTAGTACTCTATAATCCGACAACGCCTTTTGCAAAACGTTTGTCGGATTACCGCAGGTCTACTGTATATCATTTGATTAATTTTCTACAAAATGCATTAAATCTGTTTCCATGTCAGGAAGTGCTACTGGCTTTACTTTTGTGTTATTCTATATATAGCATCCAATATCCTTTTTTCCTCCAGGAATTGATTAAGTTTTCATCTTCTTCCGCAAAAGTTTTCAATAATTTTGATTGGCTAGACATTCCATTGGCTAGATCAAATATGTCACATTAGGGAGCAAAAATTTTGCAACCATAAGTTCAACGTTTGTTTTCAATATGGTTTCATTTGGATGAAAAGGAACATTTTCTAATAATAATACTGTTTTTGTGGCAATCCCTTATTTTTTAAGCCTTACCTTGATTTCCTGAATTTGAACAAGTAAATATTCAAGCGATTAATAAATTATGAGTGAGTGGACTTGCAAAAAATATAATTTTCAAATAATCTTCGAAGATCGCCTACATCCGATAATGGATATGGCATAATCCAGATTTATGACGCCAGAATGTGTGCTTAAATTATGCAATGATATATCACGTCGCACCCCAATCTTGTTGATAATTCAACAATTTGATTGAATGGCTGGATTATAATTGTTGCGTTGAAAATATTTATAAATAGCGTGTGTGATCATTCAAAGATATTCGTGATGCTGTATTATCTTGTAATTCATGCTGCACGATCTAAAACCGGTCATTTGGATGTTTAAAAACATAATATCCACATAAGTACCCATCACTTTTACTTGGCAAATCCAATGGTTTTGCATGTTTTTTTAATGGAATCAGGCAGGGAAAATGGTCGGAATGAATGTCAAGGTTTTGCGACTTAGCCGAGCTGAGATCTTGTTCCTTAGATAGGCAAATCAAGCCTGCTAGATTAAGCATTGTATTGAAGAAACGTACTGGTTAACATGCTGCTGAAGCTTTATTGAGAGTCGCTTTGAGTCGAGCACAAAATATCGTCGGTCAAGATTTCAAGATAAGATTCTAAATGGATGTCCAAGTTGGATTGTTTTACGAGGCTAAAAATTAAGTTGATCTCCCACGCAATACAAGAACGAGGAGAAAAATGAATGATAGTACAAACTGGAATATGACAAGACTATATAAAGAAAAAGAAGACAAGCATTAATCTTCTTATATGAATTATTAAGTACATGGACTAATGAGTAATTCCTTTGTCGATTTAGCCGGAAGAATTAGTGCTTCGAGACATAAGAAATATAATGCAGATGGTTCAAGCAAAAAGTATGGTTATTTATACATGGGGTTACGCATGGCAAAAAAATCATGTGCTCTTGTTAAACCGCAGAAGATCATAGAGCAATCGCTTTCGATTACATAAACAGATCTTCCATAGTACAATAGCAAGTTTAAACCCATTCATTCAATGCCAATTAGAAGCATATTCGCAACGACAAAACAATAGTTGCAAAAACGCAACAGTACTTGACCTATCACGAGTTTTCCAGCACGCTAAGTATGGCCGTGATTTATCTAATAGTCTATAACAGGTCTGGATCCGAGATGTCATCCGCCCCTTTGAGGGTCGAACCAGCATCTGCTGGACCACCAACAGCCGTTCAAAAAATTAATAATACAAAAGTCATATAAAATACCTGCATAGGTCGTATCAAGGCGAAGTACTGCTGGCTAATAAAAAAAATAATCAGATTTGCTACTTTCAAGATTTCACAAAAATATTTATTCAAGGATATCAATGCTTCGAGAATGATTCTAGGCTTATAAGATTCGCGTGTTATTTTTAAAGTGCCATAATATTGTTACTCATCGTTTTATTGGCAAAGAATCAACACCAGTTTATGATGAAGTTCTAAAAAATATACATACTCGTTTATGGTGCTTTAAATCAGAATGAAGAATACTGAAGGTTATTCATAAAGGTTTCATCAATCAAGGAGATATGTTAACTTTAAATGAGAGTTTTATCCAAAGTAACATATATCAATGAGTTAAGGATCTTCGAAAGCGACCAGCGAAACCTTTTTGTGGCAATTCTTCCATTTTATGATCATTTTTTTATTTTATTCAAGCTATGCTAATAATAAAATAAAATTTAAGTCATCATAATCTGCTCTAACAATCACACCAATAAAATTATCTGGACAAACATTGATGCATTGATGCTAGCATTCCGATTAGATTATTCCTGTTTACAAAATATCTAGTTCTGGGTTCGTATAAAAGTATATTTTAGGAGTGAAATATGACAATACGAAGCACAATTATTCTGAAATATGCCATCGCCCGCATCAACTATAATAAACCTAAAAGTTAAGAAGCATTAGTGTGATCCTGGCATATAAACAACATGAGTAAAGCTCCTTGCTCAAGCATAGCCGATTAGTAGCGTGTTGATAAAGTTAACGATTCATAATTCACATTTTATCATAGTTGCATCAAATAAATAACTCGACGTGTCACCGACGACGATGCAATTGCACTCCAACCATCAAGAATTAAATCGTAGCGCAAGAATGTAAGAATTAACTAAGATATTCTACGCATTTGACGAAAGTTGAAATTTCTTTCTCGCGGAAAATCGCACAAAAAAAGGCTATGACTTACATACCAAAAGTGAATTTGCGTTCCATGGATTTTAAAAACCGCATAACTTTGAAACTTCTATATAAAATATATACAAAATCGCATAAAAATAGTTAGTAAAAAACCCAAAATACTAATTATTTTACATTAATACAAATTATCATCGCTGTATGATAATTTTCGTTGCGATTTTCGATAAGACTCAAAATCGCTCGAAATAGTATAGTAGTATTTTTTTCCAAATTTCGGTTAGTGTTGATGGTTTATTTCCTGTTTTATCCAAAAAATCTCGATACGTACTCTTTATGAAATAAAAAAAAAATACTTAAAAAAACCGCATAACTTCGAAATCGCACAAAAAAAAATCGCACAAAAAGAAGTTTGAGTGTATATTTTTGGGTTATTATAAAACATGTGATTCCGCAAAATTCTCTTAGTTTAAAAAGTATATATAAACATAATTAACCCTTTGAGCAGTGAGCTAATTTAAAATCTTCATAGTCTTAGATGCTATATTTGCTTGTCCACTACATCCATACAAAATCCACTTATCTGTCAGGACCGCAACAGAGCGTATAAAGCTTATATTTAACACTCTCGTCGCCCAACGTGAATCGGTGATAAACTCTGTCGATAGCACAAAATGTTCGATCATTTTTTAAATAAACATAAACAATACACTTGAAATCGATTCATTATATCATTCACATATCTGTCCCTGTCTCTCTTCGAGCTCAACGTATAAGAGTGCTCTTTCTGAATCATCGGAATTCGCTCGCAAATACGCGATCATCCTATCATAATGGTTAAATATAATTTTTATTGAGGTATAAACATCATATGTGTATTTGCTTCACTAACTGTTTCAAAATGTTTATATTTAAAGCGTTCCCACGGAAACCCAAGTGATAAACGGATACATAGGTGTTTATTACAAATAAAAATACGTTCTATCTTATTTGGAATCATTATTCGAGCTGCGAGCTATATAATATAAGCTTAGTGTTTCAGAAAAAAAAAATGAAGCGACGATTCAGTCGACTCTTTCCGAGACCGCAATTAAAGTAATAAGTTCTTAACTGTCGCTTATATTCACATCAATCAAAGGCAGTCAGTCATGGAGGAGTGTCGGGTCTTCTCATCACATATCCTGGCTGTCATATTAATATGAGGTCTGGGTCAAAATGCGAAGATGCCTCAGGTATTCCTCGGGATGATCAAGCACTTTCATCCGAGGACTTCACAACGAGCATGTCAAATGATTTCACTTTGAAAAATAAACAATATGTGAACAGGGTCTGTTTAGCATTGGATTTAGATAAAACTGTGTTTGTGCGTAAATAAAGCGAAATGTATACATTCGTTAATCTAATAGCGTTTGCATATGAGTCTATTAAATTATGGCACTATGGCGTCATTGTGATTTTTAGCAAGCCTTAAAAAATGTAAACAGTGAGCAGGAGTTCTAAAAAAAATGTTTACGCGAATGAACTCCTACAAATTTTCCGACAAATCCAGAGCAGAATTTAATTTAGGGTGAAAGTTTCGATGCTGCCCAATGACCTTATCCGGTTTGTTGAACCTGGAATGTTATGGAATTGATAAATTCTTCAAGACCTATTAATATCCAGTAAAAGTTCAAATGGACGCACATTATAATTGACATTTACTTATTGATATCTCCGCAATTAATTTAATTTATATCTATCTTAATAGGGCTTCCTAATTTTCTTCTCGGAATATACGAATTCGAACATTTTAGATACTATTTTAGGTACAACTATGTCATCCAAAGTTATTACTGTCATCAAAATCAAACAGCTCGTTAATTTCGGAAACGTCTGTGGATAACCATGAGCTGGAGTGATTAATAAAAGCGAAAGGTCAATCCGTGATAAGCCATGAACGATTATTTAATATGAAATGCGTCAAAAATAACGATAGATAGACGGTTATATAAATAATAATAAAAAACTTGTCATTCAAGTAACATAATACACTCACTGACGAATTATGTAAAAACTATTATGCTCACTACGGTATAGAGTAAGGATCGATGGAAACCCGACACTGGGCTCGTCTTATAAAGATTTTGTAGCAAATTCATATGGCCGACCGAGCTGAAGATGGACGAGAACCTGTCAGCTTACAATGTGACACTCTTGGATTTAAGTTGGTAAACAGATAAGATAAGAAGGCATTAAAATATCCGGTTCAGGTGAAGTGCGGGTTGGGAAACCATTGCAAGAGTTCGTCGGAGAGCTTCTTGGTCAACGCACCTCTGAGTGCATTTTTAACATACGAACTGTCAGTGGTCAGGATGCCACTCGAAATACCTGAAGACAAAAGTCTACACCGGTTACAGTTATAAGGAAAAAAGATCAAACAATGCCAGATGAAGCACTGACGACCAGCCTCAACAGGACAGCATGTTCAACGATAAGATATTTGATTAATCGCCGTATTATTATTTTTTATATTAAAAAAAAGTAGTTTTTATTAGTTGACGTTTTTATTAACCCATTCATTACGGAGCGTCGAATCTCTTATGTAACAGAGTAAAGATTGCTGGACGTTTTTTATAATATTTTTGATTGATTTTTGCATAAATACAATTCATTAGTCCGAGATTATACATCAATATGCATCATCAAAAGTCAATAGTCTAGTAAACGGTTCATACAAAAAGCAAGTCTCTAAGCTATTTAATAAAATTATTTTTAATAATTTCATACAGAAATAAGCATAATAATTCCGAATTTAGTCTAAGGTCCATAAGCAATTAACTATGATTTTTCAAAAATTTCTCCGAAAGTAAAACTGATTCAATCTATAGAAGAGCATCGAGGATATATAAGAATGACTGTTAGAAGATGAATCTAATGAAGAAAATTTGATGGAATTCGCATCTGGAATAAACAATTAAAAATAATGGATTTTGTGCAAAAATAAAGCATAGAACTCAAGATGTTGCGTAAGATTACTTTTGTACTAGTCCTATGTTCAGGTAATAAGGTTTTTAAAAACATCATATTTTTTCTAGTATTCGTCATTCTTATTGGTTGTTCCCATAAGTAATGTCGTTTTTTTCCAATGCTTTTCTAATACAAAATAATTTCTTGCATTATCTGTCACCTTCTGGCACAGTTCATATAAATCACCTATGCCGTTTTTGTAAAATATAGTAGGATTTGATGAAAAATAACCTCTTTTTGTGTGATTTTTTTTGTGCGATTTCAAAGTTATGCGGTTTTTTTTAAAGCATTTTTTTTTAATTTCATAATAGTACGTATCCAGATATTTTGGATAAAATAGGAAATAAATCATCAACGCTAACCGAAATTTGAAAAATTCGAAACCTGCTATCGCTGAATTACAAACTTATAGCGTTTTTCTTGAAACAACTTTTTTCAACACGATTGACATCATATCTCAAGTTTTAATTAATTAATTTACTTCAAACTTCTTAAAATTTTACCAATGATGCAAGACGTCCTTTAAATGTTATTTTTTAATTGCCTTATTGTTTTCCTGTTTTTTTATTAACATTTTTTTATGCGATTTTGTATATATTTTACATAGAAGTTTCAAAGTTATGCGGTTTTTAAAATCCATGGAACGCATATTTTTTTCTTTTCTTCGCATTTGAATAGCAACTCCATTTCTCATCACCAGTCACTAAATCACGAAAAAATTGGCTTTCTTGTTATAATCTGCTGATTTTGAGGTGTTGGATCATGTTTCTTTCAATCCAAAAACCTTATTTTTTAATCTTTTGGGTCCTCTGAGCATTGAACCAAGATGTACAGACTATTTCTGATAACTTTTCGATGATTTTTACATCCAATATAGATTTTTTTACATCCTCTGTCGCTTTCCTTTTCACATAGTTTTGAAAATGTATACACTTCCGCAAATGCTATTTCGATGGACAAGTCTCTCCCATTGTCGTTAAAGGGATAAGGGAGTCGATTTTTTGTCCCAGGTCGATAAACAGGTAGATGCTCATACGATAAACTTCAAAAGACGTCCTTAATGCTCAACAGACTGAAGGCGATTATTTTGAAGAGGTTGCTTCGAAAAAACGACATTACTTATGGGATCGTCTAATATAAGAAAATAATGTATTGGACGACTCTTCCCAGACGATCCCAAATGTATTCGTGTTGTTCAGCGTTCAAGCATTCAGCATCCTTTCCAACCTAACATGCCAAGTTATTGTTAAAGCTTTTATCTTCAATTGACAATGATGTTCCTTCCAAGAAGTGATACGAAAACGATGTCTCCAATCCAATTAGTTAATAGTCTAATTGTTATGAAAAAAACGGAGCTATTGACACTTTGGAGCTAATTATGCTGGTAAATTGAAGACACGATGTCGATTCTTAGTAATCGAAAAGAGCACAATTTTGGTATAATAAATGCTGTGTAATCATCCCGGCTTCTGCGTGTTAACTTTTTAAAGTGCTTGAGTACTAACTTCAATTAAAAATTTGAGTGTTAAACTCTCATGACGATGATAAAAAATATATTATATTAATTGAAGCAATCAATACATCCTGAATGGTGTCCTCGTTATCTGCGTTTAATGGTTAGCTGAAGTACAACGCTTTAAAATTAACATTAATTGGAGAGTGTTATATTTTAAAATATGTACGGGATTATTTTATTGTAATAAATAATTAAGACCTTTATTCCAATGTAATTTCCAAAATTTATTATTGTAAATGTAATGACAATAATTTGTTATCCAGCGTGACACATGTCATTGTGTTGTGGTAACAATTCAATCATGCTGGATGAATAATGGCATTGTGATGTTTGTTTTTGAAAAAAATAATTGTCTGGAGGACGTCTTCGACAATTCCAGCAAATGCAAGGATTCAATATAACCGACAGGTATAGGCGAATGACGCCATAAGAAAAATAGAATTGACCACTGGGGGCCATTGAAATGTAATGCTGACCCTTGAAATAGGTGTCGTTAATCTTTCAGGATATTTTCACTGCTTTCGGTCGAATCCTCCAGGTAAAAAAACAGGGACTTAAGCCTCATGGCGCCATCGCTAATGAACAGACGGGTGCCGTATCAACCCCAGATCTTACCATTGTCTCATATTCGAAGTACTCTGGGCATAAAGTATTTTTTACGTTTCAAAATATCTTCGGTCGCTTGACGAAAAGTATTCGTATCTGATTTGGAATGACAGAAATAATTTATTCAAATTCTTCCATCAAAACGTGTAGAATTCTAATAAAATTGGCCATCTTGAGCCTCAGAATTATGAAAACGCGCAGAAGAGAGTTATTGGGTCGTAAATATCTTTGTCGACGGCGTTCAAAATGATAGACAATTATATATGCCAGACTTGTAAAAATGTGAAGTCGTATGGGCAATGGTCGTTCGGGGAGATTAAATTTATCTAATAACATCATTTTTTAATTCGAAATCTCGTCTTCGGAATGGAATATTAATTATATTGTTCCAGTGTGCTGTGTCGGAAGACTCGACTATAAAATTTGGTATTCGATATGATAACCTCTCCACGTTATACGAGCCAGATTTGACCTTTTGTAAGAGCGATTGATGATGCTATACTGTGCCGAAAATTTAAAAAAATAGTCGGCTTTATTCTCTTTAAAAATAGCATATTTCGAGACAAAGAAAACAATTTGGAGGCTGTATAAAAATTTAACGTAAAACGGCATCCATTTATAACAATACCGAACATTCTTCATGAGTTTAATATAAACGCTCAAAAAGAGCCCATATGCATGTTCAAATAGCATTTTTTCCAAAAAGTATTTTTATATAAAAAGCTCCATTCCAATTTGCCAAAGTCGACCTTTTATAATCGGCTTTCGTTATTTTTAAACACTCAGCTTAAAAATTAAGAAGTCACTCTTTCTCTAGCATAAGTTCAATTTCGAAATAATTCACGTGTTAATAAAACTCACTAACAGTCTCGACGTAAAGCTCTTTTAAGCTCCCTCCCTTCGAACAGAATAACATTTTTAACAAATAAAAATTTGCTTACGTGTGCGAAAAAATAAGCCACTAGCAACGGCTTATTATTGTGGACGTCTTTCAAAGTTTGCTTTGAATTTAATTGTATCGCCGAAAAAATCATTCAATAGCTTATTGAAAACCAATAAAAGGCCATAAACTACCACTTTGGGGTGGATTGTCGAAAGATTTGTTTATTTTCAAAATCGATACCAATCACATTAGATAAGCTCCAAAGCCATTGAGATCTATTTCGTTGAATTTATTGACGCATTTACTTATGAAAGACCCAATAAAGTTGGCTGTAAACCGGATCATCAATGAAGCTACATGCAAAAGTTTGGATTCAATGGTCAATGACCATCGCGGTTTAAATCACGACCTGGGTAGGTCTTCATTTTTTCGCGAGCACCTACTGTCTTAAATTAATGATGAACTTCTAACCGAACGTGATTTATTTATTGAATTATTTTGTGATTTAATCATATATTGACGCTGTTATTTGCAATCTAACAGCAAAAATTATCTAAAAATTTTAACACTTGATATGGCGTACCCTGCAAATAATGCAAACTAATACTTGAAGGATTGTCTTTAAATTTTAATCACGCCATATTATATTAGCAGCTTTTTTTTAAATCTAATTACAAATTGATTAGAACGCTCTTTAGCACATTGACTACCAACTACGAGATAGCTCGTAGTATGTTTATTTACCATATTCGTGCAACTACGATTAAATTCGTAGTGTATCAATGCTAACATGAATAGATAGCTTCTGGCAAGAGAACAAAAAATCACAACCGATTTACATTAACAGGAAATGTATTAATAAATTAACACATTCCCGCCCGGTTACTCAATATGCGTGTATTTCGATTCTAGAGGGTAGATGAGGAAGATGCACTTCAGCGTCTATAGCGATTCATTGACTTTTAACCCTTTGAGTAGTGAGCTAATTTGAAATCATTATAAACTTAGATACTATATTTGTATGACCGCCCCTTATCATACGTACAAATCCACTTATCTGTCAGGACCGTCGCAGCGTGTATGAAGCTTGTAAATAAATAGATAAACACTGTCGATAGCACACAATATTCGATAATTTCTTCGAGTAAACATAAACAATACACTTGAAATCGATTCATTATATCATTCACAAATCATAATTAGTCAATAAATTTGGGTTAACGATCTATACAATTGTACGCGATGTACGCAAGATATTCTCTCCAAAACTTAACGAGTAAGACACTCTTCGTCTCTGTCTGTCTCCGAGCTTAACGTATAAAAATGTTAAAAAATAAAATTTGTTTTGAAAACCCGGTTTTTAGGCAAAAATTGTCACCTTTGAAAACCGGTTTTTTTATCCTGAAAATTCAGTTTTGAATATAAAAATTAAAATTTCATTATCTAAGAGTTTTGGACGAAAAATATTGATTTTTTCACTTGACAGCACGGTGGAAGCCTGTTTTGTTTGAAAACTGAAAACCGGCTTTAAAAAAATGTCGGTTTTTATATAAAACCCTACTCTACACATATAGTCCACGCAATAATTTGATTAAATCATACAGATTTGGTTTTTATCCAAAGACATATGTACGTCTATCGATATTATCCGAAAGATACACTTATGCGTAACCCAACGCAAAACACAAGATATTTTATTGATCGAATAATCATAAAATATATTTTTTCATGCTGATAAGCGCACCACAGTTTAACAGCCACAGCTGGGTTCACGTATGTATTTCTTTACAGTGAGATGTCCTAAACAACCTACAAGTTAAATCATTTGAAGCGTATTTCTTAAAAAAAAAACAATTTTTCGCCAATTTTCGCAATTACGCCCAGCATCAGATGAAAGACAATGCTATGCGTAACCCGACGGGATTGTGTTAACAGAAAATATAATCATGCAATATTTTTTTATTACATGAGCCAAATATGAGACAATTCACAATTTAAAAAAAACACATTATCTATGCTTTTTGATGATTGCTATGCTTTATAATTAAGAGTTTTAACAATATTATTAATTGAATTGGTTTTTTTATATGAAAAATCTCAAAATACCATGTAAATCAACATGGTAGCTTTTAAAGCCTATTACAACAATTAAAATGAATTACAAGAGATTTATTTATACTTTAAATTGGCTAATGTATGTGTTTACGTACTTGAGGCGCTTGAGAATAGACTCTGTTTAAAGGTGAAAGCATTGAGCCGTCAATTAAAAGTCTCGAATACAAGTCAAGTGGGATCCATTTTTTATGTATTTATCGTTAATGCATCAGGACAAAAAACTAAATTTTACTTAGAATGGCGCCATTTTAATCGCACAGCGCTGTCTTATCATCAGACAAGATTGCAACGGCTCCTTGGACGCAGACGTCCCATAAATTTTCCTAAATTATGTCCGAAGTCAAAAAATATATCCATAAACAATACAACATCTAGTACTTTTATGATCCAAAATAGATTTATGCGTTCATAAATTCGTAGCGTCTGAAGCAAATTTCGTGGTGAGATCGTCGCCGATCGATTTCACCAGCTTCTGCATATTTGACACATTCATGATTCGATACGTCATCGAATTTACAAACTTTACACGCGAGTGTAATGGCCAGTTATCGACCCAAAATGCGTTCAGCCGTCAACGCCATGCATTGATAAATTAATCAGGTCCATGGAACAATTTCCCAATGGCTGAGTTTCTATTTATCTCGGCGTCTTTTATAACACATTCGAGACACTGCCGCGTTTTTCATTTTCAAAGCGTATTATGTTATAAGAAAACGACGGAAGTCGCGTGCACATTCTTACGAGCGAGCCATTAACTCTTTTATCTGATTTACATACGCGTCGACGCCGTAAATTTTTTCAATAATTTATTACGGCGACATCGAGATGATCATATCGCTCGATCGTACAAGTGCATGAGGATGTGATCCCCGATCACATCGCAGATGGACGCGGCATACGCACGCCATCCATTCAATAATTGCTAAATCACAAATCGATTTCGATTTCTAAGCCTCAATTATCACCGCCATGCAACAACATTATCATACTGAAATAACAGTTATTCCACAAACATCCATTCGCTCATTATTTATGGCATATGTTTGGCTGTGTGACCTCACGCTTGGCCAAGTCCCCATTATTTTTTTAATGGTACTTGTACCATTTTTGCATTTTTCATATAGGAACGCTGTCGGGATGAATACAATAACGCGGACGCGTGTCTAACCATCATGGTGCTTTTGTGCTCCGAATGGAAGACCTCAACGACTGAATGTTTTATATGCTTCACAAAAAATTGTGTTTATGGACGTTGAAAATTATGACAAATGTCGTGTAAAACAACGATAGAACTTGTACAGTGCCAAAACTCCAAAATATTATTACGAGCATCGTAAATTTTTATTACTTTGTTTAATGTTCCTCGTCATTATAAGAGGCGCAATAAATTACTCAAACGCACTAAAATTTTCAATAGAATCCTTCATTTGTCATATTTAATTGATGTCCGAAACACTTTGGTGGATAGCAAATAGTTTAACATACTTACTACTATCAAAATTTTACATAAAATATGCATAAAATCAAAGTAACTCCAACATGCAATGGTAAATCCTCGACATGCGAAAGCGAGATCGAGAAAACATAGTACATTTGGGTTTGTTTTTATGCGATATATACGTTCCAAAGGGAGTCGCATATAAAAAATCCGCATAAAAAAATATTTGAACTACATAGAAAACTGAGGGATAGGTTCTATTATTTGATTTATTTGTCAAAGTAATGATTTCAGCTGACAATGTCGAAATTTTTATTATTTTGTTATCTGTAACATATTCGTACCAAACTGCTTTCCAACAAGAATTTAAAGTGTGTGCAGTAATCTGAGATACTGCACTTGAAAAATTATTTAAACAGTCCAAAATTGAAAACTTTTTCCAAACTTCAGGTACAGTTAATGACTCATTCTCTGGTTTCATAATATAATACTTTTTAAAAGTGGAAATGATGCCCTTGTCTAGTGGCTGAATTAAACATGTCGTGTTCTAAATCTGGATGACCTATGCATATTTTTTATGTGCATTCGCATAAAAAAAGCATTGTGCTCTATAGAAATACGAGGGATAGGTTCCATTCTTTTTGAAAACCGCATAACTTCAAAATCGCATAAAAACAGACCCAAGTGTATTGTCTTTCGCCTGATACGGGGCGTAGTAGTTTCTAAAATAAATGGAAAAAATGTTTAGGACATATCACTGTATTGAAATATGTAAACATATCAGTGTTAATAAAACTATAGGCGCTCCATCCTTCCATTTGCATTCTGTATTTCCGTGGGAACGCTCAGAAAACGAAAATATCCAATATTTTTACCTGAATATATTACAGAATACAAAAGCAAGCTATTTAATAAAAATGTTAATAATTTTATACAAAAATAATAATTTACATAAGCAATTTTTCATTATTTAAAAAAAAAAATAGTTTAAAATTAGTTATAAAACTACTGATGAATTCATAAAATATTATTATGAACTAAAAATAATAGAATTTGAAAAAAAATATTTTAAGAAAAAATCTGAGTTGATCCTAGAATTTAATAGTAAATAATTTTAAGTCTCCATAATCTTAGATGCTATATTTGTATGTCCGCCACTTATCATTCGTACAAATCCATTTATCTGTCAGTACCACCGCAACGCGTACGAACCTTGTACATAAATAAATAAACACTGTCGAAAGCACTCAATATCGGTCATTTCTTCAAGTAAACATAAACAATACACATGAAATACACTTGATGTCGATTCATTACATCATTATTAGTCGATAAATTTGGGTTAACGTATGATGTACAATCGTATGATGTACGCAACGTACTCTCTCCGTCTCTGTCTCCCATTCACAATCTCCGACCTGCGAGATAATCTCTCCGTCTCTGTTTCTCTTCAATCTCAACGTGCAAGACACTCGCCGTCTCCGTCTGTTTTCGAGCTCAACGTGTAAGAATGCTCTTTCTGAATCACTCTTCAATCTTACTTCTGAGGGATTAATCTCTGTATCCATTTTTGGAAACAAACGGCAGATGAACGCACATTTATTAAAAAAAAAGATTTAAAGTATAGACATACAATCGGTTTTATCTACATTTATATAAATATTTGAATTACTGACTTGAACAAAGCCCCAAAATTGCGTACTCTAAAAATTTACATGTAATATTTAAAGTATCATTCTATACCACTTTCAGGTATTTTTTATCACATACTAGCGAATACCCGGCATGCGTTGCAATGCCACACTTAAAGATATAAAGTGTATGTATTTTAATTCAGTTTATTGGAATGAATTTAGATATTTTTAATTACACTGAAAAACGGGTATACGATCGCGCTTAGTAATTATTTGAAAGGTACGGTCAAATATATATCTTTCCGATACTTCGAGTCTCCTGACGGACTCGTGGACGCGGAATAGCTGACGGCGCCTTGGTGATGCTCCTTGTAAGTATCCTCCGTCCAGTGCTATATTGGGCTATGCATTGCCGTCACTTCGTGGTAGATTGCTTGCACTTTCAGATTTTTTTTGCTTGGTTATTGATGCCTTAATTTTCGATAAAATTGGTAGCCAAGGTCTGGGTATGCTAGTGCCGTCGTCTCGTCCATTGAATGTGGAGTTTTTTTGTTTTTCGATTTCCATCACTCTCTCGCAATTCATTACTATGGTTTTTGTACCATCAAAATTGATGTGATGATCGTTCTTCATACCATGTTCGTGTGCTGCGGATTTGTAATTCAATTCAAAGACTGCGTTCTGATGCACTGTCATCCCGTGGGTGATGTATCTATTGGTTTGTTCAATGTACGATATGATGCAGGCTGAGCATTCGATCTCGTAAGCTCCATGAATTTCTTTTTTCACTTTGTTCTTTTTGTTGAACAGAAGACTTCATATATTTTCTCCCGCCCCAAAGATTCAGAAAAATCCAGATAGAGGCGGATGCCTCAGACGCCCTCGGTGATCTCCGTCGTCATGTCAAGGAAGCGGCTTTATTTAGATGGCAGGAGAGGTGGTCTGCGTCGGTCGTCGGCCGCCACCTCTCATTTTCTTCCTCTCGGTTAGGCAACGCCTGAGATGTCGCTGGGTCGTCACGGATCACTGGACGTCTCAATTCCTCAAAGGACACGGGTAATTTAGGGCCTCGTTGGTTAGGTTTGGGCTTTCAACAACTTCGGAGTGTACATGCGGAGATCCGTTCATGAACGCCGACCATGTTCTGTGGACATTTTCGGGATGGCATCCGATCGCGAGACGTTTCTTCGTTGTGTCAGTGGTCCAAAATTCAATCCGGTTGGACGCCCAAAATTTGTGGTCTCTCCCTCTAATTTTAGGACATTTATGGATTTTGTAAAAGTTTTGGGGGGAAACGCATCCCTGGGACTTTCTACGATCTCCAACGGGTCGTAGAGGCCCTTCGCAGTATTTTTTTAATCAAATACTAAATTATTATCAATATTTTGTCCGAAAAGTCAATGCCACATAGGGTTAAATCATGCGTTAAATATTGTACGCCACTGGCATAGACTGTAAAGTAAATATTGGACCGCATTTATTAAAACTGATTTTAAGAATTTTATCTTTCTAAAAAAATTATTTTGTAAAAAAAGTTGGCAATCACTGTTTAGAAAAAACCATATTTCCAGATTTACAATTATACACAATCTAGAGACGATGGTAATATTTTGAGAATTTTATCTCCGTCTAAAAGTTGGTTATGTGAAAAAAAGGTTTGCAAACTCTGTCCAGAAAAATTCCATATTTCGATGTTTACAACCGTACATAGCCGAAAGGCTATGGGAATATTTTCCCTTTTCAAATGTAAAAAATGTGGCAACCCGTGTCCAAAAACAGCGAATTAATTATTTAAGGTTCTAAAAATCAATAGGAACCTAAATTCTAATTTTTATTCAAGTCGGTTAAAAAGTTCAAATGTTATGCTAAATTTACGAAAATTATTGTTTCAAGCAAATCTTTCAAAAAACATGCGGTTTCAGGCGAAATCATGCGGTCGGTAAAGTGTTAATATATTTGTGAGGCATTGATAGCACCTCATATCGTGTTGAATCCTGGAGTTAATTGATTGATTTGTTGTGTGTGAAGATGCATCCAAGGTCGGGCATTACTTTGCTTCGCTTTTAAAAAACATGAACGATTGAAATGTTTAATGATTGATTTGGAGAGGCATATTTTGTATGTGGTTGCTTAGCCACACGCGCTTAGAACAGTGACACGCGGCCGCGCCTCACTTCACCATAACAAACTTGACTAAATGCTCCATACCGGGCATGCTATTTCTGTCTGTCGGCACAGTTGACTAAAGGCTTATTTTACCTTACCAAACCTGGCATGCCTTAACCGCCTCGCGGCCGCGCCTTACTTCACCAGAACAAACTTGACTAAATGCTCCATATCGGGCATGCTATTACTGTCTGTCGGCATAGTTGGCTAAAGGCTTATTTTACCTTACCAAACCGTGCATGCCATTACCGCCTCTCGGCATTGTTTACCTTAGCAAAGCGAATCGGACGCGAGACATTCGGACGCCGCTGGACGCCGCTGGACGCCGCCGGACGCGAGACATTGATTTTTATATATATAGATATGCAAAATAATGAAGCAATTCATATTAATTATGTCGTGTAATAAAACAGCGATCGAAAACGCTACTTTAAAAGCATAAGTGATGTACACGATGAAGCTTTCAGATTAATTATCAATTTAACTCAACTATAATGGTATATCAGCGAGATAACAAAAGCTTTTGACTGCGTATATATGCAGATTTTAATTAAGGTAATAAAATTGGCAATATAAGTAGACATGATATTTAATAGTATTTCTAGGGATTGCTTTCAAAAAACGATTGCAAGATACACCGTTCTGTGAGATTATTTTGAGCAATCATCGTTATGTTTTGCAGTAAAATTTAAATGGCGCAGTTTCGCGACCTAACGATCTTGCATAGTTTCAGGTCCATCAATACTTGAGCACCGACAATGGAAGCCTTTTCGTAAATGCGATTTAAAAAACTAGGGAGGGCTCCGTTGCTATCAAACGAGCTATCAATTATGCATCTGATGTATTGCTCGTAGAGAACGGACCAGGATAAAAAATCCCGTGGGATTTTTTTGGGGCACATTCGAGAGACGGCTTATTTATTTGTCCTTTTATAAATGAGCTGGAAATATCAATAAATATCTGATGCTCATTTGATGTAATTTAGGCTTTGAGTATATTATTACATTAATACGTAATCTTGTAGAATGATTCGTATTGATCGTTCGATTGGGTACTGAATGAAGCTGAAGATTAAATATCATGACTGTGTTGTTCTGTGTCGTGATATCTTATATTGTTGCTTTTATAGACAAATTTATCTCCGGGATGTCAAATCAATCGTGAAAAGTTGAAGAAAACGATACTTTTTAAACGCGGTTGTAATGTAAGAATTTTACCTTCGCAATGGACCATTCGTCGAGATGAAACCCCATCTAGGATAATTCCAAAACGACCGCATAAAAGAAAATTTCCCACTTTGCTTTTATAGTAAGTATGTTTGTACGCTTCCATTAAAGTCTTGTATTTGATCAGTTTGTTTCTCGTCCAAGAGTCTATCGTCGTCTTCAGCAAACAACACCGGCGTTTCAACATTACAAAACGGCATTCCTAGCTGGATTCCCTCGTACATCACTCGGATGGATTTTATCGAAACAGAGTAATTCGATTCGGTGACAAATTGATGTGACTTTTACGAATGTGATGTGGTCCAGAGACGTGCAAGGTCCAAATAGATCGATCGGAAGTATGCAAGCCAGATTTATCTCGCAGCTTCAGATATCTGGCAACGCGTGTTATAATGCACGCTCTTATGAAACCAGACGATAATTTGATGACCTATGTTTTCATCATCACGGCCATCAAGGTTATCTGAAGACCTGGTGGATTTGTACCAATCCCAGATTGTTCCAATAAATCTTGGATCATTATGTATTTCGTCATGGTGCTCCGAATAAATCAGACAACATACATCATGCAGTCAAACGCTTCTAAATTTTAATAATTGAGAATGTTTCTTATATCTTATAATAAAAATAGATTCAAATGAGACGATAACATTGTGCAAGTGGTCTACCTATTGAAATTCCATCAACGGGAGACGATATATGAAACCCTGATAATACTCGGTGACATCGATTGTGTTAAAGCTGCAAACCAATACATACGATCTGCCAATCTAATCTTCTACCTGAGGTCGTGTCCAATTTCTAATGCAAGTCAGTGTTCGCAGAAATTGCTTTTGATATATCGTGACAATCAACACAAATCACAAACTTTACACAAAATTATATTTTCAAAATCACGGTCATCAACCTTATATATGTCCCATGTTCCGATAATGGAACAATGTCAACATGTAACTAATTCGTACGAATGTGTTGTTCTAAATATTGAGAAGCATATTTCTAGGACAATGCCCTGCAAGTAGTCTGTTGCTGCTGCCAAATTCTAAAGATATGCAGACGTTTTATTTTTGAACTTAAATTGTTTGCCATTTAAAAAAAGAAGTCTGCATCTATATTTTTAGATCCATTTGATAAGAAGTTTAATTTATGATAGCTTAAAAATATAACTTCAAGAGATAGTATTGTTCTCCAGAGAGATAAGGAATTTACTGACGTTATATGCTTTTGGATATTAATAATGAAAATAAAAGATATTAACAAACTTCGTCAAAGTCAAAGGCTATTTTTGTATGAACTCCAAACCTTCTATAACACGAATTTCTATTAAAAGACGTTTTTGTGGAGCCATATGGCCGTTTTATACGAAATCCAAGTGTACACAATTAGTAGAAATTCATAGAGATACGTCCAAAACCAGAAGTCAAATCGCAGATTTTATAACAACGATAGCCAATGGACGTGCATATAATTATAAACAATCAGCATTTCCAATGTGATGTTATGAATGAAGCAGTTACTTTATGAATGAACAATGATAACGGTTGAAACATACTGTAATAACAGGTAGGTCATGTGGCAAGTTGAATGATACCTAAAAGATGTGATAAAACTAATTGGTTTTGAAGGTATCGTCATCAGATATTTAAATGCTAGTTCTAATTGATGACCATTTTCGTATAATACCATCAACGTGACTGATAAAATTTCTTCCTGCTGAGACACGGACTAAAACTCACAAAATTCCCGATTTCTCGAAAAAAATATTTATTTCCGTCGCTGCAGATGAATACTTATATAATTTAATACTTTGATGTGATTCGTAATTATATTATGGAGGAATACAAAAAAATTGAATCCCGTATCTATTATATTTCATATTGATATTCCCATTATTAGAGTCGAGGTGTAGTAAATACATCATCGGTAGGGAAAGGTTAATATAACAATTTGAAAAATATATATGAACTGTATCCGTCTCTGTCTCTCTTCGAGCTCAACGTACTAGAGTGTTCTTTCTGAATCACTGGAATTCGCTCGCAAATACGCGATCATCCTACCATACAGGTTAATATTCGAAATTCAGATTGTCCCGAGACTAATATTAATTCGCATTATGAAGCTATAATAAGGCGAATAGACTAATGTCTGCAAATAAATAGGATTGATAAATTAATTAATTCATTGTCGTTCATAGCGGAATTATTATAAAATACGGCAACATAAGCTGAAGACGGCTCGCGCGAGCCGTTTGTTATTATTTCAAGGAATCACTTTCATAAAATATACATATTTTAGCGCTTGAAAACGTTCTCACTCATTGAAATTCTCGAACGAGCAATACTTATTTAGAATACCCGATTAAGTTACATAATATAGCATATACAACTGCCTTTGAATCGCCTTCTTCGATCCTCTGGATACATCAGCAGTGTATACACAACCGAAATAATTACATCGACAAATATTGGTTCGGTCGTAAACGCTCCGCCACTTGATCGCAGTCAATTCACCAAAAAGCACTATTTTAATCAACGAAAACGTGCTCTTTGCATCCTCCCAAAGCGCTAATCCATTATCGGGAGCACGTAATCAAAATCGAAGAAAAAATTTGCAATTTAAATGCGACCGACCAGACGCCATAAATCCGTGTCTAATTTGTAAACGACCACATTCCAAAGGTTCTCAAAGCGCGAATCAACAGCACGCCGACCTCCGAATCGACCCAAACAAATCCGCATTACTTAATACATCATTGAAACAATTCCGAATTAATCGCTCTGAATAAATTTACATTAAAATATGGGTTAAATGTGACACTTTCCAAAGTGCGATTGCTCAAAATCGGGTGTGTTTTTCAACTGACGTAGCTGTGATTTTTTGCTGCGACGCAAAAATGTGGTCGCTCCCGATCGTGGATCGATTTTTGGAAACCGAAGCGAATTTCTAGCAAATCAGGTATGAATTCTCAAAAATTTATGACCTGAAAAAATTTGCATAATGCATAAATTAACCTTGATAAATAAAGATAATTTCAAAGTGACTTTAATTTAAACTTTAGATAAGATATGCAAGTGATTATATTTATTGCAAATGACATTTTATTAAGCAATAGTATTTTAAAAGCGACGTATCTAATAATGATTTCGACATTTTTTATGAGCCTTTTGTATTAGGCTGTAACATATGAAATTGCCGAATTTAGTCAATCAAAGATCAACAGGGACTGATAACGGTTTAATGTAATATTTATCAGTTCAGCTTTTTAAAGCAGTTTTAAAGTTCAGCTATTTATAATGAATTAAGGCAGAGCCGTCAAATTCAAAGGCTAACATGGACCAAATTTTAAGACTTATTTCCTTTCATTAGTGGAAACTATTTTCACATAGATGACGGTTGTTGTTTTCGAAAAAATACTATAAGTTCTACCTTATAAATCCTAATTTCAAGATTCTCAAGAAAAAGGAAAAATTGGCTAGATTTTGTAAATTAAAACTAAATAGTATAAATTATAAATTATATAAGGTATAAATTAGTAAAATTCATAAAAATATTTTTTTGTGGGAAGCATCTATATAAGAGCCATTGAGGGAGCTTCTGTGATCGTAAAGATCAAAAAAGATCCCGGATACGTATTTATTCCCAGAAAATGCTGCAAAAATCCTTAAAAGAGGACAAAGTGGCCTCAAGATCTGCGTGTCCAATCGGTCCGCTTTTCGGATCACTGACATTACAAAAAAGTGCCTCGCGATTAGACGCCATATCCGATCATATCTTGAAAACAAATACGAGCTCGTATTACAAAACGAAGTTGTCCGAAAAAGACTGATCGGATGGGTTGTTTAAATTTTACAATCGATCGAAAATATTGTTTTCTTTATTTATTGCAGATTTATACTTGCTAAACAACTTAGTAAATATTATAAAAACGGTCATAGTGTTAATTCGTATAAAGTAGAATGGTCGAGTAAAACAAAAACCATGTGCAACTCTCGACTGGGTCGGTATTATGCGTTTTGCGCCCCAAGTCTGGTTGCGCCCGTGGCGGGCGCCTGCTTTGGCGCCCCTTTGTTACGACCCTGCTCAGAAGAGTGATGTTTGATAACAAAGAAAATTTGAGAGCCATAGTAAAAGCTAATTCATATACAATAGTTCTTACGCGTGGTTTAGTATTGTAAGTGCTTTTGGTCACCTGGCTTCAATAGTAAAGATGAAAAAGCTAACAATAGTGCCGCAAGTATTGACATATTGTCGAAAATCGAGGCGCCTAAAGGTGTATTTTTAATGGAATTATTGCATGTGAAGAAAATTGGATTCTGTTCAATAACAGAAGAAGATCAGGATAATGGTTAAATTCAAATGAAACTTTAGGATATGCGATCAAATCGTCTTTACAAAAAAATAAATCAAAATACACTAGATTCGCCATCAATAGATTATCAGCTTTTTTTGCTATTTGGAACATTATTTTAAAAAAGTCAAAATTAAACAGGATTGATCGAAAAGTCCGAAAACTTTATAAATTTTGAAAATTACGATTTTTATAAAATTAAGTTGAAAAATGCAATTTCTTGTCAGCAAACGCCTTATAAAGTTATTGGGATTTATTTTAATTAAATATAATTGGATTTGTTAAAAATGTTGAGTTTTAATTCTCACCTGCAAAATCGGCAATTTCATACGTTAAGCCCTAATATTATCGCTATCATCGGATGATCAAATACAATTACAAACGATAGCACAATAATACTGCGCCAATGAGTCTATCGTATCGTATTTTAATACCTCACAAATCAAATCAACACTCGATTTGTAAACACAGCAAAATTTTACCTGTGGATGATGCGTTTGCGCTAATTATGCGAATATTTTCGGCGATTCTTCAATAAATTCTCGCCGCTGTTAAAAACGCATCGCATCATAATTTATTATTATGCAATTCCAACATGGCGGGATGCAAATATGCACATAAACATAAATTTCATACGAATCGTGTGCGTTATGGGTTTCTGTCGTTGCCGTGCGTTTATATCTACATCATCATTCGGCGGACATATTGACACACGTAAAGGTACCACAGTAGGTCTTCTCGGACGCTGCATTTTATTTTCCCAAACACAAAAACGTGTTAATCGATCATAAATATAACACCTGCCGACACAAAGATTCCAATCGATATCTCGTCCATAATTACGCTCAAATATTTAGGTCTCGAGAGACCAAAAGTTAAGACATTCGTGAGATGGTTCAATTTATAAGAGGCCTCATCGATCCAAAATGCAGTTCCACCCAGTTCGTGTAGTTACCATATAATTGTACATTATTTATGTGATTATTAAACAATTTGTTAACACCGTTACAACTATGCATGCTAACGCCTTTTTGTGGTACGGCCTCACCAATCGGAGGCGATTGTAAGGCGATTGTAAGCCAATGCAGAATGCAGCGAAGTCAGCACGCAAGCATTTTTTAAAAAATATCTCAATATGATTTACGATCGGCTGAAGCCTGAAATGCATATCAGACGTTAATAAAATATGCACCTCGTCGTGTTTATTGCAATTTCGATTGTTGCCTGGGTTACGCAATCCATAATGGTGGTACTTGAAAGTCATTTTTTGTATGGATTTTCAGATCTTGCACAATACAAGGTAGTTATAGATATGATCTTGTGAACAGGCCAATAATTATGTTTAGTTGAAAATCAAATGTTGCAAAAAAATTGCAACAAACATGATGTTTTACAATGTGGAATGAAACGCATATAATGTCTGCAATATAAAGATGATGTAATGGCATACGCTATATAAAATGCACACCGCACAAGACCATAAATGCTGTATTTGCTTGTCCGCCACTTATCATCATACAAATCCATTTATCTGTCAGGACCGCCGCAGCGTGGATGAAGCTTGTACATAAATAAATAAACACTATCGATAGCACACAATATTCGGTCATTTCTTCAAGTAAACATAAAAAATGTACTTGAAATCGACTCATTATATCATTCACATATAATTATTAGTCGATAAATTTGGGTTAACGATCTATGCAATCGTACGATGTACGCAAGATATTCTCTCCGTCTCTGTCTCCGAGCTCAACGTGAAAGAATGCTATTTCTGAATCACTGGAATTCGCTCGCTAATACGCGACCGTACTACCATAGAGATTAATATTCGCATTTATGATAATGCTTATTTCAAAGACTAGTTTAGGTTTCTGAGTGTATTGCTTCATTTGATTCCCCATGAAGTGGGCATAATACAGCTTCTTAAAAACATTGAATATAGGTCAAAAATGAAACGATTTAATCGAGCATATACATTGACTGCCAGAACAAGTGTTACCAACTTCATTTCATTATAGCTATCAAAACGTTGATAAAAATGTTCACAAGCGATAGAAAAATGTCTGATTTTGGGAGCTCAAACAACTGTTTGAATAGTGCAAAAATAGCAAAGAATCAATACTTGCTCACTATAGTATGGAGTAAAAATCGCCCACTGGGATATTACCAGCAACGTCTTTTTCTCTTGTGCGCATGCGCGAAGTTAGAACGTAGACGCGTAGAAAAGCAAAAAAGGTCGACCGATAGCCTTGGCCGCGGATAGAAATATTCTTCTCGCCGGCTCCCCAACGGTCTCGCAGCTGGGATCTCTTTTTCCGAAAAATAAAGATCTTGGCCCCTTGACCCGAGGGTTCGGCCTCTATGTAATACACACAAACGGAACTCTATCGAATAGTGTCTTCCTGAATAAGATAACATTCACAATCCAAAACAAGAAACACCCGTGTTTGTTTGAATTTAATCCAAGAATAGTTTGGAGCAGTGAGTGGCCGATAAAATGATTGGATTGCTCTTTGAAGAAGGATTGATACAAGTAAAAATACCATCTAATATATCATTGCACAAGTGGCCTACATATTTAACAGACATAAAACTCATGGATTTCTTCGCTTGGACCATATTAGAGGTCATGGTATACAAGCGGATGAATAATTTTTTGGACCGATTCAAGGCGTTTGCGTTGCTTGAAAAGCTCTTTGATACCAAGAAAAATTTTAAGCAATTTACTAAGACTTCATATAAGATTATATGAAGGCTTCACCTATTGTTGAATATTAATTTTTCGATCCTGGAACTATCTACGAAATTATCTACATTCTAAACACGATCTCACGATCGTCGATCGGAGTCATTATTCCGTCCATAGAAATCGGTGGATTTCAGTTGATGGCGTGGACACCAATAGTCCGACCCTTCGAGCGATGAAAATGATAGCTGCTGCAGACTTTATGAGCCATCAAGTCTGGACGATTAATCTCAGCCGCAAGATTGTACGCTCAATGGAGATGGAATCCACTGATAGACTAATTACCGTCAGATTTTGATGGCATGATTTTGGGCCAATTAAATTTCACTTAGGCGTTCCACAAAAATGTGAGAAAACCGAATGATGCAACCGAAACGATAGCCATTCGTTCAGTATATTCATAAAAATGTATTTAGTATTACTTCCAAGGCTGCGGCGTTTAAAGTGTTTGCTTAAATAATTATGACAGGGACAAAGGTGTGAGCATCAGTTGCTCAAGAATGATATGAAGTGCCAAAAAACTTGAAATACAAACGATTTATTGAATACATTATCTTAAGCGTAAAAAATTAATGGACCAATGAAGTTGATCACTTAACGTTTTTTATCGCGTATGTTGAGACATAATATACAACATTATGTAGCAGAATAAAAACGAAATAACATCAATTAAAAGAAATCAAAAGTCTTCCATGGCATTGCGTGCTCGGTATCAAAATACACAAAGAATAATTTGGCTCGCTTTTTTCTTCTACTGTATAAGTATATTATCTTAATGAAAGTCAAAAAAAGAGCCCCATTTCGGGAGGGGGACCATTTTTTAAATGTTGCGGTGACCTCTGAACAAAATTACCCATTTTTTGTCGAGTAAATATCTAATCTTTTCAACGTCAGGTTAGCGTAAAGAAACGACCCTTTGCTTCGTTTCCTTACCCTAATTATATTCGCCAAAATATTCACCGACATCGGGGAAAACAAAATAAATCCTCCCATCATAATATGCAACGACCATACTAAAATACATAAATTTTGGCAAGAAACTGTGTCAAAGTTAACACGATCAACCTCCATTGCGTATCATAGCAGAGCAATCACCTGCTGCTAACACCGTTCAAATTCTCACTTTTTATACCTAAATAAATTAGCATACTTACGGATGATAAGTACATAAACATGGGCGAAGTATTTTAAACGCTTGTTATATATTTACATAAATCAATACGAAAAAAATCTCATACGCGACAATCGTAATAAGGTAGCGAGTAGACGAGGCGCCGAAGAAATGAAAGTAGTCTGGACTGCTGGAAACCCACGCGATCCTGAACTTGGATACTCCACAGATTTGTAGCAATAGAATCGAAATATTTTTTAAAATATCATTGGAACATACAATCGTTTTTGCATCGCGTTACAGTCACGCATTACGAATATTTTCGCAAATATCATACAAAAATGACCTTGTTTGGTTTCGTTTTTATTGACATAAAAATGCATGACAAATTAATACCAATGCAAGATAATATTGCAAAAAAATGCATAATTGAATTGTGGTGTTTGTTTCTTTAAAGGTCGTTTAAATGAATGCAAATACACCTAAGGACAAATCCTTAGTGAAAGATAGTGATTTCAAACATGTACGAAGGTATTTATATGCAGCCCATTTATTAGCATGGATTTAACTCTTTTAGCGCCGAATGAAAAACTATACCTAAATCGAAAGCAAAGTCAATTGATTCGTTTAAAAAAGTAAAAATGATGTTACGAAATAAAGATCGCATCGTATATTAATTGAAAATCATTTTTAAATTGTACATTCAGACCTCTTTTTGTGCGATTTCGAAGTTATGCTGTTTTTTTTAATTTCATAAAGACTACGTATTGAGATATTTTGGATAAAATAAGAAATAAATCATCAACATTAACCGAAATTTGAAAAAAAATTATAGACTGTGTAAATCATATTACATTTGTTATCGCTGAATTACAACCATTCTCTTTATTATGGTTTAGATTTTTGAAAAAAAATGATTTCGTTTTTTTTGCATTTTTCCAATGTTTCGACTTTTCCAATTCCAATTACTTACGGAGTTATTTTAGTGACTTGTGTTTTATCTTTTAGCGCGTTTTTCTCAAAAGTACTTTTTTCAACACGGCTGACATCATATCTCAAGTTTTAATTGATTAATCTACTTTAAAATGGGTCTACACAGAAGAGAAAATCTACACAGAACAATTATGACATTGACACTGGGTATACTATTTCTTCCGGAAAAGAGAACAATTTTGAGTCATATCGAAAATCGCAACGAAAGTTATCATTCAGCGATGATAGTTTATAATTAAAATAATTAGTATTTCTCTAGATGTCAGACATCCTTAAAATTTTACCAAAAATGTTATTTTTAATTGCCTTATTGTTTTCTTGTTTTGTTTTTATTAACTTTTTTTATGCGACTTTGGATATATTTTATATAGCTTTTTCAAAGTTATGCGGTTTTTAAAATCCATGGACCGCATCTTCACTTTTTCTATGTAAATCATAGCTTTTTTGTGCGATTTCTTTTTGTGCGATTTTCCGCACAAAAAAAAGTTTAAGTGTAATTGTAAATAAGAAGTATGATCATTTGAAATATGAAATTAAACGTTAATCCATGAAATGTTACCAGCTACAAAACAAGTAATTCCTGTAGTTAATAACGCATCACTCAATAAGTTCGTAGCATTTTTATAAAGACATACCCCGAATGAGGATGAAAAAAGCTTTAAAGTGAAAAAAAATCCTTTTTCTTAATAATTCTTAAAAATTCTCTAATCAAATCATTATGGAATGTTTTTAACACATTAACCGCGGGACACGAGAAAACTCATCTCGATATGTCACAAATAAATGTTAAATGAAGATCGTCTTACATGTTTTTTTTTTCCTCAAAAAAAGTATCAAATCTTGAGACATGTGTTTCGAATTCGACACGGTGACATTTTTACACACGACACGCATCTTTTTAGTTCTGAAATTAAATATTAGTTTAGTTTTACGTGAACCTTCGTGTCTTTGATTTCAGTAATTTAAAACAATAATTTGTATTTATAAGACGACTTTTAACCTTTTAACTACCAGAGCGTAATGAGCGCGTACAAATGCGACTCGCCAGTGAGTCGTTGGCATTTAAAAAGTTAAGATGAAATATTTGGTTTTATAAATCATTGATAGTTTAGCTTGCGACTTCAAATTTAATACTATTCAAATTACATCCATACCATTCAAGTATGTATATAATACTCTGATTGCATTACAAATCTTCAAATGAATTCGTTATTCATTGTAAAATATATATTTTGGATGATTTGCACAATTTTATGACATCAACTTGTGTTCTAATTAAAATGCAAATATCATCATCAAATCTGATATGAAGATAATATGAGATATAATCAATCAATTAGAGTAAGTAAGACATATCTGCTTTCAGTTATAATAGTATCCGAGTACGATGTTATGTTATGATCCTTCATCAATTATCTGCTGCAAATGCATCATGATTGTAATGCTTTGCGCGTTTTGATAACACAAAATTATATTTTTTTAATGTAAAACAGCATTAATCAAGTCGTGTTTGTACACCATTATGTTTAAAAATCACACATCAAACGGAGATATTTATTTACTGCGTGTAAATATGGTTTCAAATTCTGATTACCTACCCTTTATCTAGGCCATTTTAATCATAAAATGCAAAATATCGCTTATCGTAGCAAATATACAATAGTATTACATTACGTCCAGCACGCATTAAAATATTATTTCAACACATTAAATACCGCGACCTAAATATCCATAGACGTATAATAAAAGGTTGACGTCCACATCCGAATGCAAGCAGCATAATTGTGAGTTTAACATTAACATACATAATAAATCGCCTCACGCGGACAGGTGAAGGTGTAAGCGATCAAATAATATTCGGTGTTTTATCGATTGATCTATTAATCACCCGGGACTTTCGGTCACGATGTATACGAGCTGGATTACCAGCATCGGTTTTATTATGTGTGGAAAAGATGATAAGTGGAGTTCTAAGCTCGAAAAGTTGAAGATGAGGAGCAAAGATCCAATTATCATATCTCGTTGTGGAGCTTGTTATACAAATAATTGAGGATATGACCTGCGCACGTCTCCAGCAGAGTGAGTGTCATCGTTGAGTGACGTGCGTGTTATTAACGAGCGAGCTAAAAGGGTTAAAGAGAAATTTAATTGCCGATAGAGGATTCGATCACACGAACATAATGACCATCGATTATTGACAGTATGAATATATTTTGTTCGTGTGCAATTTTTTTATTTAGGCGAATCACAAACTTATGTGGGGTATTCAATTATCAAGCAAAAAACTTTTCGCACAATTTTTTGGCTCGCAGAAATTCATTACTCTTATTCTTTCCGGTCCGATTTTATTTTATTTCGGCTCAAACCCTGAAGGCATTTCCATCGACCAGTTTCTACTTCATCGTTGAACGAGAAATAAACTCGAATATTTGTATTATTGGAGTTTGGTGAGTCGTACGCAATTTGTTCAAATATAGAAGTTCTCCAATTACGAAAAGGTTGCGATATTTATTATTCAGAGCGTGACTCGATATTAAAAATTCTTTTGCTACGAATGCGAAAAATTTGACAATTATATAACAATGTAGTTAAATATGATAGGTCAGGAAGACATTTATGGATTTATGAACTGTCAAATTAAATGAGTTTGAAAAAGCATCTTAACTCATTCCGGTCCCTCTAAGACATAGGCTCCCAACCTTTTTCCAAAATGCAACAAGAACAACAAAAAAATCATCATGATTGGTGGTTAATTCAAGGGTAGCAGAAAATGAATTTCATGTCAATGTGTTTTATTTTTTTTATTCATATCAGGGAAGTAATACTAAAATTCATTTTCAAGGGATTCGAGATGCCCAGAAATCTCCTCCTTAAAATTTTAATTCATTTCGCCTTCATATTTAATCTAACGCACTGCAAAGTTTATCAAACATTGCAATGTTTCCAATATTTATTTATCTTCGCCAATTTTGCAGCTTGGATAAAAATACCCTGAGATTATCGTGACATGCGTTAATATTCGTTAATGGAGTTCCAGGTTAAGCCTATTTTGCTGTTCTAATAAATCTGCTAGATATGCTACACTTTTCAGCCAAGCTTTGTCGATAAAGTTTACCAAAATTTCATGTTTTTCTTGGACTTCCGAGAACAACTCGATTTCATCTTTCAATTCAGACATGATTCATAACAATTCCTTTCGACAAGCAGCGTACTGCAGTGTAGAAAAGAATAGCATCGCGATCAGAATTCATGTCTTTGCACAGTTCTTCTTCAAACGGGTGTTCAAACAAGTATCTCTTGCAGAAGAGTTAGAAGAGTCTTACTGTAAAGGGCATAATGATAAATCATGCAGTTTGCTTGGGTAGCTATTTCTTTTACTTTTTTCTGAAAGCCCGATTTTGACTCAACCATAGATTCGTTCAAATCCCACTCATCATCCTTACAAACCCTTCACACGTTTTTCTCACTTTAATCTTCCAATCTCAAAGACGGTATTTATATTCTCTATAATGTCTTTTGTGGTAGTTTCAAGTTCACTACAAAATAAGAGCTGTTCTTTGATATCATCTGAATGAATATATTTCACGAAGACAAGCAACTGAGCACACGAGCTTTCGTTTGTTGATTCACAACTTGAAAAGAAGACAATGGTGAAATCTTAATTTCATTGAAAATCTGCTCTTTAATGTCTAGGTTTTTTTTGCTTAGCAATTTCCAATGCGACTTCATATGATGCTTGCACTGATGCTGTGAACCATTGCTGAAAACGTCCTGTTCGATCAAGTCTCTGATGTTTGCAACTAGTTTCATGCCAACGAAAGAGCTCCAAATCTTTTTTAGTGCGTTCTAAATGCTTCGCATCTGAGTGACGTTTGAGTTTTGAAGGTTTCATAGATTCATGACTGAGAACAGTTTGCACAATATGCATTATGGCTTCTCTTTTTGATTACTAGTCAAGTTAATAAAGTCGAATTTCAGATATTCTTCTGAATACTTAGGGTTTTTTTCTTATTAAAATAAAAATTGCATTTTGGTGAATATTTTTTTAGTTGACCCCCGTTCGAGTTTTCCGTCAAATTTCGACAATTCTTACAAAAAATGCGACGCAAAAATATGACAAATCATATTGGCGTCTATATATCGCCACGCCGCACTTTTGGTACAAAATATCACGTATATATATTTTTTTTTTAATTTTAAGCAGTCCACTATGGAAAGATGTAGAAATGAAATAAAATGTGACATTTTTACAAAATATTTCCATAATCGCTGCAACCAAAGTGGGCCAAAATGTCCATCCTCCCCCTCACTTATTGCGATTCAATTAACATGCTAATTTCCGCTAGTCAATTTCGCCATTTAAAAATCTCCGACACCATTTCTCAATCACACAAAGTCCAGGCAGAATTTTTTTAAAAAAAAAATCTGAACATCGTAGCGCACCGGGTGAATTTGCATATTGTAATGTTATAACTTCAAACGTGGTGGCGTATATAATAACACACTGCGGCTTGATAAATAACGACGTCTCAACGCATAAAGAAATATTCAAATTTGCGACCATAATAAATTATTGCCCCGACTGTGGTTATATTTTTAATTAAATTAATTTTTTTATTAGTACTAAATTTCTATACACACGATTTTAATGTGCATTCGTCAAGTGCCTTGATATTTTAGCATTTTTTTATTGAAAATAAATTATGCATTTTCTAACGATAAAATAATTTAATTAGTTTGCGTATATTCCTCAATTTGAGTTCGCGTCATTATAAAAAAGGGTCAAATGTATGTGTGCCACAAGAAGACCACGAAGAATTGTAGGCGAAAATAGGATTAAATAGATTTAATTACATCAGTTGATCGTGTTTGAGTATGGTACCCCGCTTAACGCTACCTCATTTAACGTCATTTTAGACATTGTTGGGAAAAATACAAGAGAATCGAGAAATGTTTGAAAGGAGTATGGAAGAATGTAACGGCGGACCAAGCAAGTTGTGAAAGTCCTTCCAACGACAATCTTACAGAATTAATAGAACAACAAGTGCACTAAGTTGACTAAATTAAGGTTTCTGGAGTTGAAGAACCAAATAAATTTTCAAAACATTTTTTTAAAAAAATGTATCCAATATATAAGGAAAATTATGGATTAGTTTCGGTTTTACCGGTTATCGGTTTTCGGTTTGGTTCCGGTTTGAAGACTTCACCCTAGCCCCACAGCACCCTCGCGAAGAAAGGAGGGACTGGACTCTTTGTACTCCAGAAAGTCCTTTTCAGTAAAATCAACAAGGTCATTCAGAGTAGTTTTTTACTCCTGAGGAAAACTACTCAGTCTTTACAAATTTATCTATCGAGACGATCGCGAAGGTGCCCTTCGATACGTTCATCCAAGTGGCCTGCTGGGTGAGCGTTCCAAATTAAACTCGAAGGTAATGCTACTTTCAATATCGAGCGAATGAAGAGGTAAATACAGACGAATTGGAAGTAACCTCTTTTTACGAATGAATATTGAAGATGCTCTAGCCCTGCAGTGAACTATTTGTAGCTGCACTATGATAATGATGATGATCAAAGGCAAGACTACGTGTCATTGATGCAATGTCTTGCTATCGAAAACTGCTTGCTGGACGAAACAGGAAAGACAAACGACGTTAGAAGACTTCTTTACTAAGAAACAAACAAAAAAAATCATACTGCATATATCATTTTCATGCTAAACCATTGCCAACCATTTTGACGTGGTTTTTAATAGCGAATATATGTTTTTAAAATGTGGTCGCCAACCACACCTGTAGATTTAAACTCATGAAAATTGAGCTATTATTCCTACCGCTTAATCACGAGACTACCTACAGGTCAAAAATTTGCTTAGAAAAAAATGGGATACATTGAATAGAAACGAATCATCTGAATAAACACGTCACTCAATAAGTTCGTAGGATTTTTTTTCCTTCTTCATTTGAGGTCATTTTTTCACAGCTTCTCAAAAACATAAATCCTACAAAGTTATTGAGTGATATATTAGTATGTCTTGAATTGCATTGTAAGTTCATCTGATTTGCTATATGGTATTATTTAGTTATCTAATTAAAAAACAGTGACGCTGCTAAACAAGCAGCTCCCATAACACTTGTTGGCGCCCTCGACAAATTCGTTTGAGCGTTCAGAAGTTATTAGTGTTTTTGGCGCTGCTATTCATAACAGTTTTAAAAAATACGATCTCAACCATCCCTTCAGCAATGTTTTTAATTTACATAATCGTTATGTAATATGTTCCAAATTTCCGAACATATATTTATATAATTTTTTTGGGGGTGCTACAGTATCGCAGTTCCTATGTTACAACTACAAAATGTTATTTAGCATGTAAATCTTTCTGTATAAGCTTTATTTTTTGTGTATTTCGTGTAAAAAAAATCAAATTAATTTACCTGAATGATATTCTGTCGAGAGCAATGGACCAATGCTCCGGCATCCACACCGACACAAATTTATGAAAATCCATATATTCACACCGTTCACAAAATTCACATCTCCTTTATGAGTATTTTATTACAGAACAAGCACATAAAATACGAGTATTTTTTCAACTAACATAAATTACTTTGCATTTATGTATAATGGTGACAGGTTGTTAAATCCAAGCTCCGAAGTTGCGCGGCAAAGTGCAACAAAAATACGATGTAAACAGATCGAATTTTCATATGAAAACACCGTCCGGAGGCGGCCGATCTATAGTTTCAGGCCACTGAAGACTTTTCCGGTCAGATTGGGCATTTTCAGATGATTTAGAAACTTTTCGAAGTTTTACAAAAGTTTATTAGTAAACATGTGCACAGATCGCGAGCGTCCGCCAGTACCACCGCGCCAAACGTCCTGGCCGTACTGAACTCGCCTTCTAAACAGCGTCGCCCGTCAGCGCCTCCCAAACTGTGGAGCGCGTAACTACAGCCTTATGCTTGCCGTCAAATCATGCCACCCCCGCCACCCACGCCTAAATCAAAAATAATACACAAAACTGTAAATCGCCAGACGGAATAATTCTAAACTAACGCCTACCAATATATAAAATCACAACCAACCCCACGATATGACCCAGGTTAAAAGATACAAAGTCAAAAAAATAGACGAACTACGAATCCACGAACTCCAAGAAGAATTTATTAAGCATTTTTGATCGTATTGTCTCATATGAAGGCGAGATTTGATGGTTCGGAAACAGAGCCATAGTATTTTTTGCTGTATTTATTATTTGCTTGCAACAAGAAACATCGTCTTTACTTCCATTAACTAACAGAACAAACAGATTAAATATTGTGAAACACAGCAGACCCGCGGTAATCCGACAAACGTTTTGCAAGGCAGTGTCGGATTGTCCAATTTGTCGGACTATAGAGTACTGCCCCCGATCCCTTGTAATCCAGATTATTTTATTTTGAAAAAGATGTATGCCTGTTTCTTTCTTGAAGAAACCACATATACAAAGCTTACAAAGGCAACAACATTTTTATAATATGTACCAAGTTGTATAATCCATCATTTCTTCATTATCGTTATGTTCAGGTATGGCACCCGATCGTGAGCCGTTCATTCGTCATATATCAGCGGTACGAAAAGCGGACCGATTGAGCATACGAACCTTATGGCCAATTTTAGGGCTTTTTGCGGCTTTTTCTATGATCTGTACGATTACGGAAGCAAAATAGCGTCTAGACACTTTCTATCATAGTATTTTTTTACAACAATAACCGCCGTATATGCATTAGGTTGGGCACTTTTGGGACTATCTTTGTATATTATTTTAAATCATACATTATAATTGTATTTAATATATTGCATTTATAACAGTATTAGTTAATTTAAAAAATAATAATTAGATTTCCGGGGAGCGGTGGGGACGTATGTCGGACTACAGGGGTGGGGGGCGGATAACCGCGGCTCTGCTCTACCGGTTAAGCATTCCCATATAAACACGAGGAATAAAAAATAATAATCACTTGATTTAACGTTTAACCTCTGTTTAACTGCCAGTGAATTTAGAAAATAAGATGCTTGACATATATTTTATTGTCTATATTTTATTTATGAATCGATTTTTGTTTAGGTGAATCGTTGGCAGTGTTATAATTTTGCGAGAAATTTTCGCCAAAAGTGCAACATGGTGATACCTAGGCATTGAACTAATCAGAATTGTATACTTGACGCGCTTTATGTTTCATGAAGATTTTTATTTGGCATGTTACCAAATTTGCCCGTTATTGCTTGTCATTGTTTTGTTTCTGATATTTTTTGCGTCGTATTTATGGTAAGAATTTGCGAAATTTGAAATAGCTCGCAAACAGTTAAAATCTATAGCAAATATTGTATAAGCATGTCAATTTACACTCAATATAAAACCCATCGGAAATATTTGACGTGTTCTGCAATAAACGTATTATATTGCATTATTTTTTATAATATAATATGATTAATAATATATAAAAGTATAAAATTATTTTAAATGTAATTATTGATAAATTCATAGAAAATGGTTTAAATCTTAAATTCTTATTCAAGTTCAAATTGTGGAAAATTGTTTTAATAATTTCAATAGATTATTTGTATCCAGATTTTGTCTAATTTCCAGGATCTAAAAATATAAATACTGAGACGTATAATTAAATCGGACGAAGCCAATTATGCGTGGTTAATTTGCAACAATAATTATAATATAATTTGGAAATAATTCCGTTACTCACTCAGGGATAAAGTCTATCTATAAATATACATTTAATTGATATCATGATGTTATAATCATATATGAAAATATATTATTTTTAACATTTTTTCCTCCATTGTTAGAAATATTATTTTTATTTATTTGATTATAGCAACATAAAAAAATCCTACGCTGAGTTTATGCTTCAAACATTGAAGGTACCTTGATTTAAATTTTGAGGTTCGGTGGTCGCATCTTTTTTTGTACACAGTGTGTCACAAAAGTCATGAGCGTATACTTTTTGAAAAATCCTATAATAGTCTTATTAATTTTATTTAGTATAAATAAATATTTCATTGACAAAATAAAATAATAATTTTATCAATCTAGCAATTCTGCGCAAAAGAGTAATGGGACAAAATATGTAAATGCGAAACTAAATTATAATATAGTTTTCATTTTTTATTTTATTTATTTATTAAATTTGTTTTACTTTGCTTTCAAGGCTTTAGTTTGACAAAATTATTAATTTGCTAATATTCTTTTTAGTCCTTCGTTTGAAGTTATTACAAGGTTTCGGCATGCTTTTTAGAACATCCCAAAGGAGTTCAAAAATGTACAGTTTGGGAGACATTTTGTCAGAAATTATTTAATAGGCAAGTGAGATTTGGTTTTTGGGTTGCTGTCTTGATAAAATTTAAAACTAAGCTAAAATATAATACATTATTTTTAAAGTGATTAACCCTTTGAGTAGTGAGCTAATATTAAATCATCATTTACTTAGATGCTATATTTGCATGTCCGCCACTTATCATCCGTACAAATCTACTTATCTATTAGGACCGTCGCAGCAAGTATGAAGTTTGTAGATGAGCAAATAATCACTGTTGATAGCACACAATATTCGATCATTTCTTCAAGTATACATAATCAATATATATACATGAAATCAATTCATTATATGATTCACACGTCATTATTAGTCGATAAATTTGGGTTAACGATCTATACAATTGTACGATGTACCCAAGATATTCTCTCCATCTCTGTCTCCCATTCAGAATCTCCAACCTGCAAGATAATATCTCCGTCTCTGTCTATCTCTAGGCTCAACGTGTAGAATGCCATTTCTGAGTCACTGGGACTCGGACACAACATTGTGTCTTATTTCTTTAAGGGGTTAAATATAAATATGCTGATCCATTGCTTCATCGATACGAAATAAATTTGCCAAATTTATTAGCCAATATATATCCATAAGCTAAAGAAATTATCAAAAACATTGAATTTGCTTCCATCGGCAAATATTATATCCTTCCAATATTGCAAATCCATATTTTTGGCGCATTGCAGTGATATTCAGTCTTTCTAATAACTCTTTTGACTGCTTTGGATTTACATACCTGTTCCTGTTTCCAAGTCCATGTGGCAGCGTTTAGTGCACGTATTCTATGACTCTATTTTTTTAAATACAATAAAACCATAAATCTATTATATGGAACAATATATTATTAGTTTTTTTTTTATATTTATATTTATTTCATTATTGATATATTAATTAGATTGAAGAAATGAATACTATTTTATCGGTCTATTAAAAACCATAAACGTGTTCCATGACTTTTGAGACTCACTGTGAGTAGTACTAAAGGCCTCTGACGACATAGTGTTTTCTCCTTCTGCTCTAAGGATGCGTTTTTAAGGGCTCAGGTACTCGGACCCTTCTCTTGTTGGATGCACCAAATGTTTTCTTTTTAATCATGAGGTCACCATTTTAGTTCAAGGACGAATCAAATTTTATGCAAGGATTATTTACATTAGAATTGGCAAACTATCCTAGTTCTGGGACCAAATGTCCCAACAACTTATTTATATATTTTTTTAGTTATATTCATATCTCGAATTGAATGTCTCTTCATGGATATGGATTCATTGCACAACAAATATACAGACAAACTTCATTCAAGATAAGAAAAACCTATCCCAATTTACAAAATTGTCACTTTTCTATATAAACGGGCCTTAAAGATAGTTCAAGGCAGAACTATTTTTTATTTTCATCTGTTTCTCACTCCACCCCACAGTCGCTGATAATTGCACAATAATTGATGAAATAATGAAATTAACTTCTTATGAAGCTCTCAAAAAATATATATTTAAGATGTCCTTCGAAATTTATAAAATAAATGTATTTTAATTAAAAATAGCCATTAAAACGGCATGATTCAGTTAAAAATTCAAGATTTCCAACTTTTTTTGCACATGTATTTCCATATTACAGCGAGTAACGAGTGGACTTCATGAAAGAGCTTTATGCATGAGATTGCTGAAATATTTGCATGTCAACTACATACATTATACCTACAACTAAAATTTAGCTCAGACCCCGTGGGAAATCAAAAAGGACCGAAATTACAAAAATTTCAGCTTTCATATTCATATCGACGAAATTTGCTTATTTTTACCCGACTGCATTTTAAAGTCCCCTCGCAATGCTGCAGCACACGGCGAATTTGCATTTTTCAAATCCCCACGGACGTCCCCAACGAAAGAGTTCATCATCTTTTGCCACCGTCATCCCGAGACCAGATAATCGACTATCAATAATATTTATTTACTTCTCACAAGTCTCGCGTGGAATCAATTTGATTGATCTGTATAACCACTTTTTCAACATGCCATAAAGTCGTCAGACACAATATTATTTTGAGAGTCATCCTGTTAGGCCTCCGTTCGGTAGAGATTCGTCTTAATGATGGACCCGGAATAAATTTATATTGCATGGAAAAAAGAGTCAATATTTAATCTTCCATTGCCACCAATATCCTCGTATACATCTGTATTTATGACGGACGTTTATACATATAAATATCCATCTTAAATTATACCTGCGGGATAAATCATTTAAATCAATGATTATCTACGGAAAAAAATGTTAGATCTTAGCTGATATCAAAGTCTTATGTATCCCAAATTCTCAAGTAATCCATCGCCGGGTCCAATACAGATGATGCTAAGTCATCTTAAAATGACTTATATGTTTCAAAGATCAAAGTTTCTCAATCTTACATAACTGTATACATCCATCCCTTGCTTAACACGGAAGTTACGAAGTGTTAAACGAAACCGTGTAAAGTGAGACTAAAAATGTATGGAAAAACCATGATAGATTTCTTTCTTAGAAATATTAATAAATACATATTACTATTATGTATAGCATAAGCCACAGATGTATCATATATTATTTTTCATTTTCTTCTTGCCAGTTCGCAGTTGCAGATTTATAAGTTGATTTTTTTTTTTGGGGGTTTAGGGGAGTTTTCTTTTGGCGATCCTATTCTATGGCTCGCACAGTCTCCAGACCTGACACCACTGGATTTCTTTGCCTGGGGACGTCTCCTATTCCGTGGCTCGCATGATCTTCAGACCTGACACCACTGGATTTCTTTATCTGGGGACGTGCTCTATTCCGTAGCTCCCACCATCTCCAGACGAAATACCACTAGATTTCTTTGCCTGAAGACACGCTCTATTCCATGGCTCACAAAATAATTGATTCATACGACAGAGGTGGCCACGAAAGAAATCCTAATTGAAAGAATAATCGTTGCCTTTGCAAAAAATAAATAAGAAATGCTACTTCAGACAACTACAGTTGAAATAAGGAAAAGGTGAAATGCGTGCACACGAAGCAGAGGTGACCAGTTTGAACAAATTTTGTAAATTAATTTAATAAAAACATCATAAGCATAAAAATTATTTCCTCAACCCTGACGCTGGCAAATTGGTACCTCCTCAAGTTTGACAACTTATTGAATGATTTGTATGACATGTAGAATATCGTTAGAAAGGGTATAATCTGGAAAACTTTTTAAAACTAAACTAAGTCCAAAATCAAAATAATAAAAGATGAAATTTTGGGCATTTTTTCAAAATGTTGCAAAAAAAATTATATTTCAAGAACCCTGACACTTAGAACATTGGACCTATGTGTGAAACGTAGCCTCCTTATCCCTAAAAACATCTTGTCGGTCCATGTGCATACCCTGAATTTTCCTGCAGAAACGTAATAAAAATAAAATGTAACCTAAAATCGCATAAAAAAAAGTTAATAAAAAAAAACATGAAAACAATAAGGCAATTAAAAAATAACATTTTTGGTAACATTTAAAGGACGTCTAGCATCATCAGTAAAAATTTTAGGATGTCTGACATCTGGCATCTCAAATGGTAGACATCCACTAAAGAAATACTAATTATTTTAATTACAAACTATCATCGCTGTATGATAATTTTCGATATGACTCAAAATCGCTCTCTTCTTCGGAAGAAATAATATATCCAGTGTCAATGTCATCATTATTCTGTGTAGATTTTCTCTTTTCAACAATAATTAATTTCGAGAAAAACGCGTTAAAAGATTTTATTATGGTAGGACCGGCCAAATTGGCGCGTCACTAAAATAGCTATAACTCCGTAAGTAGTTGGAATTTTGGAAATTCCTTTGGAGAATGTATTTTTAAAATTGGAAACATTGAAACAATGCAAAGAAAAACGCAATCACTTTCTTCAAAATTCTAAACTAGAATAAAGGGCGTGGTCGAATATTCAGCTATAGTAGATGCAATATGATTTACACAGTCCCAAATTATAATTTTTTTTCAAATTGCGGTCAGTGTTGATGATTTATTTCATATTTTATCCAAAATATCTCGATACGTACTCTCTATGAAATTAAAAATAAGTGCTTTAAAAAACCGCATAACTTCGAAATCGCACAAAAAAAATATTTGAGTAAAATCTGTATTTATTCCTGATTGAATCCAAACCTGCCTCATTTTTTCTCTGTTCACCCTGTCACATAAATCGACTATAGCCACACAATTTTATTACACTGCAGATAGTCCCACGTTTGAGCTTTCTTAGTTTTCATTTATACCATTTAATACGGATCAGTCAAAGATTTGACCGTCTACTTGCTGCAGTGGACTGATTGTGATATATGATAATGAAATGAGGTGTCATCAAAAATTTTGGTATTTCAAAATGTTCAAGGCTCTTCGACCTCGAATAAATAGGTCGAATCAAATTTTATTCAAAGAAAGACTACTAATTCCGTTTAGTGCCATTATTATCGTCAGATGGAAAATACAGAAGTACGAGGTGATTTGTAGTATTGCGACAGTGCTCCCCGCCATATGACATTTGTTTTCTGGCGAATTTTAGCAGTTAAAAGTCATAATAGTCAAGCCAATACTGCAGAGTGCTAGTGTTCGGTTTAACAGTAAAGGTGGTGTTAATACTGGTTACTGGTAAGAAATTGTATTTAAAATGGTTCCCGGTTCATGCTGCAATATTTTCATCTTGGAGATCCTTTTGCGCGAAGTATTCGATTATCGCGTAAATATGTCAGCGCGTACCGATAAACAAATCGGATATGCCAAATTGACACATGCATGGTGTTTAGTGTCTTCAACACTTAGTTCTTAATTGGTAACGGAAATACGAACCCTTCTATTGGTTCTTCGAGTTTGTCATCTAGTTTGCTTTCGGTTGCAATTATCATCGTTGATATTCTATAAACTGGTAGATGAAACCTGTCAGAATTGGACGCTGAATATCATTTAAATCTGTAGTTTTAAGTAAAGACAGTTTTTTTCTTAACACATTTTTTGCGGGAATCACAGTCCTCGGCGCGTCACTTTCAAAATTAATCTTGATCGCGCGTAATTATGATCACAATCCCGTTTATTTCAATACGTTCGTATATTTTGGCGACGTCTATGAATACACAAATTTCTGAAACGGAAATACTGCTTATTTATCTAGTCGTTAGATATTAGACATTTGGAGATACATCTGGAACAACAAAATCGGTTACGACTCATATTCTGACAAATTCACAGTCATCAACATCAACGCAAAAGTAAAAAATGTTCTTCTCGACTACCAAAATACTTTTACAAAACACATTCGAAAGTATCGTGTCGTGTGCAAAAAATACTGAGACCCCGCTACAAGTATTTTGATTAAACTGAGCCCGCATAAGATGTGTTTTACAGTCAATATTTTTAATGAAAATCTGTGATGTATTTAGCACTTGAGAGGCCCTTGACGCAATTTAAGTTTGAGACCCCTTGTACCCAATTAGTTTCTGCCTGGAAAAAATTCTGCCATTCGAACCTAGATATGCGCACTTTCCTAGTACTATTTCATTATTACACAGCATCAGGAAAAATCCCACACATGAATAATGGTTGTGCTAATTTAAAAACCTTCTTATATACACGCCCAATAAATCACCAAAGTTTCATCGCAATCGAATGAACGGTATAGGAATGCATCTGGAACTTTCAAACTGCACGCTGACTTTACATATCGAATGACGTCAAAATTATTCATTACCAAGGGTATTCTTTGTTTATTTTGGATTTATTCCAAAATTTACAGATGAATAAATAAATAAAGGTCGAGGACAATTTAATGTTGTCTTTCTGGTACATGGCATTTCTTCTCTCCTACTTCGGGGGAAATATTACTAGCTATGATTACTTTTAAAACTGATCCAAAAGAGAGCCTCGCTAATTCTGGATATGACAGGAGACTTATTTTCTTTCATAAGTGAAAATAGCTGCTCGCACCGATAAGTACTTCCAAATATGGAAACGATTTCACATGCGAATCGTCGTGTATTTTCAAGTCTTCCTGGTAAATATTTGTAAAATTCAGGCACGCCAACTTCAGTTAATTTTGGCGCCAAATTTGAATCGAGCCGAAATTCCTTTATTTGTGTATGATTCGGTACTAATTAATCCGGACGGATGAATGGAGGTAGACGAGTGTCGAACAGAAAGACTCTTCTTTAGATACTTGTTTATTGCTGCGGGAAGGACGTCCTCCCGCAGCCAAGGCCAACCGACGGCTTCGCCTCTTGCGCGTCACCACCCAACCGGCAACAGCGCACGCGCAAGAAGCTAAATTTAATAAAGTTGTTAAATTAACACATTGTGCCTGAAGAGAGACGGAAGATTTCGCCTTTAATCTGGCGAATTAAATCTGCTCAGATTAACAGTGCCATTGCATGGGGATGGTAATTCATTCATGCTACAACAACATATTTTCCATGTGTATTACCTACACCTTAATTTTCACGGAACGAATACCGCAACCAAACCACTATAAGTGCTTGCAACTGAAGCGGAGTGAAAACCGAAATGAAAAAATAACGGTTCGAAGCGCTGTCTAAAATTACGAGTTGCTTTGATTTACTTTCATAATTTTGGGATGCCATCTCTCCCAGCCAATGAACATACAGATACAGATTTACTGAGGTCAAGTATAAATATGTAAAATAATCTAATTTTTTGTTATCTGGACATCTTCATTGGAGTATTTTACTAAGAAGATTGATCTAACAATTAAAATAAAATAATCGCTTAATTCTTCCATTGGTATCTTCATCTGTTTACCAAATAAAAAACATAATTCGCCAAACTCAGACTGATAACGAAATGAGAGTAGGACACTTTGATAAGCATGCTCCAGTTAATTAAAAAACATCCATCATTTAATTTGCACTTTCCTCTTTTGTTAGTATCCGGTGGAACCTTTAGCAGCGAAGACATTCCTGACTCCATTGCCATGTTACCAATTTTGCACAAATGCACGTTTCTAATATTTTTTCTATCTGCAATACGATTGAGCCATTCTTATAGTGTTTTAAATTATAATGAAGGTAAGACCTTTTTAAAACATCATATTTAATCGTTGCTTTTTTCATAAATGTATGATATTTGTGATATTACAGAAAAAGATGGTGTCGAATCCATCCAAAGTGTAGATGGGTATGAAAACAATGAACTTGAATTCAGTGATGAGAATATTGTTGAGCGTACCAAAAGATTTATAAATATTGGAAATTCTCAGGTTTGTATACTTATCAAATCTTGAAAGTTATTTCAGTTCATGTAAATATTACATTTTAACATTTAATTTTAGACAGGGAGAGAAAATCAGGCTTGTCAAGCACCTGGAAATAGAACTGGCCATTGTAAGCTTTTACATTATTGTGTATTGGAAGAAATGTGGAGCAGTTATATGGATCTTAGAGGATATTTTTGCATAGTTGATTCAATGCAAGTTTTTTAATAAAATTATGTAACATGCTGTATTTACAAATTTATATTTAACAACAATGTATATTTAAATTTAAATATCAGATATTTTGGAATTTGCTGTCCTGATAAGACGTCTAATGAAACAATACCTGAAAAAGCTCCCGTTGATCCTACTAACGTTATTGAAGTCTCCGAAAGACAAAATGCCAATCTTCAAGTACAAGGTAATTATATCTATTTATTGATGGCATAACAAGTTGAAAAAAAAAATAAAGTACACAATAAATATATAAATCCACTTTGCTGTATTTGTCCCGAAAAGTTGAATTTGTTGCCATCTATTGAGCGCTTAAGTTAAAATTACTAAGTTTTATAGTAAACTTCCTATGAAATGATTTGTATAATAGCTAAAGACATGTTTTTCTGTGTTAGAATGTGGATTTTCTAATAAATCAAGGACTAGAATAGTTGGGGGACGACCCGCAGATCCTAAAGATTGGCCGTGGATGGCTGCACTTTTAAGAGACGGAGACGGTGAAGCTCAATTTTGTGGTGGCGTTTTAATCTCAAATAGACATGTATTAACTGCAGCTCACTGCACTTATGGGTAACACTGCTTATTTTAAACTATGCCAAACAAAGCAACATTCCTTATAAATATACTTTAATAAACAAAATTTTCAGAATGAGGGCACAACAAATACAGGTAAGATTGGGTGAATATGATTTCACCAAAACCGATGAAACAAATTCAAGAGATTTTCGCGTCATGGAAATCACAATGTATCCCGGTTTCAATGATTCATCTTACATCGACGATATTTCAATACTGAAGCTGTACAGAACGATCCGATTCGATGAATATATATGGCCCATCTGTTTGCCGGTACCTGATGATAGTTTTGCAAATAAAACTGCTACGGTAACAGGTATATACACTCTATGATGTTATTAATTATAATTATATTAATTCATTTCATTGAATTGATGCATTTTAAATATTCAGGATGGGGAAGTGTCGGTTTTGCAGAAGCATTCAGTGATGTCCTTATGGAAGTTGATATTCCCATTTGGCCGCATAAAATGTGTCAGGCTACGTATCGCGATTCTGTCGTACCAGAAACGTCTCTCTGTGCTGGAGGCTGGAGAGGAGGAAAAGATTCTTGCCAGGTTGAATTCATATTAAATTAATTGAACCCAGACAATGTAATGAATGATTTAAGAATATCAAAATGTTATTTTTAAATCTTTCAGGGTGATAGCGGCGGTCCTCTCATGCACAAACTATCTACAGGACGTTGGGTAACGGTGGGAATAGTATCGTGGGGAAAAATATGCGGTAGAGCTGGACAACCTGGAATTTATACAAGGGTCAATCGTTATTTATCGTGGATTACTGAAAACATAGCAATATAAGACTGAAGATCATAATGTATATATTTTTATAAATAAATAGTATTAATTTGTATGCAGTATTTCATTATTGAATGTAAAGTTTAAAGCAAATTTAATAACAAACTCGTGACTTGAAATGTTTATATTTTCCAAGCATTCAGTAGTATTAATCTGGTTATTAATTTAAATTTAAATATAAGGACATTTAAATATTGATAGATTTCCATACAAAAATGATGTGCGAATTGGAACGAATCCATTCTATCTGATGACATGCATCAACGGTGTGATTCTTTAACGGAGTTCATTTATAATTACACTATATCCTTGAAGAGCTCAATTAAATTTATCATTAATTGAAAGTCTGTATAAGGCTACTTTTAAATTAGTATGATAACCTTTATAACTTTTAAATGTAAAAACGGAATATGCGTAGTAACGATTGATTGCAGACCCTTGCACATTGCCCATTAAATCCATATCACTATTTTATCCTGCATTTTTTCTTACAATTATATTAATTTTATGTTTTCAATTGATAAATGAATGTGTTTAGAGTCCTTGAAATTCACCCAGTTATCCTGATCATGTCAAGTGTCATTTAATTATATATTTTTTAAATAGATTTATGTCTAAATCACTCATTTAGCGTCCAATTATAGATTGATTAGATTTGAAGTTTTTTTTAAATGTTTTGTTTGGGTTTATTGAATAAAAGAAAAAAATCTGTCAGAAGTGGGATTCGAACCCACGCCCACAGAAGTGGACTGCGACCTGAACGCAGCGCCTTAGACCGCTCGGCCATCCTGACATGTCTGGAGATGTCCCAAATAATGACACTGATCCCGGATAGATTCAATAATAAATTTTATTCCCATTGCTAGTTAAATTCATCTAAAAACAACAAAAATTCGCCAATTACAATCCATCCCCTTTAATTTTCTATAAATACATCTTACATTTAAAATATCCAAATGTCAACAAATGCTTAAAATTAATTTAAAAATAAACAATTAAGCTAATTATTTGTTTCTAATTTTATTGAATTAAACAAATAATGTTGATAAATTACATTATTTTATATAAGTATATAAAAACGACCATGTTGATGATATTAATATTTATGCAAATTTATTCAATAACGTTTGATATTCAATTAGCATATCAAATTAAGAATGAAATTACTTTTTTCGTGAATGCATATTTATATAATGCAGAATCATAAAATCAATAACTGTCAAATGCGTTGAGCTTTGGAATTATAAATTACATCAAAGCCACGCCAAGAACAATGCCATAAATTCATTGAAGAATTGTATAATATCTGCGCAATTATTTTTTAATGACCGATATTTTACGTATCTTAATAAATTAATGGGTGCAATGGACGTTTCATATTCATTATAAATAGTTCGTCGAACTTTGTACATAGTTTTATTATGAAGCGATTTTTTTGTTGCGTTTATATTTTTTTATTAAAAATTTCGAGGTGCAATGTATACAAATATATAATTTATTTTTATCGACGTTTTTTTTATAGTGGCAACACTGGCTTGTCAAGCGAATGTTTTCATTTAAAATTCAAATGACATATGGTTTTAATTGGATATTACTGTCAAATAAAAATATTTATTTTTAATTTACTAGTCTAATATTTTAGTCTATATTTAAATACGGATATTTTCGATTTGCGAACGTCGGGTTCCGTAGTGTAGCGGTTATCACGTCTGCTTTACACGCAGAAGGTCGCCGGTTCGATCCCGGCCGGAACCATTTTTTTATCAGTTTTAAAAAATATTTTTGGTCTAAATTCATAATTTTCATCCCTTGACTAATTTTATTTTTGATTATCACTAAAAGATTTATATTATTTCTTCGCCACATTTTTCTATTTCATCTATAATCAAATCCATATCTTCTTTGGTGCTCGGTGGATGACACGTGACGACAAATCTGAAGAAGTTTCTCAATCCTTTGTGATCCAAGGGCAAATAGCCGATCATCAGGGATCCTTTCATAATCATCCGCTCTTTCATTTTTGGAATCAACTGTAAAATAACATAAATTTAGATTAATTTAATATGTATTTAACACATTTTTTGCGGGTAATTAGGATCACAGTCCTTGGTGTGCCATACGTGGAAGACATTTCAAGCAAACATAGATTAGAGAAAAAATGAGATATTGAGAATTAAATTTGCGTATAAAATATTTCATTTGAATGTGCCGCGTCATGCGCAAAATACGCCCGCTATGAGTATGAGTTTTATCAAACTGATACCGCATAAGATGTGTTAAAAATGATGACATACGCTATGAATTTCATCAGCCCATTCTCCGTTTCTTTCTTTGTTCCTCATAGACAATGGAATGTACCAAAAGCAAACATTAGCACATTGGATAGTCGGGATGACGAGCTCAAATCCTGGACGATTTCTTATCGTGTCCAAAAAATATCTGGCGTTATCCATGGCGTTGTCGACGAATTTCGACAACATATTATCTCCTCTCGCTTTCCACATCAACCATAATTTGAAGGCATCCACCTATAATCAATGCAATTAAATCAGATTTGATAAAGATATGAATCCGGACAAATCAAATTTAGCTCACCTTTCTTCCGCATTGGACACTCTTATCCCCCGTGTCGTAAGAGACATCATAGAATTTATCCTGTTGAAATAAATATTTCGCCGAGGCTGAATTCGCATTGTGCATAATACCCTTGTGCCTCACCAGGAACAGAGAGCATTGAAGAGGAGCACCCAGCATTTTATGAGGATTCCACGTCATAGAATCAGCTCTAAATCCAATAATAACGTCGATAATTTGTATTCTTCGATTAAATTCAAATGAAATTAAATGGATTACCTTTCGATGCCTTCCAATGCGCTCTTGTATTTTGAAGATAAGCTCAAACTTCCCCCCAGGCAGGCCTTAAAAGAATAATAAGTATTTGTAATCAGGTAAATAGAATTCAACGCTAAAAAAGCAGGTGACTGGAATCATTCAATTTGCTTATCGTCCATTTTTTTAAAACGTTTACATAGACCTTATCGATGAAACGGAAATGCCTTCTTAGTCTTTTCAGGTTCAAGAATGTCGCCCGACGAGCTTTTATAACCCAGTTGCTATTGTTGGGACCTTAAATGGTAACTTGATTTCAATCGTATACATCCTAACCGTCTGCTATTGATGAGCTTCATTGATGAAATCTTGCATTTGACATTTGTACAAGGTCTTAAAATTATTTTAATCAAATCAACTTACATCGACGTGCATCCAAATGCCGAATTCTGCACAAATATCGGCAATTTCTTTGAAAGGATCGAATGCACCCAAAACGGTAGTTCCTGCTGTAGCATTGACTATAAAAGGAGTTTTGCCAGCTTCTAATGCCTTCAATATTTCGATTTTGAGCTGTTTTGGAATCATACATCCGTTGGAATCAGTCGCGACAGTCAGAAGATTTTTAGTACCGATGCCCAGCCAGTGTGCTCCTTTTTGGAAAGAATAGTGACTCTACAAATAATATTTGTATTTAATCAATTAATATTTGATAGGATAAATATTCAATAGCGTCGATTTATTACATCCTGGGATGTGAAGGCAACAATATGTGGCAGTCCAGACATTCCATCCGTTTTGATGTTGGGGAAGGCCTTATATCTTGCAAGGACCATTCCGTACATATTGCCGATGCTTCCACCAGGACAGAGTATTCCATCAGTTTCAGCTGGAAATCCGAAAAGAGTCGCTGCTTTCTTCAATACGGCTTGTTCTATCAAAGTGAGAGCTGGTCCTACTTCAAACGTGTACCTGGACATAATTAGGAAATCATAATTAGAAAGCTTATTCTGAGAAAATGAAAGCATTTATCGATGTTACTAACTGGCTTGTATTCAAAGCGTCGGTTATCCACGATCCTGCCAAGCCATATTTATCGACGCCAGCAAATAGCTGATTGTGGAAGCTTTTACTTCCTGTCTTCACACTATATTTGACAATCTCGTTGCATATCTTCCGAAGATTTTCATCATCGACCTCTTCAGATGCATCCTCCAATGATACTTTAAGGATAGCCTACGAATGTATAGCATAAATTCAGCGATTGGCATTAAAATAAATGTTTAAGGATGTTGATAATTAAAAATAATTGGCATTCATAAATTGAATATAGTCATACCGCTAACGATTCATACAATGCATGCATGTATTTCAAATCTACAAATGCAATCTAAACATGATTGTAGTTTTATTAAATATCTAGGTGCTAAGTAAATGATAACGATGTTAAATTTCAGCAGTGAAAGATAAAAACATCCATTCAAAAAAATTCAAAATGATCCAAAGGTTCGATATACATTCAATTAACGTCCACATTTATTTGCCACATTTTTGTGGAAACGTTCATACACACAGGAACAATATGCTTCTTCCAACCCCTGGGGGAGAAAAGAAAAATAATTTAAAAAAACTTACTTCTAAATCCTTAGGATGCTCAAACAGGACCACCTTTGTTTCATCCCTTTTCGGTCCGTGCACCCCCTGCTCTTTGAGAATCGAGCAGACAGTCTCCAAAAAGCTCTCCCCGTCTCTATCCATATCGATTATATCAAAATGCTTCGAACATGTGCTATAGAGTCGACGACTTGAAACAGACTGAGTTAATTTAGGATCCAGCAAGCCAGCTATAGTGAATAAATTAAATATTATGCGTGTATGTGATCAAATTTCGTAATACGACACTGTTCGACTGTTTGTTGTGTACATAATAGAAATGTTTGCTCAAATTTTTTGTGAATTTTCCATGCAAAACACGTGAAGTATCCTTCGGCGATGATAAAACATCATTTTTAGAGGGTATCTTCCTCGTTTAGAGGAGCTTGATTAGAAATTTTTGATTGGGATAAACATTTTATTATCATTTATTTAACTAATTTTACATAATTTTTTTATAGATTACAGATTAAGATCATTGTATATTTAATATTATTTGTTATTAGATCTAGAGTTATTAATTAAATTATTGTGCTAATGGATTTTATTGAAATGGTCAATCCATCCACATTTGGATGTGGTCAAAGAAAATATAAAAATATATATTTAAATAAACGATTGAAAGACACTTCATTATTATAATTGAAATGTGTTTTAAATTTTTTATTCAATCTGACAACTAGCATGGTCTTAAAAAGTCGAAAAACGTCACTCTCATAAAAAAATAACAATTTTAATTTTTATATGATTAAAATTGATTTAAAAAAATAAATTAATATAAAATTATGTTATATAATTTAAAATAAATGCTAAATATAATTTAAATTAATTTCTATTAATTAAATAAAGATTTCAAATTGTATTTTGATAGATTTGTATAAATATTATTTTTAATAGCATGTTATTAAAATCATTCAAATTTTTATATCACTGTATTTAAATGTCATCAGAAAATAATTTGAGCGTGTGTTATCAAAATGATAATAATTGACATTTACTTTTTTTGATCGTTTATCAAGATGTATACCTTTTATCAACGTTCATTAAAAAGCTTACCATATCTCAATTTAAAAAAATATGCACTGTGCGTTTTTATTTGTATAAATAAATTTAAGAGTATTTAAAATGAGATTTGATTTAAATTGACGATTTAATTGGCTGGCAAATATTTACCATGATAATGCGGACCCAATTAATTTTTATGGCCATATATCGATTGTTTTATTTTTATTAGATGAAAATAATTTTTCCAGAATGACTAAGAGGCTCAAAAAATAATTGAACGACGTTTTTTATCGACGACGCGATAAAATGACGACGGGCGGTGTGTCCGCGAATTGTTTTAGTAGGTCGGGAATCGCGGACGATTTAGGTGCATAGGGTGAGAAGCGCTCGCGAATCCCGCCGGCGGGGTATTGTGCTCTGTGTTATGGTGGAATGCGGCTGAGCGGCGGGGCGGCGGCGCGCATGGCGGCCGCGGCCTGAGCCATGGTGGGGCTGCCCCCTGCGCCACCTGCGCCCCCCGCGCCATCTGCGCCCCTCGCACCCCACCGCCTCGCGCCCGAAGGTGCCCCCGCTTACATAAACCCCATCGATCCGCAGCCCCCGACCCCATACGCCGAATCGTCTTCCCCCTTTTCATCCTCAACACGCCTATCAATTATGCCAATTTATCTCGTGCTAAAATTCTTCATGTGTGCATCAGCAACAGCAACACAAAATGTGATGCCAAATTTCCAGATGACTGGAGAAGTTTACTTACAAAGTAACCGACGACATCGAAAAAGACGACGGTTTAATATTACACCTCTCCTTTCGACGTTGCACAATGTTTCGTCTTAGATCTGTCATAAGGTGCAAAGGAGGAAAATATATTTTCTGAAAAGTTATATTTACTTGAGATAAAGCAAGATATAAGTATGAAATTAAATCTTATACTTATTTGAACGCAATTTATCAATTAGCAAATATTTCATCAAAAAACACAATGTTTTTGAATCAGACCTTTTCCATTTATGCTTGATATGTGGGAAATAAACAGAAAGACCTTTTAAATCCAAAACAATAGTTATTCTACTTTAAAATGTCCAGTGAATAGTTATAAAATTTTGACAACAAAATATATCGTTAAGGTTAAGTTGGCTTATACCTTTTTTATTGTCAAATCTATATATAATTCATAACCTTCATGATGAATCATTAAGCACCGAATAGATACTTTGTTTCCGGTCCTGCAAAAATACCAAAATATTTCGTATCGCCTGTATCAAAAATACCAACGCAAATTGAAAATTCTTACAGTACGCGAAATGAGCGGGATGACTACTAACGCGCCAACATCGGCCGATGCCTGCCTCAGCATCGTCCATTCTCTCATGTGCCACAGACAAGGCGGCGAAAGTGAAGGATTCGCCAAAAGAGCGATCGAATCGCTAGTGAAAAAATTGAAAGAAAAACGAGACGAGCTAGACTCGCTCATAACGGCCATAACGACAAACGGCGCCCACCCTAGCAAATGTGTGACTATCCAAAGAACCCTCGATGGTAGACTTCAGGTACGATATATTAAAAATACTATTTTTCATTTCATGTTGTTGGGTCGACGGGTGTGTATGCATAGATCTTTTTATCGATTTAATTTATAGGTTGCCGGTCGAAAAGGATTTCCGCACGTGATTTATGCGCGTATTTGGCGATGGCCAGATTTACACAAGAACGAATTGAAACACGTCAAGTACTGCCAGTTCGCCTTCGATCTCAAATGTGACAGCGTCTGTGTCAATCCTTATCATTACGAAAGAGTCGTTTCCCCCGGAATTGGTAAGTGCCTTTCGGTCTTGTTGCGTTCAGTTTCGGCGAAGACATCAATTGACATTTAGCTATAAAAATAACCATTTTTAGATTTGTCGGGACTCACCTTACAGTCGGGACCGAGTCGATTAGTGAAAGATGAATATTCAGCAGGTGCGGTCGGTGCAAATGCCGTTCCGGCGCCCGGCAATGCTGGAATGGATGTCGACTCGGAACAGATGGTTGTGCAGCAGACTATTCAGCATCACGCTCAACACGCGACGTCCCCGCATCACCACCATCAACCTTACGGACTCCATCTGCCTCCCGGTCAAGGTCTGCATTTTATATTAATATATACAATTCGATCAAAACAAATTTAAAATTCTCTTAACTGCCTCAAAACAGTCACAATAAATGTTTTCTTTGTTACTGATTATACATATTTTTTAACAAATTTCTCATTTTTATTTTGCTTGTTCTTTATTTATAAACGTTTTAATTTGATTATTATTTTACTTTTATTACATTATCATAGTAGGCATGATGCCCGTGCGACCGTTAATGCATGGAGGTCCAGGCGGAGGCGGTCCAGTCGAGGGAGCGGGGCCGACAGCTAACATGTTTTCACAGCCTCGTCCGCCTCCCCCCGCATCCCTAGCTCCCATGACACCCCTTCTGCAAACAAAACCCGAACCTCAAGAAAATGCAGGTTGTCAACGTGCCACATGGTTACCGTCCACTAGAATGGCACATCGTGAGATACTTTTATTTTTGTTTTTATTTGTTTAACATTTTGCATTCATTATTCGAAAGAATATTATTTTATTGTATATAATATTCTATCTTATGTGGTTTATAACAATTATTTATTAATATGAAATTTAGGATGGCTGCAAATTTTCATTATTTCGCTTTTTATAATAAAATCATTTTTTTTTTTTTTAAATAAATGATAGAGATTTGTATCTCTATTTTTAAAAGTATTTTGTTGCACTTCAAAATTTCAGAATCAAATACTGAAAAACACCTTATTTTTAAGAAAATAATTGTACATAATATTTATTATTTAGATGTATGTTTATAAAAGTCAAATGGGTACCTGATTGTGTTACATTTTATTTGGAAGAATGATTCTTTATCTCTAAACAAGAAGTAACGCAATCGCATTAATTTGACTTTTATTTTTTAAACATCCAAGCATGACTCACATAAATCTCAAAAACCCTATTATTTATTAATACCAAACTAATTTCCACATCTATGGGGTAGTTTTTAATCCACTTACAAGATCGTCCACATAATAACACAATTCAATAATCAAATATGACGTCTGGCGTAAGCCGCTATCAAATGAGTAATTGATACTATTTTTCGGTTGAAATAAATGTAATTTATGATTGTATTTTAGAGCAACGGTTCTTAACCTGTTAGTCGCCGCCGGTTTAATATAACGGCACCTCCCATCGCCACGTGTTTTCAATATGAAAAAAAAAAACCTACTTTAACTAATAATTATTTTTCACTTGCATAATTGGTGAGTCACAATCAATCAGAATATAATTTGCATACAAAAATGACACTTGATTTTCATTAGGGTTGCCACACAATAGATCAAATACTAAATATATATATATTATTCTGGTAAGTTGTACAAGGACGGGAAGACACCCTCAATTGGTGTAGGAGTGAATCCGAGATGCCCTTAAGCATCACATATGTCTTCACCCTAGCCTGGCAACGCCAAGTGTGATATGCTTCCCTGTTTCCTCTCGGAATGTAAAGTATGCATTTAGGATATATAAATCGACGAGATGGAAAAAAAACTTTTTTTGTACCATTTGATGGTTTTTCTGATAGACTTTACAAAATATATCATGCTATCATTTGTCAACATATTTCTCGTATAGTCTATAATTGATTTAGGTTTCATTATGAACTCGCTGAATGAAGTCTTTGATGCCATAATCGCTTTACACCGATGATTATCTGTCAGCTCCAATAAATGTCAGCATCAGCATAAGACAATCTTCAATTCGAGGTAGTCAATTGTAAATAAGCACTGTTGATAGCATATAAGACCACGTAATTTCTTCACATAAACAAGCAGGGACGAACAGGAAGCAATTAAATAAATAAACACTGTAAACAAAAAACAAACTTGAAATCAAAATCATTATTAGTCGATAAATTTGGGCTAACGATCTATACAATCGTGTGATGTATGCGAGGAAGCTCTCTGTCTCTCTCTCCCGAACTGCGCTGCGTTCTCTCTCTGTCTGTCTGTTTCTGAACTCAATGTACAAGAGTGCTCTTTTTGAATAAGTGGAGGGGGATCGCAGGCTCTCCGATAGTACTCCTTTAGGGGTTAAATCACACAAAACAAAAAATTAATTCCAAAACGGCCTCTTTTCGATGGAATGTTTGAAGAGTAGTCTCTCTTTAAAGAGTATTTACAACCAAGGAAGAATATTTACAGTTTTCGATGTTTTTGGTGTGCACGGCGATCAACAGGTTAAACTTATGTAACCCGCAGATCCCCTTTTGAACAAATTTATTTTGGTAAACCCCATCCCAACACTTAACATCGTCTTAGAGACTTAATTTTTCAAGCACTCAAACATTTCTCGCTCAAATACTGGTCAAAATAGATCTTACAATGTTTTCTGTATTTAATTCCATAAACAACGAGTTTATGCATGCTGTTTTAAAGTATCATATTAATTTGGCATTAAAAATCTCTTGTCGAAAGTTCATTTATGACAATAACATTGAGGACCATGAGTAAGCATACGAAAATTGTTGGAATATAAGTAATAAATCGTCTATCAATCTATTTGGCGTCTTCAAAAAGGTTGTCTTGCTTCTAGAACGTCGTTGTTTTTTCTTTTGAAGACTTGCATATATTCTATCGGTAGTATTGAATTTATGAGACTGGAGGTATGTGAGTGGGAAAGAATGAGTTTAGGATGAGAACAGCTTTTTTTTTTGTAAGCATTTACAGGGCTGACCACCCGCCTTCTATTAAAAACAAAGCTTCAGCTCATTGTCGCATTTACTTTGATTGTATGGAAGATATGAATTATTCGTTAAAGCCGCAAGTTGGATCAATTACAACCATGTCGAGGGGTTTGTAAATGCGATGACTCTTGGAATGCAAGGCATGGCTGAGGGATCTTTTTTAGGTTAGTCTACATCGATTATTTTGTAGCATGACATTATTGTTTTTATTAAAAGTAGAAATCAGACTCGGCACACTTCATTTTATTTACACATACATTCAAAAATTTATATTCGCTTGTGGTACATCTGAATTATCCGATTTAATATATGAGTTCTGTTATGACTGAAGATTGTGAAATAAGTTTCTATTTTAGGCTACATTATTGGAGGCTCCTGTTCTGTATAATTTTGTGTGTAGGAATATGCAAGATCATTAAAAAATGCCCGACAGTTCGTTAACATGATCTATATCGTCTCCCTAATATATAGTAATTGAATTTGAATTTATGTATTCTAGTAATGGTATTTACAAATTTGTGCGTTATTTATCTTGTACATTTATTGGATTATTAAATTAGTATACATATTTGTAATTAACTTAAAATAATACAAAAACGCTATTATTCCACTAAAACTGTGTAAGAGATATTGTATGTAATGCATATTTAATTTTAAAAAAATGTAATCCCTAGATTTTATCCCCCAACATACGTTGATTTAAAAAAGGCTGACTTTAATTGATTCATTAGATTGAAGTCTATGGAAAAAATCTAGGGAACAGCATTTGACCCTAGATCACTAATCATATTTTCGTGACGAGGAAGATTCGGAAACATACATACATGTTGAATGCGTTCCGAGTCTGTAGTCTGTAAGACTAATGATTAGTGATCTAGGGATTAATTGAAGAAAGCAAAAAAATCAAGTTTGAATCACATTAAACATTTTGAAGCACTTTTTTTAGACTCCTAAAAATTTACAACATTGTTTAATCGCCTCTTTTAATGATATTTTAGCCGGTATGGGACATGGTATACCATTATCAAGCAACAGCACTAATACGCTGATTGATCCCACAGCCGCATCCACTTTCTTCCAACCTACGGAGCATACGCCAACTGAAGCGCAAATTCCTCAACCACTCGGTACTTTTTTATTGCGTCAATGAATATACGTACTCATTAAAATGCACTTTAGGTCATTTAAATACATTTAATGTTTTATTTCAAGGATCAACGGGAACTACTTCTGTAACTTCGCGACAAGTATCTCAAAATGGTTATGCTACAACGAACGGGGGAACTGCAACGGCTGCTGCTGGGAGTGCCGCTGCTATTGTGCCCACTGCTGGAGCACCGATACCTTGTGAAGCTCCACCCCCTCCTTCGGCTCATGCTACGTGGACTGGATCAAATACTCTCACGTATACACAGAGCGCTCCACCTGCGGATCCCCCTAGGCAGCAACATCCCCGCGCATATTGTAAAAATCTTTTATTATTTATTACAAACATAACACATTATAAAAAAATCTAATTTTTGTTGCTGTCCATATTTTTCTGGAAGTATCCCGAGATGTCACTAACAAATAATATTTGAGATTATAGCAATCGGAATTGAAATACGAGGATTGTAACTATAGATGGGTATGGCCCATAGGGGTTGTGTTTATAGACACTCATAAAATGTACATTTTTTATATACAGTTAATAAGACAATACAATGTAAAAGATTAAAAAATATTTGTTACATCTAATATGTAGATTTGGTTGCCGTTGTTTCAAAAAAAAAAAAACTATACTGTATTGATATATACTCATATTTTATTAAATATTTCAGGGCAGCATTTGGGCGGTGTTACTGATGAAGGGGAAGGTCTTTTATCTTCACAGCCAGCACCAGAATATTGGTGTTCCGTAGCTTATTTTGAGCTAGATACACAAGTTGGTGAAACATTTAAAGTGCCATCGAGTCGACCCAATGTTACGGTAAGAAATCCTTGCATTATTTTTCTGCATTTGAATAAGATAAATTTGCCCCCCGTTAATGGGATAGTAACGTTGATTATTTTATTTTGAACTTATCTACTAATATATTTTTAGGTTGATGGATATGTGGATCCATCCGGCGGAAACAGATTTTGCTTAGGTGCTTTGAGCAATGTCCATAGAACAGAACAAAGCGAACGAGCAAGGTGATCAAAATGGAATTAATGCACGTATTTTCTAATTAATATTTTTAGATTGGTCGTCTTAAACGTTTATTTAAATTTTAGATTGCATATAGGAAAAGGGGTACAGTTGGATGTTAGAGGCGAAGGCGATGTATGGCTACGATGCTTGTCAGATCACTCTGTTTTTGTTCAGAGCTATTACCTAGATAGAGAAGCAGGAAGGGCGCCAGGAGACGCCGTTCATAAAATTTATCCCAGTGCTTGCATAAAGGTAATTTATATTCGACAATTGCCTAACACTTTTATTAGTTAGTTATATTTAATACATTTATTTATTGATAGGTATTTGATCTTCGGCAATGTCATCATCAAATGCAATCACAAGCAGCTACGGCACAAGCTGCAGCAGCTGCTCAAGCAGCAGCTGTAGCCGGCCATATAACCCCTCAATTACCCAATATGAATCATCCGATGAATAAATGTTAGTATCTTAATCGTCTAATTAATACACATTGAGTTATTAATTCATTTTACATATGAATGATTTATTTTTAGGTTTATCAGCTGCTGCTGGTATCGGCGTGGATGATTTACGGCGATTGTGCATTGTACGACTATCTTTTGTGAAGGGTTGGGGACCGGATTATCCACGACAGTCCATCAAAGAAACACCTTGTTGGGTAGAGGTCCATTTGCATAGGGCACTACAATTACTTGATGAAGTTCTACATACCATGCCCATAGATGGCCCGCGCACCATGGAGTAGGAACTGTTAGGCTTCTTTTGAGACACCACTCATCCTGAAACTCTTTAGTGTTTCATTTAAAAAATGGAACATTCTAAATTCGAGCAGTGGGTTCGGGCAACTAGTCAGAGACTATTAATCTTTAAATTGAAGAACATACTCAACATTTCAAATATAAAAGGCCTCCCGAATATTATTTCAATTTGATTTATACGATGCATAAATTTAGAACAGTGCTATTGTTGCCACAACAATGATTACGACTATTTTTTAAAAGTACCTTTGTGCAAACCGTACTCGGAATTAATACCATAATACAGTTAAACGGATATTTAATTTAATGTTCAAGTGACATATTTTAATAATCAAAAACCTCTTTTTTTTGGATTGCCCTTCAGCATATATACAATCCCACTAAAGACAGAGTGCTCACGGTAAATTGATTTTTATGTGATTGACTTATTTAATTTTAATAGGATTTAATGTGAAATATTAAATTTACTATTATAGACAAACTATAAGATAAATTTTGTTTTTAAATTTTGTTCTATCATAAGAGGGTTGAAAAATATATTTTGTATGACAGTCAAGATAATTTTATTAACGATTTTTGTTTTTATTTGAGGCTCTGAAAGTGTTTGAGATTTGAAAAAAATTAAGTGTTTTAGCTATTGTATAATTTATGATAAGAATTATGGAAAATGTTGATATTTGGATTAAATTGGGGTGCTTAATTGTTGCAGGATTCTGCTTGTTTTTTCACTGGGTTTATATGAAAGTTTAACTGTGCATTTAAAATGTCATGTCGACCTATGCGATAAATAATGTATAAATGAAGCGTATAATGATGGTAAATTTGAGTGTTGCAATGTTATTTTAGGTATATATTTTAACGATCTCATCTTACCCAACTGTAATTTAAAAAATCCCACGGACACCTGTACCATGCATTTTTGTGGTGAGACAGTTTTTATTATATATTTTAAATTATGTTCACGCATTTCAAGAATAAAGGTTACTCGCTCATACTTTTTGACGGTAGTTTTGAGAATCGGGAAGAATTAGTAGCAAATACGGATGAAAACGTTCTTGTATATCTATTTATAGTCCTCACATTAAAGTCAGTTGCGAATATCAAATTATGTAATATAGAACTATGCTATAAACCAATGATAATCATTATTTATGTTAACGTTAATATTAAAATAATATTTTTCTACTTAAAACAGATATAAATTTTGATATTTTAACATCCATCGGTTTTGAAGTGTAAAAATTGACATTGGGCTAGCTTTACGACAAAATGATCTCTATTGTTTTACTGGAAATGACTATATTTGGTTAATGAGTCCTGTATTGTCTTGTCATATATATTTATATTGCAGTTTGAATACTGTACGATAGAGTATCTTATTCACTGACTTGGTACAAATATATTAATTAATATTTTTATGTCAGTGGTGGTGCGCGCCACTGAATACATATATTTATAATGTATGAAATCAATTTACAGTGGGATTTACTTGAAAGAAGCCACATTACTTACGTATTAAATAGCTGTAATATTAAATAAGCTTAGCTTGTAAAATTTTAACGATTCACCTGTAATGGCAACATAGCTACTCGACGCTATGTTAAGACCTTTAAAGTACTATAGTAATAATCGCTGACTACAATGTGTAGAGTATGTGATTTTGTTTGTTTTGATATTGGTTATAGTTGGTATGTCGCTTCCGACTTGGAAGTTTGAACGAAGAATTCTCTGTCTTTTTATATGGATTTTATGATATTAAATCGATTAAAGTATGACTAACACATAAAACGAATATTTAGTTTTAGAATTGAACTTATATCAAGTTATTTGAGTTTCTTTTTGTATTGACTAATTTTGCATGTGATTAAATAGTTTTAATGACCCTCCCCCCCCCCCATGAAACCCTTTTGTCATCCGCTATATGTAATATTAACATTAAAAAATAATTTGTTTTATGAAAATTGTTAGAGTGATGGTATATACATATTGAAGAACATTAATGTCAATGTGAATGTGAATATTTTTAAGAAATTGCATGTTATTGAAAATAAAGAGCCCCGAGTATTATCGATCACGACTCCACTGAGACGTTGATGTGGATTTGCTGGTTCTTTTTCGCTTAATTTTATTTTTCCTAAAGGATCTTACGTTATTTTAATATTTTTTTTAATATACCGATTAGCTTAAATGATCTATAATATCTAGGAATATACACGTATCCAGGATAATCTGGAAATTAAATCTATTGAGCATGCACCGTATATCATTGATCTGTTTGTATTTTGAATTCATTCATTGATACCATCTACAAAAAATGGCGAATAAATAATTTACGATAATTACAAACAAAAATGTGCAACAAACAAAAAAAAACCCAAACTTATATATGAAGACTTCTCTTTTACTTTTATAAATTTTATAAAATTCCTTTTTTATATTCACCGTTTTAACCCTAGGACATTAATCGCCGTAGTCTGTGAGACTAATGATTAGTGATCTAAGTTTAAGAGCGCACGAGAAGTGATACCATCAAAGTTATTTTTATAATCATGATTTAGAAATTTATAACCACGCATAAATATTTTATGAATCATATTGCACATCGATGCAATGTTTCTCCGAGTGACTAAATATTTTAAAACTCGCAAAGCAATCATATTTTTATATTTGAATATTTATCAACCAAAGCAATACAATTCGTTGAAGTCCTGCGATATCAATTATAAATGTTCATATTACAAGTTAATTTAGATTTATCTTTTGTGATAGTTTACCCTGGTTATGAAATCGTGTTTGATTAGATTTATTTAATTATTAAATTCTGTTTTATTGTATAATTTTTATTGCACGACAGTCGATCATCTGATTTAAATGATAGCGACGGGTTACCAGAAAAGAGCATATGATTTCCTTCATTTGATATATTGCTATTCGCCGTCCTTCCGTTAAAATTTCAACCCCTCTTTAAGGGGTCATCTTAATTTGACGACCCAAAAAATAGACAATTTTTTTCGCAGTAAATACACCGTATAATTAAATGAATAGTTGTGGGATTTATTAGAGCACTCTTATATAATACTAAAAAAAATATTCTTTCTTCTTAATTAAAGATTCTTAATCTGTAAGCTGATTTGGCGTATCTGTGAACGGTTATAGCTTATTTAGAAGATTCAAAGCATTGGCAGTTGGCAAGACGTATACGTTCTTCATTGCGCATCTCCACGAATCGTAATGCATCTGTTTATCCATTATTTTTAAAATAGATTTAAATGCTTCGTTAAAAATGCAGGCTGCAGTATATGTTTCAATGAGAAATTTCTTCGCCAAAATTATGAACAATTTTTTTGGCGTGATAAAGTGAGATGACCCCTTAATTATGTTTGATAATCTGTATTGACCGTGTCGACTTTTTTGCTGCCTTTCCGTACCTCGCTGAGTTTTATTTTTGTATAAATTTCAATAAAAATACCCAAGCATATCCTTAACTTTCAAAAGGCAATGTTCAATTATATAAATATATATATTCAGAACATACTATTATAATTCATTTTTGTATTAGGGGGACCGAAAAGTAATGGGAATCTTAATACATTTATTAAAGACATAACTTAAAATCTAATCTACAAAATAATTTCCATAGTTTTCTAACACTTTTATCCATCTTTCGGGTAATTTATCGATTCCGATTTTGTAAAAGTCTTTCGGTCTTTCATTAAAAAACGTTCTAGTGAACGAAATAAGTAATCGTCTGATGGTGCGATGTCCGGAGAATATGGCGGATGTGGTAATAGTTCATAGCAGAGTTTGATAATCCTGAGTAATTTTTGCTGCATGCAACCGTGCGTTGTCCTGCTGGAGAATTATTTTAATATTATTCACCAAAAACGACCTAGTTTTTTAAAATTTGTAGATATTGCTAATTTTCCGAGGAAAAGTCATTGTCTTTTTCTCGTAGCGTTGTCGTATTTCGTCCATTTTTCATCGCAGGTAACGATTCGCCATAAAAAGGATTCGGAATCGCACCTAGTCAAAAGAGAAGTACAGATAGTGCGTCGCTGTTCTAGCGCTGTTGGTGATAAATCGTGAGGAACCCAATAGTCGACCATGGACACCCAAGCTTATTTAATAAATCTACGATAGATTGGCGGGAATCAGACTATACTAGATCTAACAAGAGATCGTCGTCTATTTTTAATGGTCTTCCTGATGTGGCGCGTCCTGAAGATTTCTATGATATTTACTAAGTGTCGGTATATCGCCATATGTTTCGTTGATTTTCCGCGTTATCTCTTTTGTTTTCTTTTTTTGATCGAATAATAATAGTATACAGTAGCGTAAATGTTCTTCAGTAATTGTTGGTCTAGACATTTTTTATTTAAAACACTATAAAACTTTTTTCACTAGAAAAAGGATATTCACAACGGTCTCAATCCACAAACGTCGCAATATAAACTGATTTTAAAATAGGTTAACTTAAAATTCCTATTACTTTTCGGTCCCCATAATATAATATAAATCCAAATGCTGTAAAACTATTCACTTATTAAAATGCACGTTTGACGCAATGGAAAACAGATCGGATCGATATTCTTTTCGGGTGACCGCCGCGGTATTGTACGATTTTAGAGTTTCATTGAATTTTTTTACGCGACAGATGTGTTTTTAACTACATTAGTATTCGAAGATGTTATTTTAAACTGCGTTATTGTTTCACAATTTTATAACAAAGCTTTTAGTAAAATAAATTTATTTTATAGCCTTTTTTATGTGTATATAAATTAAGATTTATGTTGTCTCTATGAATAATATTGATTTTATCCGAGATGAAACTATTTTTAAATTGTCAGGCTCTAAAACGCTTAATGCAAATGTCCTGCTGATTTTTTAATCCTTCTATATTTTTAAACGAATTTGTAAAAAGATTGTTCAAATTGTGAATAAAACAGAGTTGAAATATTCACATGTAATATATTTTTTATCATTGCTCAATATGATTAAAAGTAAGTCAGAAAACAATGTTGGCGTATATAATGCTTTATATGTTTTAGAGGTACTCAAACATGAAAAAAATCCCTATCCGAATGTATAAATCTCATATGACGTCGATAAAACAAATCTGCGCCTGAGGAGTTATTGAATTACTTCTCAGATGCACTCATCGCGAATTTTTATTCAATAAAATGGCATACTTAAATATTAATCATATTTTAATCGGTGGATTAAAATTAATTCAACTTTGGACCGTTGACAATTCAGAACGTCGCTACGAAATAAGTAATCTTATTTTTTAATTATATATTGATAGTATTTCGCCGATGATTTTAATCGTTACTGTCATAAAACGTTGACGTATTATCAATTTGTCGTCTTACTAGTGAACATTCTTTGTTTTTTATTAGTTTTAAAATCCTCTGCTATTGTATTTAAAATGTCTAGTAGCGCATTTATTCTGTTATAGAATTGAACCGCATTAAACCAGTTAACGTATAATAGCAGAGACTATCTGTTAAATAAATAACGGATTCTAAATCCCGATAATGCAATAACTTCATATATTCATCCGAAATACCTTTTTAATTTTTTAAAATTACGATTATAAGGTAGTTGAATACTTAATGAAAATAATCATGAACAAATGTATTAAATGTACATTGATAAATCATCCGATCGAGATGATCTTTTGTATTTGTTAGTATTGAAGGATTTGATTCAGTAAATCACCATTTTTTTTAATTAATTATTCTTATATTAATTAGATCTATTTGTTTTTTGAGTATTTTGTTTTGTTTCGTACTAATTAAATAGGCGGCGACGGCAGCTATTCAAAATGTCGATACGCGGACATTGTCGTAGTTATATTTTGCACATGTGCTTCGAATCATTTCATGCCTATACCTCCTACAATTGTAGCAATTTGTTTTATTCAAAGCGGAATAGTTTATTTTGCGATCGCGCGTAAGTGACGTTGATTTGATTGGATCTTGGGGGACATTTGTTTTGCCTGAACCTATGTGATAATCTGTAATTGTACAATACGTAAATAAACAAGAAAAATACAGGGTGATAAATGTGTGAAATAGATTGTTAATTGCTAAAATTCGTCGTAAACGTTTTTCAAAGGGGGCCAAAGTTGCGGGAATTTGCTACAAGTGCAGCAGGCAAAGGCACCGTTAATAGATCTCTAGAGCAGGTTACTAAATGTGACATTTTTACATTGTGCATTTTTTATTCATACGCCTAATAATTGTTCGGTTTAATTTCTGCGTTGCGTGCACAAAATCCATTTATTGTTTGGTTGGATGTGTTTTTGTTTAAATGCTTTTGTGTCTTTTTTACATATTGTTGATGTTGATGCTGCTTAATATTCAAATGCAATTATTTTCCCTTTAAATCCACTACGTTTATAATAGAGTTTGTCCATTTAATTTCGCAACAGCCATTCTTATCAGTGGTTTGCTAAAATATTTATTTTTTTAAAGCGTTTAAAGCCATCAACACTATGTGTATTTATATAACAAAATAATAAAAAATGCTTTATTTTAATCGTATGATTTTTAGTTTTTACTTATTTTTCGATGCATATTTATCACTCGACAATAGTGTGTCTGAATGTTTTACTAAAATCCGATACATATATATATCTATTCCATCTATGAGCTGCATTTGTCTGTTTTTATTGTTAATTTTTATATGTAAACTTAATTGTTAAAATTGTTTTTTTTTTGCTATTGTTTGCTGTGTGATTAGTTTTCTCAATATGTTATTTGTTACACAGAGCTTGCCTTTTTTTCACTTTTTTTAATTTTAATTACGCATATTTAATCCAATTGAAGTGTATTTAGTACGGATGTTGATAATAAAAATTGTGGCATAGGAGAAATCAGAGATTTAACGGGCTGTGAATGGTATGGTAAAATAAATATGCTGCAAGTGAAACGAGAGCTTATGGAAATTAAGGACGTATTTAATCTAAATTATAGTAGTACACAAAAATATTTATCAATGTGATCACGTAAAAATTTAAAAGAAGTCTTTCTAAAGTAAAACTGTATAATTTAAAGTGCCAAACGGTCGAATGTGATGTTACTCGTTTTTACTGTAAATGCATTTTCTTAGTCTATGGATGCGGCATTGCATTTTTTAAAATTAACGGATGCTTTTGGCGCTTTAAATTAAACTGATTTATCAGTTTTAACGTTTGTAAAATTTTTAAAATGAAACCTCTGTAGTCTAGTAAGCTGATAATACCTGCCCATGCAATTTTTCTGTAAGTCAAAAGGTATGTATTAATGACAATGGAAATATGTACTCTAATATTTCTGAATAAATACTATTCATGTACACTGCATTTTTTATTTTCATTTGAATATATTCAATTTTGAATTTTAATTAAATTTTTGCACTTTTTTTATATTAATAGAGCAAACGACATGATTTGACATTGATTATCCAATTGCAAATACTGAAATAACAGCGTTTTATTAATCATTTATATATAAATAAAATTGCAAAATCAATTAAACAATTAATATTTTTAACCAAAATTGACAGTTTGATCGACTTAAAGCTGGCCATTAAATTTGTTGTTAAGACCCTTTGAAGAATTTGGACGGAAAATAATTGGACCGTTATAAATTATAAAAGCGAAATATAGTTAACATTAACATTAAACGCGTACTTTTAATCTAAGAACTAATCTCCGTCTTGGATGAAAGCCGTGTGAAAGACAATAAATAAAAATAATTCATAATTTTAATTGTCTTCTTTTTCTAATTTCTGAGACATCTTTATTGTAATCGCCTCGGAAGAGGATGCGTCAGCTGTTCATCGGTTAAAAACGAGGACTCAATAAATCGACAAGCGCTCCCAAAACGCCACAATAAATTGCGTGGGATGTGTATTATTGAAACTGTGCATTAATATAGTTTAATTTTCATAATAATAATAAATAAATGACATAAATGTATTTAAATAACCCAAATGTCCGTTATAAATTATTGCAATTTATTACGAATGTGTCAAAATAGATATGAGCCCTTGTGGCGAAATCGCATAATTTAACTGACGTGGTGGTTTGCGTCTGGTCGCCATAAATACATTCTTAAACCTCGTTTTGGCCATAACGCGCGCGCCGTCGCGCATTGATCGCGTATAGTATACGTGCTCGTTGACTGCTGCACTTCAGTTAGTTTTTGACGTTTGAGTTGTATGTCGGCAATTGGGACGGAAAGTGTCTGTGAAATGAACTCGGCCTACTTTTGCGATATTTCGATACTATGAGACATCAAAGTAAAATGTCTCACAAAGGTTCCTTGCTCTGTGCGCTCGTTTTTATTTGTTGCGTTCATAAAATCGGAGGTTATTTCGGCACAGAGCTCAAAGACAGCGAGCCCTGTTTTTGTCAGGTATGAAAACTTTCACGCACTACCGTCGATATTTTTCAAGCGAATCGACCTCGTTACGAAGCAACGAGCATTTGAGCGACGAACACTATTGTTTTAGTCTTTTACAATTAAATAATAATCGTGTAAAGTATTCGCATTCGTAAAAAATAAATATGTCAAAACCTTGACGAATTTAAATTTATAAATCTTGCATCATGCTTTAATCTCTAATTGCCAATGTAACGCTAAATAATTCATTTATTTATGAAACAATTCAATCCGGTAATTGGCAGTTCTTCAGCTAAATATACATATATATATATAATTATTATTCAATTATTTTTGTTGCATATATTTTTTTGATGAAAATCTCACAATTAAAATAGCATTTCAACAGGTTTTTTATTGTTGGGATAGGTCATAAAGGTCACCTTCATTATAAATAAATCGATCATCATTTTTGATAATATTTGTATTAATAATCGAATTGCCTTTTTTTCAGCTGGAAGGAAAACTTGACGATTGCACGTGCAACGTCGATACCGTAGATTACTTCAATAACATTAAAATATTTCCAAGGCTACAGAGCTTATTAACGAAAAATTATTTTAGATTTTATAGCGTCAATTTAAAAAAGGTATATTTGATTTTTGTATTTACGCGCACGCCGTATTTTTTCGTTGACGTATATAAACGGGATTATTTTCCTCGCAGGAGTGTCCGTTCTGGGAAGATGATAGCAGATGTGCAATGCAATATTGCCACATTGAAGCGTGCCATCAGGATGATTTACCACCTGCTTTAAAAGCTGAAGAAATCTCCGGCGAATATTTGGAATCCCCAGCTGCAAAAGTATACATTTATTTTAATTAATTGATAACAAAATATATCATCTATCATATCGTCATTGGAATTTCGTCGAATTCAACTATGTATTTATTTAATCCCATTGTAAAATAATGCGTGAATCATAATTAACTGTAATATCTATCGAGTATGAGCGACTTTCTAATTGATTTCCCAATATTTATGACATCCCAAATTAATGAATTCCGTAGAAAAGAGACATAAAATATTGTTTTTCTAATTCTATTTATTTTCTTAATAGAGACATATAAGAACTCAACTTTGAGTATTCATTAAAAAATTGTTTTTCCGGTATAAAGTCAATCTTTCAATTTCCATTTTGTAAAAGTCAACTTATTAAAGTGCATTTTCACCTCTCCGACGTTGTTAATTTTTTCTCACATTTCATAATCGACGATATATCGTTTCTTAGTACTCTAAGGATGAAAACTTCTATATTACCGTTTATTGTTCTCGTCTTTCCATTTAAGTTATTTTTGTATCAAGAAGCTCAATAATTATATATTAATTTATGTTATTCAAATGCGAACTATGTAATTTGTAACACGGAACGCCAAGAAACTTAGTTCGTAATTAACTAAATTACATGCACATATATTAGAATTATCTTTTCAAATTTATTAAAAAGAATTTTGCACTCTAAACAGAATTTAAAGTAAACAGTCTGTTTTTATCAAAATCAATCTATCTATGTTGTCATGAATTTTCTGTTTCAAAAAAATGTGTTTATGATTACCTAGTCGTTGAACGTTATCAATAAGTATAAAACAAATATTATTTTATACACAGCTCATTGTTTTATAGTTTAACGGTACGATTTTCTAATGTCTAAAAATGCAGTGGTTCAATATTATAATCGCGTTGACGAAACAGCCTCATTTTAGACAGTTTTAATTTTTAAATAATGTGCTTAAAATTAAAAATATCTTGTATTTGTATTCGTTGCCTTGTCTCGAAACGAATGATATCAAAATGTCTTACATTTGGCAGGGACAAAATAAATTTGGTTTTCCTTATTTGAGAATATGAGTCATCTGTGATTATCAATCGATTGATTGTTTCGCGGTATTATAATCGTATGACTAAAAGCGACAAGAAAAACTTATGTTGTCTAACGTATTTAAAATAAATATCGAAATTAATTAAATATGAACGCATTATTTGATATCATCATCATCATAGTGCAGCCACAAACAGTCCACTGCAGAACCATGGGCCTCTTCAATATCCATTCACAGGAAGGGGTTACATCCATCTCGCCTGTATCATATATTCACCTTCTCATTCGCTCGATATTGAAGGTAGCATTACCATTGAGTTTAATTTCGAACGCTCATCCAGCGGGTATCCTGAACGAACGTATTGACAAACGTATTCGCAACCGTCTCAATATAGAATGTGGAAGGTTTGTAAAGACTGAGTAGTATTCTTCGGGAGACTGTGGAAAACTACTCTAGATGACCCTTTTGACTCTTGGGAAAAGGCTTTCTAGAGTGCAAAGTGTCTAGTCCCTCCTTTCCTCGATAGGGCGTTGTCGGGCTAGGGTGAAGACATACGTGACGCTTAAGTGCATCTTGGATTCGCTCTTACACCAACTGAGGGTGTCTCTCCGTCCATGTGCAATTTACCAAAGCAAATTCGAGACTGAGTGCTTTCCTATTTCAGCTCGACCCTCTCAATTCGGCGATTTCAAAATGATATAGAAGTTAACGGAAGACAATGCTGTTAACATTGAAAAGTGAAGTTCTTTGGTGTTTTTCTTGTCCTTGTTCTGTTCCTATAACTTCTTGGTTCCGAACCATTAAGGTTCATCATGCTTCATATTGTTGGGGAGGATCGACTATATAAGAGATAGCGAGTGACAAGCATGCCATGATTTGTAAAAGTATTAGGTTGTCCCATAAGTGTCGTTCGCAAATGAACACAGATCTAGTCATAGCCATGGTTGAAGAAAACCAGCGATATACTGTTCGCGAAATAGCTAACAAGTTAGAAATTCCATGGACATCCGTCCATAATCATCTGACTAAATTGGGCTACATCAATCGATCAGATGTGTGGCTTCCTCATGAACTGACTGACTCAAATAAACTACAGCGTAATTTAACATACGATCTTCTCCAACGACATAATAGCCAACCTTTTTTGAAGAGACTTGTCACTGGAGATGAAAGTTGGATACTCTATGAGAATATCCAACGTAAACGGTCTTGGACCAAGGGTACAGAAGCTTTAACTGTAGTTAAACTTGGCCTACATCCAAAAAAAGTTTTGATATGCGTTTGGTAGGATTATCATTTGACTGGGATGTTTTACCTCATCCTCCATACTCTCCGGACATTGCCCCCTTCAGATTATTATTTATGTGTTTCATTGAAAAATTCTTTACGTGGTAAAAATTTTAATTCAAAAAATGATATAAAAATGTACCTTGAGATCAATATTTTGGCAACAAACCTGGTAAATTTTGGCAAGAAGGCATTATGAAGTTTCCGGAGAGATGGAGGAAAGGTAATAGAACAGAATGGATCATATATTATGCAATAAATTTTGATGTAGTACAAATTATTGTTTATTATTTTCTTAATATGAAAACGAAAGAAACTTATGGGACACTCTAATATATTATTAGGGTAATTATGTCGCATCTAAGTAATCGAACTTCGGACGTTTAGTGACAATCAATTAATATTAATTTTAGAAAAAGCGGTTTTTCTACGAAGACTAAACAGCTGAAATTAAATGATTACGGCTAAGTACTATAATCTTTCTATTTTATTGTTATTGTACTCAACGACGGCTATGTTTCGTCCGAAGATTCGCCGTAATCCCCTAATCATTATTTGTTTAGCGGAATCATTTTAAAGTGTGTTTTTTCTGAATGTATATGCATATAATTTTTTATATTCTAGTACTTGGAAGATGCTCCGTCGCAGTGCGATTCCGATCACAACGAGGAGCTTAGCTTTATCAACAAGACAATCAGTGCCGATAAATACGAAGATTTCGCCAAATGGACCGCTTACGACGATGCTCAAGTGAGTGCTTTTTATTTTTCGATGATCGATCGATGCATTGATTTATCAACGAGATAATGGGAAATGCCCGTTCTCTTCTAATTAATCATACAGATCCTCGCGTTTGATTTTTTATAGTCGTTTCCAAGCTCTGCGATGATATATCTGTGAAATTCCAATAAATTTATCATTCGTGTTTTGTCTTAATTTCTTTTAATCTATTTTAATTATCACAAAATGATTTAATATTATTGTAGAGCTTAGAATGATTATTTATATCAGTTGTATCCCTTAAATCAACACTATTATTTTATACTGTCGATAATTAACAGATTATTATATTTCTTTTTTTAAGGACAATTTTTGTGTTATGTCGGATAGTAATAGTGGCGAAGAATACGTAGATTTATTATTAAATCCAGAACGATATACCGGATATAAAGGAGTATCAGCCAATAGAATTTGGGGTAGTATTTATATGGAGAATTGTTTCAGGTAAATAAACAATCAAAATAATATGCATAATCTAAATATGAAATAATTTCGTTATTTTTGTATTTTTCCGCAGGCCAAAGAAGAGTATTTTTCCTTATATCGACAGCTCCGATGTAAATAATATGTGCTTGGAGAAGCGTGTATTTTATAAAGTGATTTCAGGCCTTCACACGAGCATAAATATACATCTCTGTTCAAAATACCTGCTATCAGGTTCGAATTGATTGCTATTATTTTTTATTGTTTATATGTTAATAAAATATTATCTGCCAGATGTTTTGTAACAATTTCTGCTTTGAATGTACAGAAGCAAAATACTGAAAATATTGATTCGGTTCAAGTTTTATCACTTATCTGAAAATGACTAACAGAAATGCCCAGTATATTAATATTGTATTATGGACTTTAGATAAGAGGATAACGCTACCCTTTTTTATTGAATCCTAAATAAATATGCCGAATCACAATAAAGCGCTCCAATATGATTTTCTCAGCATTTAACGCGTTTCATGTAGGACCAAAAATGCATTACAAGTAGCATGCAATTAATCACGTATACAGATTGATTTTCATTTTAATCCGTTAGATTGATTTTATCTATTATTGTTGTCATTTTTTGCAATTATTCAGCAACTTCGTTTAATATTATCTTATCAAATTAATGGTATTTTAAACTTTAAACAAACAATATTTCATTGTTAACATTTCATTGTCAGCAACCTACTAAGCAGTTAATACTCGGCCCGCGCTAACGTAGATTGGCACATCGTTCGTAATCTAGCCATCTGTTAGCACTTTACACAATGCGAATATATATTCTATTTAATTTAACTCAATATAGTATTATATTATGATGGATAAATATGATCCTTAACCCTCTGGATCTCTGGAACAAGATAGTAAATAAATTTCCGTTCATTAAAAATACCGTAGCGTTATCGTCTACTCCAGTCTTAATCTGTATGTTAGTACGGTCGCGTATTTGCGAGCGAATTCCAGTAATTCAGAAAGAGCATTCTTACATGTTGAACTCGGAGACGGAGAGTGTCTTGCACGTTGAGTTTCTAAATGTTTCTAAAAAATTTCTCTTAAAAAATTTCTAATCTAATAACAGATTCTAATTGGGAGACAGAGATGGAGAATATATCTTACTTATCTTGTTAACCCAAATTTATCGACTAATAATGATGTGTGAATGATATATCAATCAATTTCAAGTGTATTGTTTATGTTTATGCAAAGAAATGATTGAATATTGTGTGCAATAGACAGTGTTTATATATTTATATACAAGCTTCATACGCGTTGCTGCGGTCCTGACAGATAAGTGGATTTGTACAAATGATAAGTGGCAGACAAGCAAATATAGCATCTAAGACGTTGATGATTTTAAATTAGCTCACTATTCAAAGGGTTAAAAATTCGATTATACGATGAAATAGTTATTTTATCAAATTAGCATCAATATAAAAAAAAGTTGAGAGCATTTATGTGAATAGAAAATCGCCGGAAATGGGTGGGATTCATCCGAATTCATCAGATGTAATTCGATATATACTATAAATACCAATACATCTGACGGAAATAGAGGCGTAGACTTTATCAGTCGCTTTCACCAAAATTAATCATTTTAATTTTATCATATTCGGTTATTATTCGACATTTTTTAACGAGTACGACGAAGCAATATTTAGGTATGATCTGCACGAAAATATTCATATTTATCGAACTGGTTTTTAAAAGACTATTGTTATCGTTGTAATTAAACGCTGAATGCACGTATTTAATCAATTAGTCTAGTGAAACTGGTTTTACGAAACGAACTTTGATAAAAATATCTGCAGTTAATGTTTAAAACTCGTTATATAATTGGTTCATATAATTTGATATGAAATATCTTATTTGATTTGCAGAAAAGACCGGCTTTGGATTTTCTTCGCCGGGAACCGAATGGGGTCCGAATTTGGAGGAATTCCAAAGACGTTTCGACCCGTCTCAGACGAACGGCGAGGGACCAATTTGGCTCAAAAATTTATACTTTGTATATCTGCTGGAAATGAGAGCGTTGGTAAAGGCGGGCCCTTATTTGGAAAAATTGGAATATTATACGGGAAATGACCCGGATGACGCAGAAGTGAGAACAGCTGTGAAAAATTTGCTCGGTGTTATATAGTGAGTATCATTCTATAATTTATTCTGCTAATCTATTATTAGTGTGTCAACTCACGTTCACTTGAATAATCAATGTGATTGGTTGTGTATTGAGTCACCTGTTTTTTATTTTTTTAAATCCAATTGAAAACGATTATATGTTTCAGCTCATTTCCTGAACATTTCAACGAGACGATAATGTTCTCGGGCGGTGATCACGCGTTAAAATTGAAAGACGAATTCAAGCAGCACTTCCGCAATATATCGCGCATTATGGATTGCGTGGGATGCGATAAATGTAAACTGTGGGGTAAATTACAGGTATTTTGTTTGCGTAATTTTTGAAATACGCGTATAATTGAATAATATTCATTGGTTGCGTTATTTTTTTAGGTACATGGACTCGGTACTGCCCTGAAAATTTTATTTTCGGGTAAATTTGACGAGGTTGATCCTTTGAGTGGAAAATTACCACTGAGACATAAAAATCTTTTCCAATTGGAAAGAAGTGAAATTATTGCTTTATTCAATGCATTTGGAAGGTTTGTATTGTTTGTTTGTTTGTTTTATGTAATATTAGGGTGTCCCATAAGTTTCTTTCGTTTTCATATTAAGAAAAAAATAAACAATAATTGGTATTACATCATAATTTATTGAATAATATATGAGTATGGAGGATGAGGTAAAACATCCCAGTCAAATGATAATAATTTATTTCTGACGAACAAAGACACATGAGGCCTGGCGTTATCATGATGAAAAACAACGCCTCGTCTGTTCGCTAATTCTGGCCGTTTTCTGGCAATTGCATCCTTTAGATTGTCTAGTTGGAAACAATATTTTGTTGAATTGATCGTTTCACCTTGCTGAAGTAGCTCATAATAAACTACCCGTTTCCAATCCCACCAAATGCATAGCAAAACTTTTTTTGGATGTAGGCCAGGTTTAGCTACAGTTAAAGCTTCTGTACCCTTGGTCCAAGACCGTTTACATTGGATATTCTCATAGAGTATCCAATTTTCATCTCCAGTGACAAGTCTCTTCAAAAAAGGTTGGCTATCATGTCGTTGGAGAAGATCTATGTTAAAATACGCTGAAGTTTATTTGAGTCAGTCAGTTCACATCTGAACGTTTGATGTATCCCAATTTTGTCAGATGATTATGGACGGATGTTCGTGGAATTTCTAACTTGTTAGCTATTTCGCGAACAGTATATCAATGGTTTTCTTCAACCATGGCTATGATTAGATCTGTGCTCATTTGCGAAAGAAACTAATGGGACAACCTTATATAATATAAAGATATAGTTTTGAAAGCTAATTTTAATTTCAGGTTATCGACGAGTATAAGAGAATTGGAAGATTTTAGAAAAATGCTACGGTAACATAAAATGAAGACAAAACTCTAAACAATGCTATTAGTGAATAACGATTGGTGATAATTTATCAAAAATACTTCGTGAAAATATGCATTTTTATTTATAGTTTGTTTGATATGCACAAATGACATTTATATTAGCTTTAGTTAATTTATTAATCCAGTGTATATTTGAAATTTATATATCTTATATGATTGTTGATTTTTTTCTATGTTTATTTTAATATGGGTATACAGGGACGAAATCAAGTTTATTCTAATTTGTATATTGTAACAATAACAGCGATTGATCTTTTGATTACTGAATTATTTCATATCTTCAGTTCTCGTATTCTAACAAGACGATTGTGTTTAATATTTATAATTGGCTTAACTCTATAACTTTAATATAATGATGAAACTTATGTGGACCACTCAACAGTATTTCAAATTACGCACGATTTAAAACTTGGATGGACACATGTTTATGGTGTGATTGAGCACATTTCTCATTTTTTATTTAATCATTGAATATTATTTTCTGAAAATTTTATAAAGACTTTTTGTATTTGTCAATTTTATAAAATAGTTGTCGTAAGATAGTTAAGAAAAGTCAGTGTGTAGAGTTTTAAAATAATCCCTAAACCAAATGAGTGTAATCAAAACATATTTTGTATTATATCAAATTTATTATTAATGTTGAAAAAAAAATAATGCGTAATGAATATTTAATGTGAGATTTTGCTTCGACTCAGTAATACGCACGTTCCTATATTTATCTGTTAATTTCCTTAAAGTTCACAGTGTTTTCAGAAGTGTTGTTTTGTACGCAGTTTATTTTAGAGACAATTTATATAAGATGCTATAACGAAACACTCCAACGATGTGGTAATTAAAAGCCGTTTATTTTTTATAATCTATATATTTATACGAAGTAACCCGATCTCAATTACTGCTTAAGATTTGAAACGAGTATAAAACCGAAACAAATTGAATGAGAATTTCAACAAATCAGATATTTATTATGATCACGAACAGTGGGGCTTTTATACTTAATCGAACTTTAATAATCAATATTAAAAAATGTGAATAGAAAACTGAATTATGTATTATTTTTATTCAGTACATTTAGCATGAAAGTATGAAAGGATAGTTAGTTTCTATTAAAGCGTGTACATACAGTTCTGAATGTTAGTTTTTGTTTTGTTAGCAAATTTGTATGTATTCACAAATAATAATTGTTACAATCGGGGGTCTATGAGAGGAGTCCGAGGGGGCAATAGACCTTAACTTGGCAGCTCAACGTTGGATAAATTTTCTCCGATAGACCCTGCTTACGATCGTTACATTTTAATCTAATTCCTGAACTTTTAAGTTTAGTCGAGTAGATTGATATTCTCAAGATCTGCACGCGCAGAACATCTGATTTTTGTATATATGCCGTCATTTATAAACTTATTTTGATTACTGCCTCACAGTGGCATGCGGCGACTGGTCCCAAATAAATAAAGCTTATAAAAATGCTTTCGATTTGAATTTTCGGTGATGCGCTGCATTCACAGCGTCCGTGAACAATACAGTTTTAGAATTGACGCATAAAAATTCACTCATTCTGATTAAGTTTATGAAACGAAAGAAAATCTATTTCCTTGTAGCGTTACATATAATAAATAAATTTTATTTAACTGTGTAAATATATATTTAAGTATTGCATAAATAAAAATGTGTATGAAAACTGTATTGTAAATTAAATTTAATACCGTTTTTCGACTATTTAAAACTATTGATACAAATTATTGTGTAATTATTTAATGCCAATTTAATGAATTATCCTACGATTTTTAAAGTGAGTCAATTTGTCTTTTGATTTGGTATTATTTATTAACACGTGGAGCGGGGATGATGAACCTATGACCCTATGATTTTCTTAATAGTCCCCATCAACTTTATAAGAATGCGCAGACAGCATAGGGATTACGGCTTCAAATCCTATTAAAGTAAATTGATATTTTCTAATTGCACCAGGATAAACACATTAAGCCAGTATCGAAGTGCAAATATCCCAGGTTGAAAAATCAAATGTGCAGAGGGTCACAAGTGCTAAATCCGCCACTGTATTCACATATCAAGACACAGGCAAACAACACAGTTCACGCGTATGGTTCAAATATCGCCAATGTCTTTCCATTTCAGTTGTTGTTCTTGGGTAAATTTAAATATATTTGTTAAAAGCAGTTGTAATGCACGTACTTGTATACAAATCGTAAGGTGACTCTGTATTTGAATAGTTTAAATATTTTTATGTCCATGTTTGACACTTTTTTTTATTAAATTCCCATTCATTAATGAGGAACTAATGTTCATTCATTCGAATCTTTTGTCCAGGTCATGAATCATACATCTTTTCAGCCTACACGTCTAGCCTAGCTCTTCAACAAGGCGGTTGGGGTGTGTGTTCAATCTTTTTTGTATTTCTGGCTACGGTTTTCAATCTCCTGCCTCACTGTTGGTATGCGTTGCCTATAGTACGCAGCACTTTGGATTGAAAGCATTGGAGAATGTCGATATTGGAGGGTGATGCGGTACCCTAGAGCGATTTTCAGCCCATCAGCTAGTATAACATTCTTATTTTAATTTCGAATTGCTTTTTCTTCTTGCTGATGTGCATCTTCCACATTAAATGTCTGTCCAGATGCATGTTGAGATATTTAACTACGTCTGCCTGTAGCAGTGCGCAGTCATTTAGTGAGACAGGAGAACATCTCTCTCATCTATTAGTGAATGTGACATGCGTAGATTTACTTTCATTAGCCTTTATGCGCCATTTTTGTATGTAATTGAGGTCATGTTGGAGCACTTGAGATGCTATTGCGGGGTCGTTATGCGAGATTAGAAGGGCTGTGTCGTCTACGAAGGTGGCAGTTGTCGTGGTGTCTGTTGTCAACTGTGTATAAAAGGTATAAAACTGGACCAAGTACACTACCTTATGGGACGCCAGATTTTATATCGTTCATCTTCGTATTTGAGAAGATGTAGAATGTTCTGTTAGTCAGGTATGATTTGAGTATGAAGAAGTAATTTGTGGGCAGTTGTTTTCCAATTTTAAATAGTAAGCCCGGATGCCACACTTTGTCAAAAGCCTGAGTTACATCCAGGAATGCTGCTGAGCAATATTATAGCGACACCAATGTGATGACGCCAGCCAATGATGGCGCTTTGGAAAAGGTTGATTATTTAATAAAAACTGCAAATAAAATTGTAAATTCCGTTCTTTATTTCTATTTTTCTTCCAACAAGGTCATCGGATACACAGGTTAGCGCGTCTTTGCGTTCAACAATTCCATCGAAACATTTTCACAAGACGTTCATAAAGGCAATGTTGAAATCTGCGCGAAATATTGTCAGTTATATGAAAACAATGCCGCAAATGGTGTTAATGCAAATCACATTAGAATAAAGATATGACTATACACGTATTAACATATTTAAATTAAATAATTTGTCATGAAATTGTATATTTAACCTACCAAGATATAACCGTGATAAATTTATCAGACTCAATGAAAAATTATCACATTGTACATCATGCGAAGAAAGCGTTATATCCTAAACAATCTGAAGATTTTCATAACATTATTTTTAAAAGTATTTTAACAATACTAAAATTCATGTAACATAATAAATCCTAATCTCACGAGTATAAATGAACAAACTTTAAAATATAGTTAATACAATATGATTAAATTAACACTGCATGCGGGAGACGGTCTATCATTTTCGTGATAGACAACGGGACACTATAATCATGATTATACGATTCATTATATATGATTTATCATATTATTATTGAACCAATACTGCCATATTTATTGGGATTTATACGCGAATAATTGAACAGCTTTTTTATTTAAAAACATTTACGGCAAGAAAAGTCACATTTGGTTTTTATGTTTCTGGTATACGTATGCAATTTCATTTTGTTTACGGGTTTAGTTTCCGTTGAATAAATGCACCTGATTTTCGTGTTTGCGTTAAGTTTATTTTTATTTACATGGGGCACGGCTTTATAAATGTATTTGTGTAAATCCTGTAATATTGTTAATGAATTTATTGCAGACAAGCATTCAATTAGTATCGGTAATGACAGTGATAATTTTATGGGTTTGATCAGGTGTGTTTAGAACATAAAAAGGTGGCGAAATAAAACATAGCTGTGAATTTTGTGGAGTGCCTTCACACGAAAGATATCGCTATTACCATTCATTGGGTAAATATTGATCATTTACTCTTTCACCAATTTTCATAAAAGCTTTATTTAAAAGCTAAAAATTAATCCGCATCTCCCACATACAAATTGTCAAATATTCATCTTAATTATGTATGAAAAATACATTACACTTACAAAATGTTGAAATTGTTCACATCAATTAATATAACTGACAAAATTACGAGACGTTTAATACGCAATTGCTTTAAAAAATACTGAAAATATAAATTGTCACTATATATAATACATAATGTATACAGAAACTCTCAATTGCATTTGTATTATTGCACTAAATATAAACTTTGAATAACATTAAACTAGCATGTTCACATACACAAAAATAACTTACGTAACTACGACATTGATGTATTTTTATATATAGCCGCACAAGAACTATTCAAATTCATCGCGTGACAATGTCATATTTGTTCCCAAAGTTTATACTGCGGTGTGTTAGCTCGATTAGGAAAAACGTTTATAAGAAAATATATATCATGAATATCACAGATTTATACTAAGAAATATTTTAAATGAAAATTATCAATAAATATGCTGTCGTCGTATTTCCGATAATTGTTTGTTTTGTAAATAATTGCTCATTATATTTGATGCTGAAGCGAATAACAATTTGCAAAATAGAAATCGTATAAATTCATTTTTTTTTTTTGTATATCTGTAGCGTATTTAGTATTTCGGTTGTTCTCAGCACAAATAAATACTGCGTATGTGTGTAAATAGATATTTTTTAAAATAATATTTAATATTACGCTCATTGCCACAATACAGGTCACGATGAAATGTTTAATAAAAGTTCACAAGAAATAAATGTCGATCGATCAAGTTCAAGTGTTACTAGCTAGAGATCCATCCCATGCGGCTTCACGGTTTAACGCAGCTAATCTCTTTTTCTCTGAAAGAATCAAATAAATTATTCATAATTAACAATGTCCTTTATATAAACAAATTACCCATTAGAATAGAGATCGCTGCTAATAGACACATTCAGTAATACGAATAGACGTATTTAATATTTAATTGGCAGATATAATACCTCGCGCTTGTGATAATTGTTGCCGTTCTTGTAAGCGTTCTTGTGCATCTGTCGGCAATCTCACTCCTAAAGCTCCTTTGACCAAGCGTTTTGCTAATGCTGGACATGTTTCTGGTCTCGGCCTGCAATAAAATAAACATTATCAAATTAAAAATACACTTGGGTCTGGTTTTATACAATAGATACGTTCAACAAATGAACAAATGAGTTTTCACTTGTTTCACAGAAGTGAATTTTTTATCGCCAAGTGAATGTTCTAATGACTTGAAAAGATGATAGTCTGAAGGTGCAATATCAGTAGAATATGGTGGATGTTGCAGCACTTCCAAATCCAGCTTTCTTATTTTGTTCTGCGTAATCCTTGCTGCGTGTGGTCTTGCATTATCATGCTGTAAATATTCTTCTTTGGTTGTTAACCAGCACTGATCGAGTATTTCCGCTTTTAACTTATCTAATTGTGCACAGTACAGCTCTGCTGTGACAGTTTGGCCAGGTTTTAATAACTCGTAATGAATTATGCCAAAAAAATCCCACCAAATACAAAGGAGGACCTTTTTCAACAATAATGACGGTCGAGGGGTAGAAATAGGTACTTGATTTGAAGAAAGCCACTGTTTTTCTTCTCAGACTGTTGTAGAAGACCCACTTCTCATCCCCAGGAAGGATCCTTTTTAAAAATGGATCAGTTTCATACCTCTGGACAATAGCGATGAACAAATGTTTATCCGTTGTTACAAGACAATTGATGACAACTCGTGCGGTACCCAAATTCCCTGTCTGTTTTTTCCCGGAGTCTTTTTAAATGGTCTTTTACTGTCGACTAGGGACAGCCGATGTCTAGCGATAATTCCTTTATTGTTTTTCGAGGATCAGATTCTACCAGAGAATTTAATACATCATCATCGATTATTGGAGGTCGTTTCGATTTTGGTTTATTTTTCAAATCTCTGTCGCCACTTTTGAATTTTTCGAACCATCTATGTCATTTTCGAATATTCAATATGTTGCCATATGTATCACAGATGCTCTGGGTAGCTTCTTTTGCTTTTAATCCTTTATCGAATAAAAACAGTAAGCAAGATCTCGGCATCATATTGTCCATTCGCCAAGTAATCCATCAAGAGACTGACAATTTTTCCCTATACACACTCACACTTTAACGGTTGTAATTTGCACTAGTGTTAATTCTAGATTTTTTTAATCACATATTCACATTTCACGCATTCACATAAAAAAAGCTTTATCCTCTATATAAAAATGATGGATAGGTTCCATTATTTTTGAAAACCGTATAACTTTGAAATCTGCATAAAAATAGACCCAAATGTATATAAATGTAAAGAACAAAAAAATACCTATATGGTTGCAAGAATTCAGCTGCTTTCTTAGCCTTCATTCGCGATTCATGTGTGCCTTCGTGCAGTGGTCTTGTTTTAACCATCGGATGATTGTACGCCAATACTTGAGCAGCTTAAATAAAACATTATATTCAATTTACATTAAATATTTCACAGATTTGATAACATTTCCAATCAAAAATGAATTCTTAACACTTTTGTGGCTGGTGATTCCACATATGCATCATGATCACACCAGCTGTTCGTGACTAGTAATGCAGCATAGTGTTAAGATTACATATTTTGACATATTTTCAAATAATATTTTAATTCATTGACACAGATTGTTTCAGATAGCAAAATATAAGGTTGATGTGGCAAAGTTGTATGTAAAGAATTTGAATACTAGCTAAAAATCTATAAATATAAATGTTGCACTTACCGATTACAGTACTGCTAAACACGGCTAATGCATGGTTGTCATCCACCCATTTAATCTCAAAGCCAGTGTCTTTGAAGTCCGAAAACACAGATAGCAAATCATGCGTGGTAAATGCCGACGGGAAGTTATAAACTTCCAGCACGTGTGCAAAAGCTTGGGGAGCACTAGACAAATATTTGTTATAAGAAACGTGAGGTTTTTGCACTGTCACTTTGCCAACAGCAGCCGTCAGCTCCTCCACGAGTTGCGGTTCTAGATAATCTCCATTTTCATCGAACATTGCTTCCCAATCTTCTTCGTCGGGATTGAAAATAGTAGGTTTCACTGCAGAGTTTTCAGCATCGTTCACATTATTCGCGCTATTTTTATCGTCGTTAGTATTGATGGATTTCGGTGGTTCAGCATCATTGCTCAGATCGTCATCTCTCGTTTCAGATATGATCAAAACGTCCGATACGAAGCTTTGCTTTATCAATCGCCTGTTGCTTCTGTTTATTTCTTCGGACGCTTTTATTAGTTCTTTTTGGTCTTTGTCCTCGTCCTTTTCATTGTTCCATGGATTTGTACAACTATTATCCATAATCACGTCTGAATGTAATGGTGAATAAGTATTAATATCGTGACTAGGTACTTCAGACTGATTGTTTAGTATAGTTTCATTTTCCATATTATCATAGTCGTTCGTAATATTTTCCTCAATGTGGTTGTCATCATTCTGATGATCTGTCATGCTCATATATTCCGAAGGATCATTGGTAATGTTATCAAAATGCTCAATATTTGAAGTAATAGCAACAGAACCGTTAGTAACATCTTCGGCGTTCAAATTATCGTAAATGTAAGTCCGTTCTAAATATTTGTCGTCTGATTCGGTTTCGATTGAACCTTCACTAACAAACTCTCCATCGACCGATTCTATACTATTTATAACTAAAGAATTTTGTTCAGTACTATCTATTAATGGCAATTGAGAACATTCACTTTTTGGCACAATATCATTTAAAATCACTCTATGAGGCACTTTTTTAGAAGATTCACTGGATTTGATATGAATCGGTGGTTCACGAAAATCAAGATGGACATTTTGTAAATGTTCAGTGGGATTGTTTTCACTAGAACACGCATTGAATGATCTAGCATGCGGTGGTGTGTATACATTACAGAAATTCTTATCGATTGTTCGTTTTGATTTCGGAGATGGAGTCGTTTTATCTTTTACATCTTTGAAAGTATTCGTTGGTAAACTTGCGCTTTGAATAGGAGTCGACGGAAGAGAAGCATCATCGCTTGTGCTAGTGGAGACGGTATTAGTTGCAGATTGTGGTGATGGAACTTTAGTCGAAGAAGAAGAGCGTTGAGGCTTCGGTACATACACAGCACGATCGGGTCTTCGTACTCTTACAGGGTTATCTCTAAAAAAATATATATTAAAATATCACTATTTGTATTTATTAAAGCACATTTGATTTCATATATCCATTTTTTAAATTTATAATTTAAAAATATTATCATAAGGCGAAACAGCTGTTACTTTTAAATAAAAAAATGGTATTTTCATATGCAAAATCAAATACACTTGATATAATATTTCACGCGATTAAATATTGAATTAAAAAAAATATGTATCGATAAACACAAAGTTTAATAAATCGTATATAAGAATTTAAAAATTTTAATGCATCATAAATTTGTATTTATAAAACAATGCATAATATTAATACAAAGGCTTATTGATCTCGATTAGAATTAATTGAAGAGCAGAGAGAGATGTGCTCATTACCTGTGTGGCCGTTGAATGTGTTGCATGCGAGCCTGCGGAGGGCGGTACACACCTGAGCCCTCCCCACCTAAAACACAAACTTTCACTCAATTCTGTGACCGCTGATCCATTACCTACATAACACTTACAGCTATTATACAATACTGAGCAACCAAATCACAAAGAATTACATCACAGATTTAGCAACGACCAGGAAGGAAGTAAGTCAACTAGGTATAAGCAGTAAAAAGTAGTCCGCATGCAAACATCTATCACTTGACACACAAATCGCACAGTTTATTTATTCGTGTGCCTTGAAAAAATAAACATATGCAAAAATGGAACTAATTTTCATCACATTAAAAACTCTAAATATGTATATATAATTTTGCCACATATATTCAGTAAATTTTACGACAGTTTCCTTGAAAATAATTACGCAACGATATCTAATATAACAAGGAAGTCCATGCATTAAATATACATTACGAAAACTTGAAATATTAGTTAAATAAGAAAATCAAGTTGATCTAGTTTTTATCATTTGTAATATACGCCGTATAATTTTCATAATAATCAAGGTCATTTTAAATATAACTAGATTTTTTTTAAAGTCATTTGAAAACATTCCATCAATCGAAGCAAATTCAACATAACTTACTAACTTCCTCCATACAATAAATGCCACACTAACATAAGAAATGTTATATTTTAAAATATTAAAATAACAATATAATTGTTAGGTTTTGCTTCATTAACGCGTTATAAAATGTACAAACCTGCTTTGCTATCGTTGGTTGTTTCCGTCTTACGGGATTCCACAACCATTTTGTCTCCTGAATCTTCAGCTCTGTTAAAGAAATATAAAGAACCATTAGCTTGCTGCATTCGTTCAGCTTATAATTATTGCCAAATAAATATTCTTCGTTTGCATATAGTATTGTGTGTCATCTATTGATCATTGTGACTGAGTTTTTGAATAAAAATATCAATATACCATGATTGAATTCTGCTGATCTTAAAAGACAAATTAGCATATGTTTGGATAAATTAAATTTCAGCCAAGTATTGGCGACGTCGAGAAAGCATGTCAAGATGCTTTGAAAAAAATCTAACGGAGAACATACTAAACGTTAACTATTTCTGAGTAATTCAGTATTAAAAGTGCACCTCAGATTCCTCGCCGGAATTAAATATACCACTTATTTAGCATTGAAAAGTAGGTCTCTTCAGTATTGATTCCATAAATGGTGAACAGGTCAAGGTGGAGGTCGTTGTTAACGCTCAAGCGAGTCACATTCAAGCAAGAATCTTCTATATATTGCCACGATAATTGGAAAAATATCTTAATTCGTTCCCAATGTGCGGACATTCTAAAATTCCGCTCTGTAATGCTTGCAATTAGCAAACGCACACTCCATTCTAAATTCTTCGTTCGGGGAGCCATCGCGTTGCAGAACAAAAATAACGTTATACAATTATACTTCTCGTAATTCGATGTTAAATGAGGTCGCAGGTCGTAAATCGAAGTTGAGATGAATGGCGTAACGGCTGTTAAATAAATTTGTGGAAGAAATGAGCATCAGATCTTTGAGATCTTAACTGTAATATAATAAGAGGATTCAGTTGTTTCCAATTATTTAAAGCAGTCATCAAATTGTGCATGTTTAAGATGAATGATGAAGATGAGAACAGAGCCCGTAACGAGGGTAATGATGCTCTAATCAAGTATTTGGCGATGTTTCACAGCAAGTTGAATTTTTGCATCAATTCAGTATGAAATATGGTGTTTATTGGTCCCGCTATTCCCCCGCGTACGCATTTATTCCCGAAAATGCCGCAAAAAGCCCTAAAAGAGGATGGAATGGCTACAAGGTCTGTGTGTCCAACCGGTCCGCTTTTCAGACCGCTGACACGACACCTCGCAATCGGACACCATATTCATACATGTCTACAGAATGATTACGAACCCTTATCACAAAACGAAGTTCTCCGAAGGAGACTGATCGAGTGGGTTGTTTAAATTTTACAATTTTACTGCGGGCTTATGGCGGCTGGGTCTGCGCCTGCTTTGCCACCCCCTTGTTACGGCCCTGCCTGAGTAAGTCCCTGTCTTTTTATAGTGGCCTTTTGCTCCAAATTCAAAATCATCATATTTAAATTATTTATTTATACATTGTTGCAATATCGTTGGGCGTATTGTATTTTATAGAACTTCGGATGAAGTTACTTTTTCAGTATGCAGCGAATGGTCGATGCTTTCCAATAAATGGATAACAATTGGTCTAAAAGAGCCTGAAAATCAGCTGCGAAGACATGAATTCTTGTCATGAGACTATTTGTTTCTGTACTTTCGAAAAGAAGTCTTGTTAATCTTTCAGCTGAACACGTTACCAACTTGAATTTGCCCAAATAAAAACATCTTATACATAAACAATTTCGACAATATTCGACATCTTAAATTTATCGACACGATGAAAAATTATTTTTACAATATGAATTAGAACCCGAACCTTTCATAACGTCCAGCATCTAATCCATTATACCAACACTTGGTTGGATGTCAATAGACAAGGGCAATTTAAGAATAGCAGCTGCTAGAATGACCTATCGTCAAGAAACGGCGGTAGGCAATTTAAAAGCTATGTCAATGCATTGCCCTGACCGATTTATTGGATCCATTCTAATCGTAGAAATGTTATTGATGAGGCACAGATTTATTTTATTTGATCCTTGAAAGCTCCGGATGAAAGAAGAGAACAGTGGTGAAGAATCGATGTTGTCAATTCAATAATAAAAAAAAAACACGAATATATTACACTTGCGATTTCTAAATGCGCTTCGGCATGCTAAAAATATTTTTAAGAAATGCTGTTCATCCAAGAGATTAAGAATTTCATCACATCATAACTTAGAGGAACTCCGAGCAAAATTCTTCAGTTGGCTAGATAAATAGAAAATAATGCAAACGCTTTAGATTTTAAATCATGGAAATATTAGGAAGACATTTTAACAAGGTTCCAGAATGTTTAACTGAATGATGTTTAAATTTAACACGCTATTTTGGAGCATTTCGATTGAGTTTACATGAGTTGCATTGCTTGATTAGCGCGGTTTTATAACCCGGAACGAACATATTTCGCGATTTATACGACCGATGAAATTGACATTAATGATGCTTAAAATGCTAATTAGAACCATTGTGCAATCTAAATCTGACGAATAATTCGACGATAAATATTTAATAAAATAGTTCGGAGATGATGGCATTGGAAGTGGGCGATTCATGATGCCCACAGCAAGAGAAACGAAAGTAGAATTCCAGACAAAATTGTCGACGAAGAAAACATCTGCAATAAGGTTAAATGTTATGAGGCAATGTCTGACACGACTTTCTACCTTCCCGATTCGCTTCAAAAGTTTATAATTACATCACGAGTTTCATAAGTCTTGGGGCGATGGACAAGTTTTCACCTCTTTATTTTCAGGGCTGCATTTAAAAATAGTGCTATTTTCTGTTACGAAAAAGGAATCTTTTTAAGTCCTTATTTTAACAGGAGGCAACGGACAACCCCTTTTCGAGAAAATCAGTGAAATTTTCTAATTCCTAAAATTGCAACTGCTCATTTCCGACCGGGTGGGTGTTACACTCCACGATACCCACTCATAAAACCCTAGGGAGGGGGGAGCCAACCCTACGCCCGGGGGCGACGGTTGAACTCCTGGGGTAATGATGTGGAGTAGAGGTGTGCGAAAGTAACCTCGTCGGTTTGATCACCAAGCGCTGCTGGGGTGGTCCAGCTAATATGAGTTGGGTGCGCAGGTCACCCTGTGCTGCGTACCCATAAAGAGGTGTGTGTAGAACAGCCGATTACAGTAGTTGGTAAAAACTGTGTCAAAGACTCACCACTATCCTTAACAGCCTAGGCAAACAGGTTTTAGGCTGTTCTAACGGCGACTTGTCTCCATGGCTAGGTACTAAGAATGACCGAACCGATACGAATACCATGGGGAAGGGGTAGCCCCTGCAGTCCGTCATCTGCTGCAGCCCCCATCAAACCGAGGTTGGACTCGTGGTAGCAGTAAACCCGCTGAAGTATATCCCTTGAATTTAACTAAACCTTAGTCCTTCCTTCTCCATCGCACCTTTGGGTGCACATGGTCTGAAGCTGATCTTTCCTACGGAAACCTCGCCTTCTCTGGAGGTCGTGGAGCAAAAGGCGTGGGCACTTGGATGCTCCGCGCGTAGCGTTTCTCGTGGGGTTAAAGGATCAGTGGAAGACACTCTTTGTGTGGCTTGTTCGAGGTAACCCGTAACAGACCATACAGCAGCGCGGGAAATGGGTTCGATTAGTAATGAATTTTATTAGTATTGGATTCGTTGATCAATCAAAAACTCGGATTACATACATTTAAGAACCCCTGTTGTAAATTAATAGTAATCAATCTGGTCCTGAACCTGCGGTAATCCGGAGCCCCCTGTAGTCCGACATCCCGATACAAATATAGTAAATATGTACCGTAAAGCTTCGTCAATGTAAAAAAATACAAAAGTGTGATTCTGAACCGCCTAAATCGTAATAAATCTTTTTATAAGTTGGCAAGTGAATACGGCATAGGATGATACACAATTTATGATACAAAAAAGAACCGCGAGAACATTCAAAAGTTCGCCTCCACCATTGATTGTGGGCTAGGCAAGAGGCAAACTTTCAAGAAAGCTAAACATCCAGAGGTGAAAGAAACATTGGCCATTAAAGCAAAGTTGTTTTACAAGGAGATAATAAAAAAGAAGACTTTGTAGCTAACAAGGAATATTTAAAACGCTTTAAAAATCATCATGGGATACGCTTGATGATGGTAACAGGTTTTTATTTTTTATAACTGCTATGGTCATTATTTATGTATATCTCATAATTTTCATATTTTTTCGGATTACAAGTACTCCTTTCCAAAAAAGTTCCGGATTACAAGGGGTCGGGGGCAGTACCCTATAGTCCGACATATTGGACAATTCGACATTGCCATGCAAAATATTATTTTATCAACTGAACCGGAATGAAAATCAAATGAAAAAATAACGGTGGGTAGTCCAGCAAGAAAAGACCAAGAACGTATACATCATCTCAATCATTCTTCACTAAGGTCTTCCGGCAGGGTTGTCTACACAACTATCCATCATAGGGCATCGATCCATTTAGCAGATACAAAAATAGTCTAGATTTCTCTGACAAACAGGAAGGTATCACCTTCGACTACTCATTCCGATTCACTTTTACTCGATACGTCGATGAAGCGTAAACAAGATATTAAATGGTCAATAAAAAAGGAAATCAAATACAACAAGTTTTTACCTAATAATTTGATGCCCATAACAGACCACCGTCCTCCTGTCGTCGCCTTGACCGATCGAGAAGGTGGCGAGGCCTTGTTCCTTGAGGCCTTCAGCAGTCTTGTGGATGAGGAAGCGCCTGTAGTTGCTCACAGGCGGGAACACCAAAACGCTGAAAATAACAGTACCAATGAAAGTATATGGGGACAAAGACCTCCGTCACCGCCTTACATAACAACTTCTGCAGCGCTTACGACTTGCACTTTCACTCTCTTCCACAGAGGCGGGTGACCATGCGATATCGAGCAACGGCACCGCTAAATATTTGCACTTGTGACGAAACTTATTTATGTAGAAGCGACGCCTCAGTTCGGCGTACAATACGTATTTGTGCGAAGAAAATAAACCTAAATACACACGGCGTAATACTCCTATGCAACGCAAAAGTCTCCAGTCTCTAAATATTATCTCAACTGAAATCTAAAAACTGTTGATACAAACACTGTGCTAATATATCTAATAAAATACACCAGCATTGTTGCAATGAATTTTTCACAAAGTAACACCAATAAAGCTTTGTATCCGACAGCCATGTGTGTTAATATTGGCGCGGAGTTATGAGGACCTTCCAGCGTTCGAAGCAATCCAAGCAAATAACTTTCTTAACACATTGTTCGCCGCTACAGTAAAAACATATGCACAGCTGACATATTTTGTCATACACTGAATTTATTGCCCATTGAGGCCCGATCCACACTATGATGCCGTTAACGGTTCGATCTCGCTCCGGTCGCTGTCCGGTCAAAAATTCTCATACAAGAAACGGAATTGGAACGATCCGATAGTGTGAATACTTTGAGGTTTGAGGTCGTGAGGAGGTTACAGTTGCGAGATTACAAACAAGCCTGGCTGCAAGAATAACTCTTCTCGCAACCAAGGCTATCCATCGACTATTTGTTGCACGGTTTGACACGGCAGGAGAAGCGATATACGCGCAATAATATGGATACATGTCGATGTTAACTAAACGCAATGTCTCCACAGGAAGACATAAATATACCGTTGTTAATTTGACGAATTTTATTTGCACATATCAACAGCGATTTTGCGTAGGAATGTCATTTCGCCCACGCGATGAGCTCCTCATTTTTGGCGTCATCTGAGGCAAGGAGTACCGTCGTATACTGGAGACTATCTCAGAGGGCGAAATCCTACGCTACTGAGGATGCGGATGCATCCGTCTTTTTTCTCGTCAGAGTCCCACGCGAGGACTTCGACGAGGGGAACGATCGAGCATCCAAGTAGCTCTTCGCTTCGAGATACACATGCAGCGAGAAGTGATCGTCTGACCGGGGCTCAGCCCTCGGTGGTCGATCGCCTTCGAGAGCCCCCGTCCGATGTCATACAATTAGAAATGATGGTTCAATTGATTGATGAACTGAAGAACGAAGACTATCTGCACATTAAGTGGATTGTTTAATGGCATCTGAACGAGCACGCCCGACTCTCTTGAATATAAATTTATTGCCATATCAAGCGCAATAAGAGTTGCATTAAGTAAGTACTCGGAAGAAGAGTTGTGGTTTATAATCATTAAACACATAGACCACAATGTCTGGCTATATATAATGTAATACAGATTGACTCAATTTTACGGTTTCTTTAAATCATTATTTGTGTAGAGATTCGCGTAAATATGCGCTATCGCAGCGTAATCTAAGTAATGCGCTGAATCAGGTCGTCGAAGTGGTATTAATAGAAATGTAAAAAGGTGTTTGCTGAAACATCTGCCGGCGATGAAACATAATAATTCAGCAATTATCGACTGCTGCAGTCGCGAAGTCTACCCATCTTCCAGACGCCTTGGCTGGATGTCAGACGCTCATCGTTACGTCTGACGAACGATCGAGCGGCAACCATTAATTGAACCATATTGTTATTCTAATCATGCGCTGGTGGTATCTAACTCTGATCATCTGCATCTATTTTTGGCAACCATTCACGAATAGTAACAGCAGACGACGGCGAGAATTGCCACAGCGCCGAATAAGTGCTAAATTCACGTTAAATGCTCTCAAATTGTGCTAATGGGACATCATTTCGTAACGAATGGCTCTCACGCTATTTCTGCCTAATTGTCGTGGACAAAATGAGCTCTGGCGAAGAGTGGAACAGAAAAGTTGTTGAAGATGAGCTTTAATTTCGTCTCGGGAAACGTGAGACGCTTCTCTATCACAGTCGGCAAGCGAAGAACAAAGAAAACAAATTGGGCTTGATGAGTCTTCAGTTGGAAAACATGTTTTTCATCCATTCCCAAATACATATTTTTGGACACTTCAATCTACGACTATCCTATTTTGTTGTAATTTTTTCAGATGGATTGTTTTTGTGTTTAAAAATATGACATTTGATCTAATGACTGGCAATCAAATGATGGAATGGACCCATGCTGAACAAACATGTGTCGCCAAGGACAAATGAATGATATCGCTGATGAAACGAATAGTCCACTGAATCATCACGCATCAGGAAAATATGCATTTAACATCATCAATAAGTAGTTTTAATCACTTTTTTGTTGCATGCTACTGTTAAATTTAAGATGATTAACTCTTTTAGTGCCGAACGCCGATATATCATAGTTGTCAACGCTTGGTAAAAGTGCCAACAACGATACATTGTCACGTTTTTCTATTGGCATCGCGTGAGCATTAATAAAACATTATATGAATATCTTATTTAATAGATAAGATTTAAGATTAAGTGTAAAAAAGTCACCCAAATATATATTGCTAATGGAATAACTAATGTCTCTTTGATTCCATTGCACTTTCTAAAATTGCATAGAACACCGAAATAAAAGCAACGAATTTCTTTCCCCATAATAAAATTGCGATAGACAAATCACAGACATAAATATAAAGCCGCCGAACGAGACCGGATTAAATCTATTGAAATGTGGTCGCCCGACAAAAGACAAGAGTCACGATCGCCATTCTTCCGACTTCATCGTGAATGGAAGAATGCGATCATAATATCGGATACATAAAAAGGTATAATGCCGTGAAATGCAGCAGAATAATTTCGAGTCATTGTTCTGGATTCCTATTATCCGACCGTTCAATTATCCGGATGCAGATGAATGACTGTACTAATTTGACAGCATTCGAATGGCGAAACGTGCTCATTGAAGTTTCCGGAAACAGATCTGTTGCATGGATGTCAAAATTAAAACGTACGCATCTGTCCGTAGACAGTTCTGTCGTATTGTCGATACGACAGAACGGTCGGCGAAATATAAAAATCAGGGAGTAGAAAATAAATTCATTTATTTGAAAGTATCCATCAATTCCAATAACTGTATGCTGAAAATTTACCTTCACTTTGCATTCTAAAACAATTTATCAATAAATAAACAACCATATTTTGTTGCATAAAGCCACCGATCATTTGGAGCAACGAGTGGCCATTGAAAAGCAAGGACTCGTTTATGTCCTGATTTCTTAAGACTTTTTAAGCAATATATAGACGTTGAACTACAATCAGAAATCGTGTACTCTACGCGCGGTGTTACGTTTCGCGTTGTCTGAATATATTTTTTGACTGTTATTTAAAGACCATGTCAAAAGAGGATCGGACGTACTGACAGGGAACACTCAGTACAGCACAGCGCAGAGTAGTGAGCTAATTTGAAATCATCATAAACTTAGATGCTATGTTCTTATATCCACCAGAACCGCGCAGCATGTATGAAGCTTGTATTTAATCCATACAATCGTACAATGTACGCATGACACTCTTTCCTTCTCTGTCTAAAATTAACGTACAAGACATTCTATATCTCTGCCTCTTTCTTTCTTTGTGAATCACTGGAATTTGATCGCAAATACGCGACTGAACTCCTCAAAAGGTTAAAAATACAAGCACACAAACGTGCTCAGCTAAATTTGTCGCTACCTATATTAGGGTATTTTTATAAAATTTAGCATAAATATACCGTTAAAAATGCTGAACGTTGCGCATAGAGATAATATTTATAGAGAAAGGTGTTCATTAAATAACACCAAGATAATCAAAAACTTATCTCGAAGTTCTATGTTCGTGCAGCGTGAGACACTTTCATCACCAGATTCAACGCCATCATCGGGTCAAAGTCGACTATAACGAACAATGAGCCTGGATTGATAAAATATAAAAATTATCTAAGACCGTATGAGACTATAAAATGTAAGCGATGAAAATAGATATAGTCGTGGCGTTTAAAACTGGTTTAGCGGATTCTGCATGGACTCATAGCCCTTAACCCTTTGCGGTCCCAAAATATTTTAGACATTTTAGGATAAAACATTTTTTGTAATTTTTAATAAAACACTATTATTTTTTAGCAAAGGTGTCCTAAAAACGATACGCAAAATAAAATCACATAATTTTAAATCTGAGTGGGGGAAAAAAACGTAGAAACAAATTGTCGAGCCAGACTCGACATAGGACCGCCCAAAAGTGACAGATTTTTAAACATTTTTTTATGCGAAAAGCATTTATAATGTTGATATTTAGTATGTTAACTAGGTGATTTTTATTGAACATAAAAATATTTTTTAAAGTTTGACAAAGTATAATAGTGGGAGTGTGGGAGCCACGTATGTTGATGGACGAGCGATGACATTCTTCACCATGGAAGTCCTAAGTCCTGAACAGGTGATTTGCAGCAAAAAAAATTAAACATATTTTTACTTTGTATCATATCGCGTATAGTATAGACTATAATTAGGAATAAATGTTAAAAAATTTAAAAAATAGTGAGCTATTTGTAGTTTTTTGTTCATTAAAACAAAACGGTTGAATCTTTTTTGATAATTGTAGTCTATACGATGAAGACGTTTATTATACACGCGTCTGCCAAATTTCATAAGGAATGCTCATCTAGGACGTGTGGGAGCACTTCCATGAGCTTGGAAAAAGTAGTTTCGAGAAAAACGCGTTTAAAGTTTCTCCTCGTCAGCGTATAATTTTGCGAATTTCATTTATATCGACTTGAAATTTACTGAACATATTCTTAAATATTGTTTTTTTTTTTGAACCAACAAGGTATAAAATGGTGATTTTGACCTTCATAAGAAAAATCGGAATTGATACTCCGTCACAGGTAGAAAGCAAGGTCACATGATCACAGGATATCCGCCACTTATGATATGTTAATCAGCAATTCGGCGAATGACTCTACCCCTATTTCCGTATGCCCTGGTTAAAAGGCGAAATAGCTGATGATTTGCAACCAGCTTGCTAGCAGTTCCATCATCATGAATGCCAATTTATGTACGAGCATTCGCCGTAATAAGACGATTCATGTTCACTGATACATATTTCACACGAAATAATTATGATATGTGAGCGCGTTTGGGACTTTCGCTGGACGAGAGGAATGTTTCACTTGGCAGGTATAAACTTTCAAACGATGATTCAAGGCATACTCATGCGGAAATGACTAAAATCTTGCTCAAATCTTCGAAGCGATGATTCCCGATGGTGGAAAAAAGTCTTGGCACGCTCTCAAAAAATCGACGGAATATTTCGACGGTTTAAAATGGACCCGGCAGCGACGTTTCGCTCGCATAAGAAAAATGAATTACTCCTTTCGGAAGGACGCTTCAATTGAGCGAACGAGTGATGAATGCGCGACATGATGGATTGATGCGATCACGTGACCACCGATCGCGTGCAATTTGTTAAAAAGATAAACAAATAAATAGAACACGCTTTTCTGTCGTCTGAATTTTGTCCGAAACCCCCCCTTCCTCCCCTTCTTACTGATGATATTCAAAAATATGTTTTAACGCTATTGGCGAAGGATTTGGGCATCGCTCAAGCGGTGAAAAGAAAACCCAACTATGGTGCAAGGTAAGCGTGAATAATTTCCGCCATTATATAACAATAATTTGTACAATGACGCCGAGCAACGTTTCGCCGTTGCAATTCATCAACATTGATGATGATAATGATGATGAAAAAAATACATTAAAGCTGTCATAATATAAAATAATGCCGTACATACGCCGAAATGCGACTCAACGAGCGCTAACGAGAACGACATGAGAGGTTACCTCGGTGGTTCCCCTGTTATTTAAATTAATGCCACATGGGTTTATTTGGGGATCTTCTAAAATTACAATCATCACGATGAATTTTGCACATCATCACGGAGAGCGACCTATGGACTTCATTTCGCTAAAGATATATAATATTAGCAACCAAGCGATCCGAGTCTAAATTAGATTTTCATCAACGGGCAGGATCCAAGCGTCGGTGAAATATCGGCTCGCTGCAAAAGTTTTGACGCATTTTTACGACAATAACGATAACACTCTTTTTAATACTCCTAACACAAACAATCTTTTCTTAAAATATTTCATTTTTGTCTAGCCGAATAACAGTACGGAGTGTTTAAAACGATTAAAATGAACGAGACGAAAAAATCGGGATTGAAATATTTATCTAACAGACATCGTACACCTCACCGGCACGATGACGGCTACTAAATCAAGACATTCTCGCTGAAATCTGGACGCTTGGAAACAGTGGCGTAACGATTAATTGGCGAGCTTAGGCGACGCCTAGAGGTAGTAAATGTCTAATCTATGTATAAATATATACAGTACATATATGTTTTTCAAATTGTTATATTAACCTTTCCCTACCGGTGATGTATTTACTACACCTCGGCGCTAATAATGGGAATATCGATATGGAATATAACAATTACGAATCACATCAAAGTATTATAGTATATAAGTATTCATCTGCAGCGACGGAAATAAATAATTTGTCGGGAATTCGGGAATTTTGCGAGTTTTAGTCAGTGTCTCAGAAGATGGGAATTTTATCAGTCACATTGATGGTATTATACGAAAATGGGGGCTCCCGCGGTCATCAACTCGAACTAGCATTTAAATATCTGATGACGATACCTCCAACGAGTGTGGAGTGAGTATATCAACCAATTATTATCCGTACAAATCCACTTATCTCTCAGGACCGCGCAGCGTGTATGAAGCTTGTATTTAAATAAATAAACATTGTTGATAGCACACTACATTCATTCATTTCTTCACCTAAAGATAAAATTTGATGGAAATGGCATCTGGGATAAATCAAAATTCAAAGGACTAAAGTATAGATGGAAACGACAAATTTGTTAAACAATTTAGCATGAAAATCACACTTGAACGACCTAGACTTGCCTAAGCGATTGGAGTCATATGAATGAAGATCATAGAACAAAGTAGCACGGAATATGAAAGAGAGCTTTAGAATTATGTAAACAAAAATATTTAAATGTCTCATGCAAACGTATAGGAAGGAAATTAAAATATTTATCTAGGACAAGAAATCAAGAGAATGTAACCAGGATTATGCATCTTCGGATATTGAGCACACTGTCGGGATTGCGTTTTTTTGTCTCGAGTGTTTGATTGATGTACTATGCTAGTGTAGACGTACGCTTGCGAAACACGGAGAATGGATGCCAAGTTGCGATAGCTATTAAGAAGTACTCGTTATTAAGAGATTCATGGGAGAATATAGCTCAAGTGTTTTACATTCGTCATCGCTCATCCGATAAAAATAACGGTTTTTGGTTCAGTTCCGGTTCAACGCCCTGGTTATAACAATTGATCTGTTATCAGACGTAGGCGATCTGCATAGATTTTCCTAATGGTAGACAATGGTGCGACGAACAACAGTGACTTACTGGTATATCGGTCCATGGACGCACTACATGCAGCTTTTTCAGGCGCCCACTCCTCACACATCCAGAGGCGAAAAACCACGAGGAAGACTAGCTTCAAGATAAGGATGGAATAAGGTGTAATTTGGAACAAACAGCGAAGCTATTGCCACCACGTGTCAAACCTCAACTTAAAAGGGGTTTCGTTAGATGGAATGCAGGGGCTCCCCCTTTCTTATTATACCAAAAGCAGGTATGTAACATAAATTTAATATCATCTAACACGTGAATAATTGAATAGTTGTGTTCTGGCGTGTTTCTGGACTATCATTATGATAGTCTGGCGACTGAGTGCCGTTGGGTTCCCAAATCCATCGGCCAGTCTGTCATAATGATAGTCCAGAAACACGCCAGAACACAACTATTCAATTATTCACGTGTCGCCTTTTGCATAGGTGCCTCCTTCTCTTCCTGTAATCAGCAGTTCCACTTTCGACTTAATGGGTGCGGGACACAGAGTAACTCAACTACTCTGCATCATTACTCCAGAGGTTCGACTGTTACCCACAGGCGTAGGATAGCCCCCCTGGGATTTTATGGGTGAGCACCGTAAAGTGAAACACCCACTCTCCTAAGGGTTGAAGTTATTTGTGTTGTTTTCATTGCCTTCTACGTGTGGTTAAATTGGATTAAGGTTATTTGTAAAATGTCCGTATTGCATGTTTGTATTTTCTTTGCCTTCTTACATTCATATTTATTCATTTACACTTTCATCATATTTCAAATGATAAGAGCTCCCCTTCCAGAAGAAGCCTGTATTTATCACAATCCAGGAAATAATTAATTTTTCATCAATCATGTATTTTTGCAGAGAAACTGGATATTGGCAAGATGCTTGGGTATCATTTTTTCTGAAAGTCACGCATGCTTGAATTTTGCCTCAATCAGTATTTGTTTCAGTTTACTATCGTCAAGGTGAAATTGTATTTTTTCTATGATGTATTATCATCAGATGAATAATTGGATAAACCAACAATGGCTCGAGGAACTGAAAAAAAAGATTATATATATAATCCATCACGTGATACGTTATGGTATGCGATTTCAGAAATTCCCACGATTTACGTGTTTTTCTTCCTCCGTAATATATTTGCATTCGATAATTTGATATCGTGATGTGAGCTCATTGCTTTCTATCCACAATGTCGATTAAATACGCTCCAGTAATGAGAATCAAAGAATCTAAATATGGAATGAGATTAACCCTTTAAAGAGGTGTGTGTCAGTGTTGTGTCCGAATTCCAGTGATTCAGAAAGAATTCCAAGCACGTTAAGTTTGGAGAGAGACAGAGAGAGTATCTTACGTACATCGTACGATTGTATAGATCGTTAACCCAAATTCATCACAACAGTGTTTGTAAACAATGTATTTAAATACAAAATTTATACACGCTGCGACGGTCCTGACAGATAAGTGGATTTGTACGGATGATAAGCGGCGGACATACAAATATAGCAGCTCAATTTATGATTTTAATTTAGCTCACTACTCAAAGGGTTAATTAAGGGATCGCTTGAAGATAGCGTTAAAAGGTCAATTGGCGACCATGACACACATGTGTAGGACGGAATCGTTCGTCGAGAGCACCTGCTTTTTAAAAAACGCTGCCAAATTCCATTCATGAAGGAATAAATATAGAATAATAATGCATTTTAAATATTGCACATCAAGCGTCGAAATGTTTGCATAAATACAATAGAGAAATATGATCCCCTTTTAGCAATATTCGGCGAACATTTTTATAATAATAAATCATGACTCATTGATGTAACATTGTGTCTAATATGAGGTTGATGATCTTGAAAATTATTCGTAAGGATCCCACGTATACCAGTTTTTTACGAGTCTTCGGTTCTAACGGAATCCCCTTTTACATATTTTATCCCATTATAATGCACAAATACGTTATTATTTTAATGCTGAAAAAAAAATCATAAATATATATTGAACGTGATTAACAATAAGCATTTACATAGTAGTTTTATTTGAATTTTTAGTGTCAGTATTAGCATTTTACAGTATGAAATTAAGGCGCAAGATAACCCCAATCACATAAAAAACAATGATAATTTGTTGCAGGTGCCATAGATAATAGTAGGTTTGATGACCTTTGCATTCGCATAAATACAATGCCATATGTAATTTGACATAACATCCGAGCACGATTCGTCGCTCAGGAGTCGACGCTTGAATCGGAGACGAGCGTTTAAATTTGGCACTCGGACGTTAAGTAAACAAGTCGCGAATTTTGACATATTTACGTCTCCCAAACGGCGATTGTAATCTGCATTGTGCAATGTCACCCACTTCTCGTAGCGTAATAATTGCATCGAAATGTTTACGTCGTCCGCGTAATGTTCCGTAAGACGTCCGGCGATGACGCAAAGCGAAGATTCCCTCCGGGTTCGAATAGCATAACCGCGGTCGAGTGCATGTAAACCAGTCGAGTGTCTCACCATTGGGGCCTGGTGTGGGCGGTGAATATCCGAATGTCCCGAGTAATGTCGTTGATGAAGTCGGCGTCTGCCTGGCCGAGCAGGCGGTCCACCCCTCGAGCCCCCAGCGCACGAGAGGGATCGCCCCCTAGCGACTACCGAACGCGCTGAACGTCGCGCGTTAACTACACGCGCGGCTTTACGTCGGGATTCGCGAACACTGTCAACTCACGCTCGCAATCGTCTGTCAAAATTGTTATTTTGTTTTTAAATTTTTAAAATTCAAATATTTATATCTGACATTGTCTGAGGACTCCATCATTTCATATTAATTTTTAGTTTATGTTAATTTTTTACACAAGAGATTTTATAGTTTTATTCGAACATATTTTATATAATTTTCAATTAAATTAAATATATTTTTAAAAAATCAAGAAATGAATTTATTAAACAACTATTATTATTAAAGTGTAATGAATTCTATATTTGAATCAAATTTTTTGTTATGCATTTAATTCAATGTCCAAGAAATTATACTTTTTATCATAAAGGAATAAAAGGTTTTCTAACGAATGACGAATAACGAATGAACATTTACATTTATAAAAATTAAATGGATTTTCAACAAATATAGAATCAAAATAAAGATGAAAAAGATGGGAGACCTAAATATCAATTCGATCCATCTTCTAAATACAATAGAGAAGAGATCATCATTATGGCCACAAACAGTCCACTGCAAAACTATGGGCCTCTTCAATATCCATTCACAGGAAGTGGTTACATCCATCTCGTCTGTATCATGCATTCACCTCCTCATTCACTCAATATTGAAGGTAGCAAAACCTCCGAGTTTCATTTAGAAAGCTCACCCAGTGGGTCTTCTGAATGAACGTATTGACAAACGCTTTCGCGACTGGCTCGATAGGGAGTGTGGAAGCTTTATAAGGACAGTAGTTTTCTTTGGGAGACAGTGGAAAACTACTCTAGACGACCTTTTTGATTCTACTGGAAAGGGCTTTCTGGAATGCAGAGTCCAGTCTCTTCTTTCCTGGCTAGGGCATTGCCAAGCTAGGGTGAAGACATTTGTGACGCTTAAGTGCTTTTCGGATTCGCTCCTATATCAACTGAGGGTATCTCCCCGTCCATGTACAACTTACCCGGCGATTTCAAAATTATATAGAAGGCAATAGAAGACAACGCTGTTAACGTTGCAAAGTGAAGTTCTTCGTATGCCTCTCCTCAAGGCCGCTTATTTGGTGTTCTTTTTGTCCTTGTTCTGTTCCTAAAGCTTCTTGGTTTCGAACTGATAAGGTTCATCATGCTCCATATTGTTGGGTAGGGTTGACTATGTAAGAGGTAGAGAGTAACAAGCAAGTCATGATTTGTAAAAATAGAAATGAATAGCAGATAAACTGAGTATCAGCTTGCTGTTAAAAGAGTCTTACTTGCATTATTATCCTTGTTGCAGTTCAAGTCCAAAATAGAAACTTCGCTAATAATGAGAAAAATTTAATAAAAACATTAAAAACAGATATATCCAAACATTACCTATTTAGAATACTGAGTAAGAATTTCTCATTAAATATTGTATGAATATAAATAGATTGAATAAAAGACAGTATTTATTTTTCAATTATCCATACTTTACTGAGATAAACAAATTACAAAATTAAATAAATAATTAGATCTTTGAGCTTCGTCATATTTATTTTTTAAAAAGAGCTCAGCCAATTCTAAAAGAACAACCCTAAACAGATTAAAAGGATAAAAAAACAAATAACAATAACGCATATGAACAATTCACACACTAAGCGTACATCACAAGCAACTTATAAAATAATGCAAAAATATTTTTAAATAGATAAAATTAAAATAATCATGTATATTATATATATATTTCATAATTAGTTTGATCAATTGAATAAGCCCTTTGATATAAGGTAAAAGATCATTAATTCTCTGTCGTATTTAATGGTGGGTAAATAATACGGCAATTAACGCAATCGATTAAAATTAAAAATCATGTTCAATCATTACTAGAGAATTAAAATAATATTTTAACATAAAAATGCATTTACATAATAAATATAAATAAATATCACCTAATATTAATAATGTATATTGAAGATATTGACTACAAAAATCTTGATAATAATAATTTACTAAGATACTTAAATTTAGTGATAAACATTACTAACATTATGCACAATTTGATTTTTTAAAAAAAAGTGTAATAATAACTTTGATGGATTTGCACTATTAATAAGTTTAATAGTTTCTGATACGATCGGACCATTCAAATTAAATATTCAACGGTCCAGCAATACCCAAGATCGAAATGAGTTTAGCCTGCTGGACGGCCACTGAAACTACCCTGTATATTTGTCACATATTTCATGAATCACCCTTTAAAGATGTTTTTAGTTTTTTTGTCGGGGTAATTATTCTTTATAAATTTGTTATTATATTTTATACAGGGTGCGGCAGGGGAACTTCCGTATTTGTAACACGCGTCTGACGGTTATTCCAAAAAGACTCATTCGAAAAAGCGGGATCTAACGTTCTCCGTCATTTAGATTTAATAACCATTATGCAATGGACGTGGGATAACATAAAATAATGTAGTTTCCCTACCGCATCCTGTAGCAAAAAAACAATGCAAACAATAAGAATTCAGAGACGTGCTATTGACTTTTGTTTTGGTATCATCAACCAAAATTATGTTAGCTTGTTCTCGTTTGGTCCCAAAGGCGAAAGATTTGGGAGGCCCAACCTCAATTTCTATTTTTTGAATAATTAATATATTGACCCTGATAAACAGTCAAATTTCATTCAATTAAAGACAAACCGATTTCAATAAGTATAAATTAAATATATTTCTTCCATTAGAGTTAACGCAACAACAAAGCGAATTTGACAACGTTCCTCGCTTGCATTAGTATAAAATTTAATATTTCAACATCTATGTGCAAGGTATACATAACAAACAGTAGTAGAAATATTGAAATATTATAGAAAAATGCTATCTATATACAATGGAATAATTTAAATTATTTTTTCAGTACACGCGCTAGGGGTAAACGTATCTTACGCAAGAAAATTGTTTATTTAACATCAAAACAATTCAACGTGCGTCCGATTGAAGCCCCACAATAAGCAGAAAGGTGTTCTAGAGAAATAAACCTAATAGAAACTGTACTTTATGAACATTAATTCATTGTTAATAAAGATTTTTTCATAATCAAATAATATACAAATAAAAATTGTTCTCCAATGAAAAAATATTATTCTTATTTACATATTAATTTATCAAATCTATGTCAAATATTTCACAATTTCGGTTAAAACAGTAAAGATTACTTAGTCTAACATTAACTATTAAAATTTCAAAGATAAAAAAAATATTTCTATACAAAATGACGTTATTTTTCCCGATAAAAATAATCATATTTAATTAACGCATTACGTACGGGAATCATGGTTTTTACGCATTCTTTTCAATCGAGCACATTTCTAAAACATATAGTGATCAAAAACTATGAGCACGCAAATTTTCCCCGTACGTACGTAATGTGTCACGATGTAAAAAAATTGGCAAATCAACACAATTCCCGATTTGAAAAATTTTGCCAAAATTCATATATTAGCGTTCTGGATCATTTCCACTCCATTCCACACGTGATAATTTATAAACAATTTTCCCACTGTAACTAATAACAATATGATCCCAAAAGGAATAAATTGACGTTATTCAAATATCGATTAAAATAAAATTGACGACAATTATGATAATAAAACACATATCGATAAAATTAATGTTATATTTGAGAGCAGTGTCATTAGATTATCATAATTTTATCAAATATTTACATTCGACCGACTCTCAGAAAGGAAAAGGTTAAATATTATTTATTATCTATATCAGTATTTGCACCAATCTTTGTTTTGATTTTAGTCTCTATCTATTAGGACTTTAAACAGTCATTTAACACGAATCATTTTATTCCGTGATGAAAATATTTTGTTACGATTTGCATTAAATTCAAAAAACGACGATATATTTACGTTTATAACTTATTGTGAATATTTTTTCTCCTTAATAAACTGGATATTCAAGACAGGGTTATAGCATACGCAATAGTCTAAGTACATCACAAATATACACAAGGTTATTTAGACATTATTGATCGGAATTGCGCCGAGTAATTAATGCAGAACAATTTTTACAGATCTCATATTATAAGTAAAAAATTGTTTACCGATATTACATTTATTATGAATTTAACTATATATATATATATATTTATATGTGATGCCCTTAATATTTCAAAATAAACTCTTATCTAAACATCGTTTAACGCAGTTTCAGCCCGTCTGAAAGTTTGTAAACACTCATTTCAACACTGGCAAATGCAGTTTCCGTGCTAAGAAAACACATGGCCACTTTGACATAATTCAGTTTGAATAATCTTTAAATAGATAATCAAAATACAGAGCAGTGTGGTGTAATATAAGCTCACAAATATGCATGTGTTCAGTGGCGGATTTAGCACTTGAGAGGCCCTTGGCGTTTAGCACAATTTCACTATTACGCAGCATCTAGACAAATAACAGCTCAGATTCAATTGAAAGACGGTATTTCAACCACGATTTATACATGCCGCGTAAAATTGAAACCATGTATTTCAAAGGATGACCATAAATTTCCTGATGAGCATAAAATTGTGCCTATAGTTAAATCCGTCACTGCATGCGTTCATGTTTTTACACACATAGTTAATCGTCGAGATGTTTGTTAAAGGAAATCACATATCAGGTATGTATTTTATTTAATAGCACATACTAATTACTAATAGTTGAAGACTTATCTCTTTGTAAAAGGTCACTTTTTAGAGTTTTCTTTCAACATAAAAATGATGAAAAATCAAAAAGAACAGAGGTTTGTTTAGATTATTATGACTGCATTGTACATGTTTCAAAAATAATTCATAGGCATAGGGTATGAATACATACATGTATAAAAGACAGTCATAATTGTTTACAACTACAATTCAATCCTTGGACGGTACTGTAAACGTAGTGGTGGATCTCGGAATCTCCATCTTGTAACATAGACAAATTTTAAAGTGTGATCTTTCCCAAGTAATTCGTTATTACACAATATGTCAATCTGAAAAGTCAAAAGTGCACGATATAGAAACTATAATACGTCAACAGATGTGATTTTAAAACCATACTTACATCTCTATATTTGTCGATGCTATTAAGAACTTTTTTCGCGATAAACTTCTTAAGATGTGTTATTGTAGCTTGAGCTGAGCATCTAATAAATCTTCTCCTCAATGTTTTCAGGTTCGCAGAAGTGCATTCCAAGCACACGTTGACCTTTGATAAAACACATGATTAGAACAACGACGAATTAAACCATACCGTTATAAACTTGCGTCGATATAAAATGTTCTATGATGAATTACCTGTTCATCTCTTCGATGATAATCTGTGTTGTCTGGATGATTGTCATCTCCGTGCGAAGCAGTTTTATCGCCTTGTCCGCCATTGGCGGCATCACCGATAACTGCGTCTTTGGGACATGGGAGTCCACGGATACGATAAAAATCTCTCTCTCTTGTCATTTCATCTAATGTAAAATATATTTGTTAGATAATATAATAATTAAGCAATTGTCGGCCTGAAAAAGAAATGAAATATTACTCACTTTGCTGTAAGTCTGGCACAAGTTTATAAACAATATCTTGCATAGTACGATCGAAGCTGATATATTGTAATGGGTGGGATTGATGAATTACTATATTGCATGTTGGACAAGTATTGTTTTCTTCCAAATGTTTCACAAGACAACTCTTGCAAACTAAAAAATAATAAGTTCAATTATATATTGCACAAACTAAAAACATAGAAACAAGCATTATTTTTGTGAAAATCAATCTAACAAATCACTCAGTAAGTTCGTAGGATGACGTATAGTTGGCACCGTTATTGACAAATCCATATAATTTTTAGGAAGGATCAATCTTTAAATAATATTAGATAAAGCGGAAAGAAATATCATTTTTTTTGTTGCCAGTTTGCCTCGGGTTGCTGTTGAGTTGATGTATTAAATTCTCTGGTAGAATCTGATCCTCGAAAAACAATAAAGGAATTATCGCTAGACATCGGCTGTCCCTGGTCGACAGTAACGGATAACCATTTGTTCATTGCTATTGTTCAGGTATGAAATCGATCCATTTTTAAATAGGATCGTTAATGGGGATGAGAAGTGGGTCCTCTACAACAGTCCGAGAAGGAAAAAACAGTGGCTTTCTTCAAATCAAGTACCTGTTTTTACCCCTTGACCATCATTATCCTTGAAAAAGGTCCTCTTTTGTGTTTGGTGGGATTTTTTTGGCATAATTCACTACGAACCTGGCCAAACTGTCACAGCAGAGCTATGCGCCGCACAATTAGATATGTTAAAAGCGGAAATGCTCAAAAAGCGATCAGTGCTAGTTAACAACCAAAGAAGAATATTACAGCATGATAATGCAAGACCACACGCAGCAAGGATTACGCAGAACAAAATAAGGGAGGTGGATTTGGAAGTGCTGCAACATCCACCATATTCTCCTGACATTGCACCTTCAGACTATCATCTTTTCAAGTCATTAGAACATTCACTTTACGATAAAGAAATCACTTCTGTGGAACAAGTGAAAAATAATTTGGATTCTTACTTTAGTGGAAAACCAGCCGAATTTTACGAAAGAGGCATTAAAAAGCTACCTAATCTGTGGAGGGCGATTATAAATAACAATGGAAATTATTAAACATTGTACAGGTTTTATTAAAATGACATTTCTTTCCGCTTTACCTAATACATGTCGAAATTTCATAACAATCTGATATTTAGTTCACAAGTTACAACGCTACTTTTGTAATTTTGTGAGTTGATAAAGTATTGCTCCATTGAGACAAATGGCAGAGAAATGATTTGCTGATTTAAATGTGGCTGTAAAAACACCGATGATGCTAAACGCTACGATCGCCCAAATTCGGTATTTGTTCCAAAAAACATTTTAAAAAGTCTACAAAATAATTTTGGTCGATCATTAATAGAAATTGTGTGAGATAGCCAACACCTTAAAGATATCAGAAGGCAATTTAATGGAGGAAATTGCGAAGAAACGTCTCCAAATGAAGAAGAAAAGTGTTCTTTGAATTGCTTCCCCATCCACCGTATTTTCCGGATCTGGTTCCCAGCAATTACTACTTGTTTACAGACCTTAAAAGAATACTCCAGGGAAAAAAATTGGCTTCAATGAGGAAGTGATTGCCGAAACTGAAGCCTATTTTGAGGCCAAAGATAAATCGTTCTATAAAAACGCATTGAAATATTAGATAAGCAACAGAATGAATATTTCATTCTTGACCGAGACTATGTTGATGAATAAAGTCGAATTTTGCAGCTAAATTGTTGTTTTATTAATCATCCTACGAACTTATTGAGGGATGTATTAGAAACATTAAGCCTTTGTTCTTTTTTAAGACAAATATGATTGAGACGAAAAATCGTGATATCTAAACGAATTTGTCGTATATTTTTATTCATCTGAACATGTTTATTGACATTCAATTAAATATTGATAAAACGAATAAATCCTGGATTTTAAACAAAGGAAAATCATTTTTTAAATTTATCAATTTGTTTTCTAAATATGCAAGCATAAAGAAAATATTAATTTTGAAATATACACCAAAACGTGTTCATAAAATAAGAAATATTGAATTAACAATTCATCCTAAACTGAAATGGAACCACGCGTATAATAGTCTCGCTCAATGTTTCATTATTGTGTGAAATAAAAGCGAAATAAATGAATAAATCAAAGAATACTACAACAAATGAACTAAATAACTCACATGTGTGAAGGCATTCTGTGACAGTTGTAGCGTCTATAAAGTATCCCCTGCATATCTTGCATGTTATATGGCTATTGAGTGTTTTGAGCTTAATTCTCCTTTCCATAGTCATGATGGAGGAGATTTAATGCACATATGATCATAAAAAATCAAAGAAAATAAAAAAAATAAAATAAAATCATTGACAGACACCCTCCGACCGACGACGCGACTAACTACTTGCGATGTATTTGGAAAAAACAGCTCAAATTATGCCTTTGGCCTGAAAATAAACGTCCGATTGTTGAAACCGAAAAATAAATTCTATATTAGATGCTAATTTATTTTCTATGGGATATAGTCTCGATTGTATATGTGGCAATTAAATAATAAAATCATTTAAATTTAAAAATCGCTTTATAAGAAAAATATTTTTATATTTATAAATTTATTCAAATATTATTTATGAATATGTGACAAAAGTATTATAATTACCTGAGTGCATTAATTAATTTCAAATTTGCAGTGAGGTAGATTAGACAAGTATGGTTTATTTATCAACAACGTTATAACTGAAATATAAAATTTTATTAAATATGCAAATATCTTATGGAGCTTAATTTAGGCGCTATAACAACATGCATCAATTTTAAAAATAATATTGAAATATTTAAGATTTTATATATAAAGTATCAACTGTATATTGAAGCGAATAAAACTTTTTTTATATTTCAATAGACTAATGAACATTTTGGCCGAATCGTCTATGGTCGTGTGTTGTATTGACAGTAGCTTCGTATGAGCGTAGCAAAACACAGAAAGATGTTTAGTTTGTCATATTTTATAAATTTTCGATGCATAATCGAGAATTTTTCTAATTAAAGTTGCTCTTGGTGTATTGTCGTGCTTTATGACTGTTATAGTGTCATCGAAATAACGGATCTTTTTCGGCATCGATAATCTATTCGGAGCTATTGGATGATACATTTACAATGTCACAAACTAAGCAAATGTGCAGGCTTTGTCTTGCAACCTTTCCGAATATATACATTTTTGATGCCGAAAAAAAAATTTGCAACAAAATACGAAACTGCTGTACTTTACAGGTTAGATACCTCAAACTACTTTAGCATTCACTCTCCCATAAAATATAATTGTTATTTTTTATTGCACTGCTATTAATTTTATTGTAAATATATATAAGTGTACTAAAATCTGAGAAGAATAAAAATAGTATAAATATGTATGTAAATAAAAAAAAAATAATGGGTCTATAGAGAGAAACATCAAAGAAAATTTTGTAAACAATGGGAAAAAATTACTTTTAGTTGTATTATCACTCTGTCCGTTTTGATTTGTACAAACTCATGATTTGTACAAATTTTACTAACAAATTGTGTCAGTTATTTTCCATTTTGATTTCATATTTTCACATTATTCTTATCAGTTCTATTAACAAGTTTATGATGCAGTAAAACAGGGTTGCGAACCGGAACAGATTTGATAACCGGCAAAACCGTTATTTTTGTCGGAACGAAACCGATTAAAAAATATCGGTTTTTTCGGTTAGGTACACGTCTTACTTATCTCTGGATTTTTCTGGATGCTTCACATCTGCTCCGAATTAGGCATCGCTCTTAGGAATGTTCCATTGCCGTTAGAACCGAACGGCTGTTTCCGAACATTCTGCATTTGTCGTATGACTCATTGAATTGGCTGAAGTATTCATTGCTATTTGTAAAATAATAATTCTTTCAAATACTTGGTTTCATTATCAGTTACATACATTTTAATTACAGGTAAGCCTCGTTAATCGTGGGGGACACGTACCGGAAGAGGTTGCGATTAACGAGGGATCGCGATTGACGGGGGAATATTAATTAATCACCTGGTTCTGCGTTGCAAAAAGTTTGCGTTTTCCTTTACATTTACATAATAATCCGTTACCAATACGAGTTACTTTTTTTTTTATTTTTTATTTTTTTTTATTTTTTGGAGGTTGTGACCTTAGGGCCAATGCCTCCCTGAATTTACAGGGTTGGTCATTAATGACCATAATTGTTATTTTATACATGGTACAGATAAAAGTTATATAATATAGCATCTTAAAGGTTATACAAAAAAAATATACAAAGGAAATATTAAATAAATAAAATATGCATCTAAAGAATATATAAACATAAAATAGACTAATAAAATAAGAACATATGTGTAAAGATAATAAAAGATTATAAAAGATTACAAGAAAAATTATAAAAGATTATAAAAGATTACAAGAAAAATTATAAAAGATTACAAGAATAAAATTATTTAAAATTATAGTTTAGACTAACCGATACCCTTTTTTGGGTATCGGAATCTGCGTATGTTCCTTGTGACCTTAAGACCAATTATCGCCTTCGGGCGGCGATTCAAGCTGCTCGAGTAGGAAGATAGGGAATTTATGATGGGATTTGGTACCTTTTTTTAGGGAATCAAAGAAATTGGTAGAAAGGTACTCAATGTGATCTTTGATGGGAGGGATGTTTGCTTCGTATTGAAGTTGGGAGTTCCGGAGATACCAGGGAGCTCCAAACGCTCGTCTTATAGCAATGCTTTGTAATGTTTTTAATTTGCGATTGTCGCTCTGCCGGTATCCCCAGACTGGAGAGGCGTAGGTCATGATGGGACGTATGAGGGATTTGTATAAGAGCAATTTGTTCCTGATGGACAACTTGCTCTTAATACATAGGATGGGCTTTAAGGCGGCTAAGGCTCCGCGAGCTTTTTTGGTGACACGAGTTACTGCACTCATTCGCTCCTAATATTCAGATTTCTCTTTTAACAACTCCATGCATTGATTATGAAAGAGAAAGGGTCTTTTTAATGATTCTGATAGTTAACTTTCGCTTGGGGGCAGCTATGTTATTATTTTCTAGTGGTATGACACTCGAATTCCTGTAATTCTTTTTTCATTAATATTATCTACGTCAACATCTTCAATGCTTTCAAAAATGGCTAAAAAACGAATATCTTCGATGATACTTTGCATATCATTTTCATAAACGATATGATCGTCTACAATTTTTCTGAAGAACCTTTTACAAAATAATTTCTAACTTTTTTCTTTTTAATATAAGATAGTTGATCTGATATTATTTTTCACATATTCGCGTTACAAGGGACTCTCAATTCGTTAGCATCACGCGAGTAAGTTTTGTTATAATACGTAGGGCGCTTCGAGTAGATGTTGCAGAGTAGGAGTATGAAGAGCGCATTGCGCACGCGCTCGCACACTCGCACAGGTGAACCCAACTACGTGACCTAACTATACCAAGTTAGATTGAGGAATCCCACGATCAATGCGCTATACGTTCATCCCATAGACAACGAACTGAGTTCGGCTGTGCGCATACGCGTCCATAGAGAATGAGGGGGTGCGATTACAATGTAAATCAACCAAGTCAGCGACCCGTTTATGTTGCAATAACTTTAATTAATCATTCATATTATATACCAAGAGCAGGCAGCATAACTTTGAAAATCATCTAACACATGTGAATAATTTAATATTTGTGTTCTGGCGAGTTTCCGTACTATCAATATGATAGTCTGGCGACTGAGTGCCGTGGGGGTTGGGAGGGGAGGGGATTGAAATCTAGTGAAAACTCAACACAATTAAGTAATACTATATAAGTATTTTTTTACATTTTTTTTCTATATATGAGTAAAATAAACAATCATTTATAAATGTTGTTACGACAACGCGTTAACAACATTAATTTGGTCTGGCGTTTTTTATAAACGTAAGCTATTTATTATAAGGTATTAAAAATAATTGATTTAAACTTTTTAAAATTGACATCATTTTCTGATTAGCTTCAGCAAGTTTGAACCAGTCTGGTACTATCTTAAGAAGCTGGTAATAGTCTGGCAACCCTCTCCCCTCCCAAATCCGCGAGAACACAACTATTAAATTATTCAAATGTGTTAGATGACCTTCAATTTATGCTGCCAGCTCTCAGTCTATTTTATTTGTCTCCTACATGATAACTCTAAAATTCTAGTTTTTTTTTAGGAATAAATTGTGTTTTCTTAACATTTATGTGGAGGAAGTAGAACTAGAAAAGTAAATCTGAAAATAATATTCATATAGAATGCATATTCAAAACCGAAAAAACCGTTATTTTTTTCCGGAATAAAAACGTAACCGAAATGTAAAAAATAACGGTTCGAAGCCCTGTATATAAGAAATATCGCTTCTTGGGATTTTTAAAACTGATATACCAATTTTGTAATTTTTTTAAAATGAATTTTCAATTTTTTTTAAAATTCTTATTTTTTTGGAAAAGTGGTGACTGTTCATGTATTTTATTCTGTAATATGGTTTTCATCGCTTTTTTTAATTAATAGTATTGTTTTCTTTAGGTAAATATAACCATAATTGGATTCACCAAAATTCGAAGCAGTTTGAATAAATTGACTTGCTGATATTTGTGAAAAATTAAACAATTTAAATTTTGAACATCAGGGAGAAAATAAAGATGTAGCAGAAACAATTAGTTCTATAAGAGGCTTCAAAGCTAAAATTCAGTTTTGGATAAATAAAGTTTCGAAAAAATCTCTTGCACTTTTTCCAAGGATGGAAAAAGTGATTGGTGAAAATATTTTTGAAGTAACATTATTTATTACTCATCTGAAGACACTTTTAGAGCAATTTGAAAATAGATTCCAGCGATTTTTCATAATCGATTTTTTTTAAACCCTTTAACATTACTAAAATTGCTAATTCCAAAACTGAAATTCTTCAAGAAGACACACCAAAAATTGAAGAAGAAATTTTAGATATACAAAATGACATAATCAAGAAAATATTTGGAGTTTAACTGACCATAAAAAGTATACATAAATATATACTATTTTTTTAAATGTTTAAATGTGTGAAAAATCTTTTTTTTTTTATCCGGCCTGCGCCCGTCCCTCTTCTCCTAAATCTCAAGTGCGCTCGTCACCAGAATAAGGTTATTAATCCCTGATATAGATAAATAAAAATATAGAAGGCGGTATCAGACTATAGATTACTGCTCCCGACCCCTTGTAATCTGGATTTTTTTGTAAAGAGGTACTGGTAATCCGAAAAAATATGAAAATGATGAAATATACATAGACAACACAAGGTTTTATATTATAAAATTAATCTCTCTTTGTTCGTATGTAATTCGCTGCCATACCGTTCATTAGATTGCGATAAAACTTCGTCCATTTATTGTTTAGGTTTGCGGGAGTAACATAGGCATAGTCTAATATGCAAAAATAAAAATTTGTTTGTTCGTATTTTATGCGCTGCCATACCGTTCATTCGATTGCAATAAAACTTTGCCAACTTATTGTTTGCACTTTCTCAAATAATATAGGCATAATACAATTAACTTACAGTAGATCTTATGTATAAAAATCAATGTTTGTATGTTTGTTAATTTTATAATAAAACCAACAAAATAAAATAAATATCATTTATACTTTTCCCTTATATATCATTTAATTTCAGTAAATGTATTCGTTATCGGAAAGAAATGTTTCTTTCATGAAGAAACCACTTATACAAAGCTTCATCCGTTTCTGGATGTTTAGCTTTCTTGAAAGTTTGTCTCTTGCCAGGACCACAATCAATGATGGAGACGAACTTTTGAATGTTCTCATGTTGTATCATGTTTGCGTCAACCGTTTCAAACTGCTGATACTAAACTAATAGAATATACTCATAGTGAATAATAAAAAATATTAGCTAATAAAAAAGTTGCAATGACTTTTGTATTATGTTACATTGCAATTTTGATCCGCAGCGTAAGTCCAACTATTTACCGTAACTAATGTCTAACTATTTAACGAATTAATAAGTAGCCAAACGTAGTGTTAATGATGAGTGATATTAGATTTATATTTGAAATGTAGATACCAGTGATTTTAAAGTATGTATTCTTTTTAATATTTCCAGGTTTCCGAAAATGATGGCTTACCTGATCACATATGTGCTGATTGTGCGAAAACACTTGATATGATAAAAAGTTTTAAAGATCAATGCGAAGAAAATGATAAATATCTTCGTAAACAACTTGATGCCATATGTAAATTAGACGTTGTTGAAATACTCTCTTCTGAAGTGTCGAGCACTCATAATAATACAGAACATACATTCGATTCTGACGATGATGATAGTTACATTGTTCCTAAATTCGATTCATTCATGGAAGTAGATAATGAACCAATAAAAATTGATAAATTCGAAAATATTGAATGTGCGCCTATAGATCATACGAATTATCCAACGACATTAAAATTTGATGTGACTAACAACTTTTTACTTAATAATGTAGGAAATATATATAATTCAATTGTGAAATTAAATAGAATTCCATCATTTATCAACTGTCCTAAACAACAATATTGTGCCATATGTATAATTCCTTTTTTTAAAAAGAAAGATTTGAAAAGGCATATGGTAGTTCATTCTCAAAAGAAATTTCCGTGCATAGAATGCGGTCAGTTTTATAGAACAAGATATGATGCTAAAAGACACTTTAATGCCATCCATGGGAAAGATTATGGACCAATTCCTTGTTCGTTATGTTCTGATACTTTTGAAAATTACGCCGAATTTCAATACCATACTGATTATGTACATAATGTCGGATCAATTTCGACTGACCAAGATGTTCCGTGTCCCTTATGCGGACAATTATTTAAAGATTCATTAGATGCAAAAAAGCATATGATGATTACGCATAATGAAGTCGTTGAAATAGAAGGTTTCAGTTGTGATGTGTGCAGCAAAAAGTTTATACATAAAAGATTTTACTTAGTAAGTTGTGTTTTTGTCTTTGTCTGATTTATTTCAATGTGTTTTTCAAAATTACTCATCCACTTTTTTAATTTTTAGATCCATATAGAAAAAAAACATGGTAAATTTGAATGCGATTTATGTGATAAGAGATTTTTTAACAAATCCTCATTGACTGTTCATTTAAAAAGTCACGATGCTAAAAAACCATTTGAATGTAAGGTTTGCCATGTAAGATTTCATTTAAAATCGTTATTGACGGGACATGAGAGAAGGCATGCCAAAAGAAAGACTTTCAATTGCACACTTTGTTCTAAAAGTTGTACAAGACTTCAACAAATGAACAATCATTTCGCATTAATACATCCGGGAAAAAATGTTAGTTACGAGTATGGGTATCTGAATACAGATTCGGAAAATAAAACCGAAGTTGATTCCAATAATCAGTCTATCAATCAAAACGACCATCAAAAAGAGAATCATTCAGAAAACCAAGCTATGAATAAAATTGAAGACCAGAGCAATAATAAGGACTATAAGAAAAATGAAAATCAAACTGAAGGCCCAATCAAAATTAAGATCAAGAATCACACTGGAAAAAATACATATAAATCTATGCTTAAGTAGTACAAATAATACAAACAAAAATAATAGCAATAAATTTGAAAAGAACGTTTTAAAAATATGTATTTATTTTGTTAAAATATATATACATTATCTAATATTTTCCGTAGTGTCCAGTATTCCGTTTCTGAAGTTATTATCCAGGTAATGTTTGAACTTGTACGATGGAACAAATCAAATTCAGTCTATAGTTTATTGCTCAAATAAATTTTATTGTAGTATAATTAAATATTAAAATCATGTGGCCTCACTTAAAATTAACACCATACAAAAATAGTTTTACGTTTTGAAAGCTGTTTTAGCTGCAATTTTACTGTGTACATCGGAGATAATCAGCCTTTTTCTTCCTACTGCCCACTTTTGTGTCTTTGTAAGTAGTAAAATTTTCTGACCGCTCACTGGTTCCGTAATTTAACGAAATTGTAAAGTATTTTTAATTTTTAAATTGAGGTTTATTAATCCTATCGGACCGGAAATCGTGAGACAGAAGAGTGTCTCGTGCATCGTGCCATAAAGGTACCCTTACGTGTTTAAACATTCTCAATATCTATCGTCGTATAAGCTATTAAGTTCTTTCAACAAAGATAAGACGACTTTCATTTGTGTTGTCTCGAGAACAGGCGTTTGTTTTGATAATTAAGATACTCGCATCATTCTTATCGTTGACCAATTTTGTTATTCCCCCTTGACTGTTCTGGAAGGGCGTCATTAGCCGAGTTTCCTTTGCAAAATCTACTCCTTCAGAAGTAAACTGGCAAACTTGTACGGTAATCCTGTCATTTTATTTTTGCAACACATTAATAGGCAAAAATAGCTGAACAACCGAAAGCAGATACCATGCAAGTTGAACTGATAGCTGAGGAGCTGATAGAAAAGTGGATTTACATAAGAGCGTAACGTGTATGTTCTCCGGTTTGAAAGGGTTAATAATACGTAGTTGAATTCATCTTTTTATTTATACTTTGAATGCATAAATGTATAAATTCTATTAAAATAACATTTGATTAATTATGAATGAGATATTCAAGGGTGATGCTGCGAAACTAAATATTTAATTTCGGAAATATTCAGACGGTATCTCTGTTTGGTTATAATATGATTAACAGCATTAAAAGCCTAATTCTACATGATATGATAGGGAAGGATATCAATCAATTGAATATAATTTTTGATTATGTTTACCTTTTTCATCGAAAGCTTGAACACCCACTAGTGGGTAGTAGGAACCAGGTTGACTAGCACTGGTGTAAATAATGATAGTTTTCATATCAATAATTATTCTTCCAATAAATAACATATATGTGCAGTACTTGAACCATGTTATTGTCTTATTTGAAAATAGTAAATAATGTAAATTTTTATTACATATGAAATATTTTTAAGTCTGGATAGCTAGTTTTTGTTAAATCTTTTTTTGTTGTAATGTGTATATAATTTGTTTTCTTATTCTATCGTCATCCCATTGAAAATGGACGATGATAGATCCATCTTAAATCTATGCGTCAAGAAATCATAATATAATCATCAGTCACACGTTTTTATAATCGAGTTTTAAAATACAAAAAGTATTAATTGGCAATACTATTGTGCAAGTTTAACTTTTGTGTTAGTTTATTGATAAATTTTTATATACATCAACGTGTATTTATGTTATTAGATGTGTACTCCACATTGATATCCAAACATTTTTATTTCAGAAACGCTTCTGTTATGTGTATTAGATTTTTTTAAATTAGTTAATGTATCACGTGGCATTTGATGTTAGAATATTAATCAATGTGTTCAATTTTATTTAGTGTACATTTATATTTAGCATATACGGTTGTGTATTCATTTTGCTGAAAATTGAATCTGTATACATTTATATAATGATTTCCATTAATTAACCCAATATTAATGTCGGATTTTATCAATGAAATTTAATCACAACAAAATAATGTTGACAACAAATAATTCCCACTATTACCTATAACCTTGTTCTATCTATTAATTAAATAAAAAAATTCTTTATTTGTAAAAATCACATTATTTCGAGTCTCATTGTACATGTCCATGACCTTACAATTTGACTTCATGACTTCGGTCAGAGGTACATAGCCATACCATAAATAGCAAAAATATTTTACGTGGATTTGTTGGCGTTTTTTTAAATATGGAACTGCATCAGCACATAAAATATCTCAACGGATACATTTTTCCATTATCCCAACACTTGTGAAAAAGGATATTTTTTAAAATCAAAACAATCTTCAAATGGTATATACTATTTATAAAAAAAAGTCAACATACGTCTTTCCTGGACGACGAAATTAAGATAACTGTTTAAAAATTGAATATATAAAAATACGACATTAATACTGGGTTTACCTAATACATTTTTTAAATGAAATATTACTGTGAATTCTACACGAAATATGGCATGTACATTATGAAACTTTTTTAGATTTTTTTTTTCCAGCCGGGCTTGTAATTTGGAAGCAATTGCCATAACATTTTAATATATATATTTATTATGCATGTATTTTATTTTATAGTTATATAATTTACATTTTTAAATCATGGAAATAATGCCCTCCCAAAAAAACATGTTGACGAGGCCATAATCTTTTAAAAAAATGCTGCTGTGTAAGATTTCTTAAATTATTTTTTCCTATGTTTATAAAAAATAATAATGAAAATAGACATGGGATAGCTTGTAATTTTGTGTAGCTAAATTCGTTAATGGGAAACAAATTTCATTAACGATGGTAACATAATGGATGTCATCTTAGACACATTTTAATTGGCAAGTATTTTTCCTTTTTCTGGTGCTTTAATATATTTATATCTATAGTTCTTTATGCAATTGGTTAAATTCTTTTTATTTTTAATGTTATTTAACTGAAAAGGTATTTAATATATTTTTTAATTATATATTTGTATTATTTAGCTCAAATTAATTATTTTAATTAGCTTATTATTTTTAAAATGCACTTGTACTAGTTTGTAAATCAATTACTTTAGTCTTTCAATTGATATTAGAGGGTTTGGAAACCAAATTCTTGGCATACGTTGATTATTTATTCCTTGTGATAATTCAGTCCCGTCTAATTTGTAACTCGACAGCTTATCGATTATTGTAAGTCTACTGTTTGCGTATCATTCCTATATAAATAAAATCATTATTTTTCTAATTAGAAGATTTGTGAAAATATTTTTTTGAATATTTTTGAAAAATAATTCCCATCCTAATCGTTCATATTTATTTATGAATTTAGGGATGTTTTAATAGAAATTTACAATTGACTATCTTGTTATATTTCAATTCATAATTATCATTGCATGTTTCTTAAATCCAAATACTTTTTATGGCGCTTATAGCCCTATAAGAAAGCCCCGGCTACCGACAACTCATATCGCTATTTCTGTCTGTCCTGGATGTCCTCCCTCCAATTGCCCAGGACTGACGTGCGGCACCTTTTTCTATCTGATGAGTCTAGCATAGCCGAGGCCTTCTGACAGATCAGCTGCCACTAAACCCAAATAATATTTTTTTAATATATTAAAAAAATATATAAACATGAGGTCAAATTGTTTTTTAATTTTAATTTCAATAACGAAAATATACATTCGATTTAAAATAATCTTTGAGCAAACAGTAAATTATAATTAATACTCGTAACATCCTGGAGTATTTAATATTATTGTATTAAAAATAACCAATGTATTATTATTATTTATAGATCCAAGAAATTTTAGGACGAATTCATTAATTCAAATTTGTATTATAGAATTAATTACCTAGTGAAATTCTGCAATAATTCTGCAATAATATTCAAATGACATACATAACTATCATGTTTTGGTTATTTTACATTATTCCATTTTTAATATTATAAAATACACTTGATGTAATTATCGGAATGTTCTTATAAGGCTGAAAAGGCTATCATTTTTAGATTTTAAAAGAAATTGCCCACACTAATTTAAGTGTACTTTATACGTATTTATTAATATCTACGTACAAAAATATATTGTAAAGTATGCTTCTTAAAACTTATCAATAGGATTTAATAATAACGAAAAAATGTTTTTATAGCTGAATATGTAATTTAATTTTAAGTAATAAAATTTTATTGAAGTAAAATGATATTTTTCAATATGATATACGGGTTGCGGCAGGGAAACTACCTTATTTAAAAAATGAATAATACAAAACGTATAGAAGATATCAGTTCAATTTTTTTAATGTTACAAAAAGACAGTCAACTGTATGATCGTTACTAAACTTATATGATTGGCTTCAGACCGTGCATTTTACATAAGGAAGTTTCCCTGCTGCACCCTGTGTAATGAAATCTTAACAAACTATGAAGATATTCAGCAGCCGTGTATAAAGGGTGTTCGGAAAAATTTGTTTAATATGCATAAAAAGGTTAAAGAAGCAGCCGGCATATATGGAAGTAAATGCATCAGCTCTTTAGCAGATCAAACTATTGAACACTGCAGAAAAACTGAAAGTTATTACGAATGAAATTTGTAATACAAGTGAATAATATTTATGCCATTACAAAAAGTCCAGCATGCAATTAATGAATCTAAAAACGGCAAAGCGGCTGGTCTTGACGGCATTCAAAGCAATATCCTAAAACTATTAACAAAATATACAGTTATCTCCATGTTAGTTGACATGTTTAACAACGTGTATAGAACTGGAACTATACCGTCAGTTAGGTTAAAATACTGAAAAAACCAAAAGCTACAACCTGCAGTGATCATAGAATTATTAGCTTAAGGAGCCATATCCTCAAACTCTTTCTAAAGATCATTCAGTCAAGAATACACAATAAATGGGAAGAAATAATGAGAAATACTCAATTTGGCTTTAGAAACGGGCTTGGCACTTGCAAAGCACATGAACATTGACGTGCTTGTTTCGTTGATTATGATAAGGCATTTGACACAGTAAACCATGATAAATTAATAACCATTGTGTCAGCGACATACAAATAATAGCGAATCTTTACTGGAATCCCCCGACGTACGAGTTGATGGTGAAACGTCAGAAAGCATTCAAGTTTTAAGAGGCGTTTGACAAGGTTGTGAACAGTCTACGATGTTATTCAACCTATACTCGGAACATATTATTGAGGAGACTGTCGGAAAGGCTGATGCCGGCATAAGATATGCGGTAGATACTGTGTTGCTGGCAACAAACCTCGATGATCTGCGAGATTATTAAATGTTGTCATCACATACAGTACAGCAATGAGACTGAAATTAACCACCCAACCTCCCAGTTATTTTAGAGGAGATGAGTAATTTGTTTTTATCTTTGTATTACGAAAACAATATTATTCCTCATCATATCTGATCATATTGTAAACCCATTGCGTGTCACGTTCGTTTTATAGATATCGGGTTTTTCTTTCTCAAAGGGCGTACATGATACGGGTTAGTACGCTATGGCTAAATAACAGCGTGTGTATCACGCACGTGCGAGGAGGTTGGGGGGTTAAACATTAAGAAATATACACTTCTATAATTAATACTCCAGGGGAAGATTGAGGGTTGTCAGATTTAGTACCAGAGCACTTTTTCGTACTGTCGCGAACAAGATAAAGTTTCAGCTGCTGGTTGCCGATGCACTTAGAGTGGTAGGCACATAAAAAAAAGAAACATTTAGCCAATGAAAAACTACAGAAATTGGAGTGCCACACCACGTCTCAAGAAAATGATGTCTTAGAAACTGTTCCTGTGCAAAAATTAACTATCATTGAAAATGCTCTTTATCTTCATAATCAATGCATGGAGCTGTTAGAAGAAAATGACGACGATTATGAGCGAATAAGTGCAGTAAAGTGTATAAATTTTAATATGGCTCAATGACAATGAACGTAGACATTCTGTGCAAGATTATATTATTTGCTTTGATAAATGAATTAAAAATGAGCATAATGTAAAAACCGCTCCATCTGGGACAATGCTTTTTGTTGAAATAGCCAAAATTTGTAATGCACAAGAAATGCTTTTTTATTCAATTATAAAATACAGTTTATAGGTCAAACATCAATTAACATGATGTAAATTACTCACAATATATATTTAAATCACAGCTAATCAATAAATACAAATGAAAAATTATTAAAATCAATAAAGCAGATTGAAAAGATTATTTGACTAACACTAGGAAATATAAAAAATCTTCTGCTTATAAAAAAAACTTTGGACATTCAATGCAGAAATGACGTATCTTCTGATTCAACAGGGTATCGGCATATCATCCGATTCAAACATGGGCTCATCCATGTCTGGAAAGTCATCAATGAGGATATCTAGAATTATAAAAAATAACATGTATATATTAAGGATATCCAGGAAAAATGGAGTTTTTTTAAATTCATATGCTGTATGAGTTTCATTAAAAAAAAATCAGCAGTTACGGCAACCAAAAACATCTGTGCCATTTATGATGAAGTTTTGTCAATTCGACAATGTCAGAAATGGTTTAGAAATCTCTTAATGTTATCGACGAGGATCGGATAGATTCAGAAATTAAAGCCAATCCAGAGATGTCCATTCAAGAAAAAACGGATTAGAAAGGGTATTCATGGTTCAGCGTTCAATGTTTGCAAAATGAATGACGAAAAAACTAAAACGTCGTTCTAAGAATACACGGTGACTGCAGATGAGTAATGGGTTGTGGATGATAAGCAACCAAAAAAGAAAAGGCTAACGCCACAGCAGATACCAAAAGCAACTTCCAAACCAGTTCTTAATACGTTTGGTGAGACATTAACAGTATAATTTATTTTGAATTGCTGAAATCCAGAGAACCAATCATGGTAGAAAAATACTGCAGTCAAGTGGACAGAACAAAATTAATTGAAAAAACGTCACACAATATACCTCTGCTATGCCTCTAGCATGACAACACGCAGCCTCACATTGCTAAAGTCGGCTCAAAGGATTTATTCCTTCAATAAAGTGGAGGCACCTTGCTGACCAAGTCCCCGAAAAGATATTGGTCTGCTAACGATCAAGAACGAACTACTGTGTCAGTCATTTGACTCAAAAGGGTCTCATTTTTGTCTGGTAACCAACGTCAAGTACCCTTTCCTTATCTTCACGATTGATTCCAGCTGCGTTATCTATCCGAGCAGTCAGCATCAGTTCAGTCCCTTATAGCTGTGCTTTGGGCGCGCATCACCCCTAAGCCACATGATTTCTTACCATATAAAGCTACAACAGCGGAACCCCATGGATTTCGTGCATTGTATTTAACAGTATAATTATTTTATGCCTCCATGCTACAGTTTAAATACAGATTCCCCAGCATCACGCGTTATATAGGTATGCAGTAATTGAGTAATCATATTATTAGTGAGTGTTGTAATGATTGAAGTGAAATTAGTTTTAATTATTGTTACAATTTCTGCAGGTTACTAGTAGCATAAATAATCCATAACATATAATTGCTACGGAATAATAATAAATATATATATATATATAGTTATATTATAATACGAAGGTTAATATTATTGTTTTTTTATCTAAATATAAATCATATTTATTTAAATTAATATAAAATAGGTTACCTTCGAGGCGAGAATCTAATTTATGCGGTAATTCCATTTCAATTTTTTCCAGAGGTGGACGAACAAAATTATTTTTTGGCAGTCCCAAGACAATATCATCTAATTGGCGGTCAGTAAGAGAAAATTCATCATCAGATGCATCATCTAAAATTAAAACAAGAGTGTAATATACACATCGGCAAAGGTTTAATGATTTAAGTGGCATATCGAACCGTAATATAAAGGTTTGTTTGTATATTCTATTTCACAGCATTCATCTTTGTCGGAAACTATCGACGGTAAATTGTCTTCATAAACTTGCAATGTATTTTTAATCGTTGATTGAAACTTTTTCTTAGGATCATTTTTAGGAAAGAACGACTGAATGGAAGTTCCCTCATTTTGCAAAAATGTTCTATTTTTTAAATCTGTATTCTTTGGTGTTGAAATGTTCTTGTTTATTCTGGACGGTGTTAGAGCTTTTGCAGCCAAACCAAACTTTCCAGCATTTGCTGCAATAAAAAAAATGTCTATTTATATACAACATACAGAAATCAGCTGATATGCATTGAAAGATTACTTACCGTTTTCCCCCAAGTTATTGATACCCAGAAATCTTCTCGGTCCAGCTTCTGACAAATGATTGCCGAAGATATTAAATACTGTATCTGCCATAGCTTCAATCAAATCCAAGATATTTTTTCTTAAACTAAACAATTAAGAATTTAAAAATAAATATGTCAAATTATTTACAATTGTAGATAATTAAACATTGAATGTCAATTGGAAAGATTTATTTCGAATTTATACACTGATATTAAAAAATTATCATATAAAACACGAACCTCACTCTCTTTACAAGACAATAGAAGTTTTGATGGTAACGGCTACATTGAACCGCCAATGTCAGTGGTCTAAAGCCATCAATTATTTACATTAGCCGAAAATCTTGTTGTTTTTATTCGTCAAATATTAATGCACATATCATTGAAATTATATTAAACAAAAATATATGTGTAATCAATAATGCATATAGTTAATTTTAATTTTACAATTAAAAATTATAGATGTAAAAATTACAGTATAATAATTATATAAATGTGTTCAAATATAGATTTTAAAAATCGACGATTACACCGAAAAATATTTATTCGGCTTTAAATGTGCATATATATATATTTTTAATTTTATTTATATGAAGGAATACAATTTAAAAAAAATAAATACTGAATGGTAATGGCCGACATAGACAGGCTTACGGCAAACTTAAGAATAAAGTAAGCTTTGACATTGTTGACGGCTTAGACGTGGTTATGTTCCGTGCGTAGCAGATTATTCACATTTTTTAGTATAAATTATGGGTACTTCCGAAAATGACATAAGAAGTGCAAGCGGAATACCCGGTGATGTAAAAATAAAGACTGAGAATCGAATAACAGCTCCGTTAAGACTAGCGTCTTTCAAAAAAACTAGAGATTTGTCTCTAAGTAATAGTAATAAACAAGCTCCTAAAAAAGTATTCACTCCAAATCTAAACGTTACTAGAAATAAAAACAAAAAGTAAGTGCAAATAATTATTAATATTCATATCGAATATCATAAAATTTGGTCAATTATGGACTCTGTCATTTTATTATGAAATAATAACACGTGTTCATGAATTAATACCCAAACGCGTGTAATTTTATGTATTTTGTAGTTATCAACTATTGAAAATTGTTATTACATGTGAGATAGTTATTATGATTTATTTTCTTTAATATGTTAATGATCCACATGGTGTTTTTTTTTAATAGATCAAATATATCTCAATAACTCCAATATATATATTACTATACATATTTTGAATTGTATATTTTTTATCTACCATTATATATAATTATGTTTTTAGTCCTTCAATAAATGATATTAATAAAGATCGTAAGAAACAAGCTGGACATAATGGACGGGACCGACATAGGGGACCAGGAGGACATAATAAAACATCGTCTGTGCTTAAATCGACTGGAGTATTTTCAGAAGGTGATTACATCATAAATTCATATCTTTAGTGTTGAATATATTTCAGTTGAATATAAATACATTTTTATTAATTCAATTTGATTGGTTTATAGGTATTGCTGCCACTAATACTAGAAGGTACAATACTAGAGAAAACTATTCTCTAGGAAATTCAAGAGAGCCTAGTGTTTTATCAAAACCCGTCCTGAAAATTAAGAGCGAGAAAAAAGTAATTATTTTATTTTCTTCACGGCAAAATTATTACACCGTTAATGATATATTGATATTGTTCATCATTGATTAGAATTATTCTTCAACTTCTATGAAATAATTAAATAGAAGTATATAAAGATATAAATGCATCGCATATCATAAATATTGTGTTTATTTGTTATTGAATGACCAAATATCTTATTTAATTTTTAGTTTGATAAAGAATTTGAAGATTTACAAATAAAAGAGTTTCTTAGCGACGATGACAGCAATGATGTTCCTATGGACAATATTTTTTTGCCTATTGGGCTACCTATGAATTTGAATGAAGGTAAATACATTAGATTTGATATAATTAAAAATTGCATTAAAATTTACATTGGGAAGTTCAAACTTTACATAAATAGACTTTTTTCTTATTCCCAGTCAGGAAGTGAAGAATATTTATAGACTCATTCCATTATGGACTGGAAAGGATTGTCATATATTAATTTATTAAACTGAACTGACCCTTTTTGGGTTCACCAATACCAAAATATGCACGCGTTTTCACATTGTCAATTCTAGGCGGCGTTTCGTGATATTTAGTCAAGCATAGACTTATATTGTAATTGTTTGTCCTGTATTTTGTTCGTTGGTATTTCTATTGGACATTAACCAAGAGATATCGACGTGTAACCCTCAATGTTTAAATTATTTATTGATTAATGACGTATTCTTAGTTAAATATTTTTAATTTGTATGAAAAAATGATTTAACCTGTTAAATGCCAACGACTCACCGGCGCGTCGCATTTGTACGCGCTGATGAGTCATTGGCAGCTAAAAGTCTATTTCTGTTGACAAAGCATTGCCTGACTTAAAATTATTGATAATCTTAAATACAAAGATATCATATTGGGTGTATGAATAAGTTCCTGCCAATATTTGTGAAAATAAATCCATTAAAAAGCGAGTCAATTTAAGTATTGCCCATTGCTAGCTACTACTATTGCCCATATTTCTGGCAGCATTTGAATTCCACGTCTTTTGAGGATATCCAAGAATTGACCTATTTTTTGGAATCCTCGTAAGAAGTGAAGCCATCAGTCAGGCCATGAGTCATTGATTAGAAAGGTGATAATCAAAAGGTGTAATGTAGGAAGAGTACGGCGGATGGGTTAAAATTTCCCATTTCATAGTTTCCAAGTAAGTTTTGACCACTGATGCAACATGCGGCCTAGTGTTGTCATGCTGCATAATCACCTTGTCGTGTCTTTGGGCATATTGTGGTCCCTTTTCTTTCAATGCTCGGCTCAAACGCATCAATTGCTTTCGGTAGAGATGGTGATGGTTTGGAGCAGCTGAATGAGCTTGGAACCATGGATGTTCCGCTTTGGCGTCGATGCTACCGCTTGGGATTGTTATAGTATCATCCCCAATGCTCTCAGATGCTTGGAAACTTATTCAATCAACCCCTAATGATTTTGCAAATTCAGATTTGCGTTTGACGCAAAGTAATATTTCCAATTCTTCGTCTTCAAACTTTTCTGATGCACCATTGTGTTCTCATCAAAATAATTATTTTTGAAGCCGTTAAATCAATCTTTTTATGCTCTTTTCGCTTGAGCATGATCAACATAGGTCTCAACATGGATTCAATGTGCTTCAGCTGCAGATTTCTTTTGTATAAAGTAGTGCAATAAAATTCCCCGCAAATATGATTTACTTGGCACAAAATTCTATACGCACACTGATCTAATCTTTTGAGGAGTGAGCAAATATAAAATCGATGAAGTCGTCGATGCCATAATCGCTTTACACCGATTACTTTCTGTCAGCTCCAATCAGTGTAAGACAATCTTCAATTCAAATCGAAATCATTATTAGTCGATAAATTTGGGCTAATGATCTATACAATTGTGCGATGGATGCGTGGAAGCTCTCCGTCTAGTACTCCTTTAGGGGATAAAGCTAGATTATAATACTTCAATATAGATGCATCGCCACTTAAGCTATACGCACATAATTGTTATCTGACGATGAAATGGCAGAAACTTATTCACACACCCAATAATTTGTATTTCTGAGGACAGTATTTATCGTTTATCTCGTTCATTCATTCATTCAATAAAGCACACAATTACTGCATGTTTAGATCTTGAAAAACCAGTTACACATTTATAAAAAATATGTTAACTTCGATTTTAGGTTTCTTTTTAAAAAACACGGAGAAGCTAGCAATCAAACAGGAGCCAATAATAAAGACTGAACCAGTTGATATTCCGAGTAAGACTGTATACTATAAATTACGCTTGTCATCATCTTCCATATAATGCAGTGCATACCTATTTATGTTCTGGAGTAATGTTATTTACTTTCAGTCTGCAAGGGTGCTACAGAATATTGAGAATTTCTCTTACATTTTAATTTAATTTATTACGTACTCTTGATCGTTCATGGAAAAACAATTCATTAAATTGTGGCAGTCATATTGCATAATTTTTCTATTGCGCTCTATTAACATGGACTATTATGAGTTGTTTTATAAACATGCATTTATATTGATTTATGATTATTCATTAGATTGATTTAAACACGTTGCAGTCTATGGATGTATTTATGAACTTTTTTGCAGTCCATACATACGTTTATATTTCATGTATAAAGTGAAGCTTTTAAAAGACTTTATACATGTATGCAGTTGCTTCATTTTAAGCCTTATTTCTATTCATTATACATAAAACATACAATTTTTTCTATATATATATATATTGTTGGTGCTGGTGATAACTGATGTTTTGTATCTAAACATATATATTTTTTGTATTTAGAAGTAGAAATCTCTTCCGAGCCTCAAATCGAGACAAAGCACAAGATAAAAACTGAACCAATTGACGGATCAGATGTCGTGAATTTCTTCCAAGATTCTAAACCATCACTTTTTATGCTTCAAGTAAGATTTTATATAACTTAATTAAATACTATCTAACAACATATAAAACACATTATTTAGAATTCATCCTTATTTTTTTGCTATATGGATTTAAATCTTTCAAGGAGTGCTAGTGCACACATGTAAATATGTTAGTCGTGTTTTTATACAGAATGATGAACTGACTGAATGTTGTCCTTTTAATACTTCTACTTTTCCAGGGTTATTCATAAATCAAATAGTTTTTTTTAAATTCACATTGGTACATGCACCATAATTGAAAACCACTGTTACATATATCGATGCAGTAAACTCTTTTGAAGGTACCAGTGAAATTTAGTTTCAATCTATTAGCTGGTTTAAGAATTATATCAATTTTACAATATCGCTTTTTGCAAAACTCGCTTGGACACTAGACGAAGTTTAAACCAGAACTGTTATGATTTATAAAATGTATAAAGTGGCTATTATTTATGATAATATCTTCATTGACACTCTTAGAAAATTTTATATTTCATTCACAAAATAATGTATGATATTACAAACAAAATATTTATAAACAATAATGTTCTCACCAGTTTCCAGATTGTTTACCTGGGAGAGGACCTGACAATTGTAAATCTCTAGATGATAAGAATAAAGATCCAAAAGGCGACGAAAAAGAATCTGATCAATATGTTAGTATATAAAAATCATTTTATATTTACATCATGTATATTTTTTGTTGTCTGTATTTTGCTTAATAAATTATCTGTTTTTTTAGGCTGATAACACGTGTAGATTTGAGCATTTGGACGAAGGACAAATAGGAAAAATTGTTGTACACAAATCAGGAAAAATAAAACTAATAATAGGCAATACTCATTACGATTTAAATCTAGGGTCACAAACTTGTTTCAGGCAAGATGTTATGTCAATTTCTGTGGACACAGAGCAGCGTAGCGGAAAAATGATAAATTTAGGCAATATCCAAACAAAAATAACGGCTATACCAGATTGGGAAAGGATGTTTAATGAATATGACAATTCATAACTTTCGCTTTTTTTTTTTAATTGGAACATATACATATATAAATTTAAATATAAGCTCTGTCTGTATATTTATTGTATTGAATAGTTTTATTTTTATAATGCTTATATATAACGATGAAATGACATTTGTATTCCAACACACCGAATCACTATTTAACAAATAATAAATAATTTGAGATAGCTAAAATGAAATGTGATTGTGTCAAGTGATACATTAAAGCATAATCAGCTTATGTAAAATAATTTTTTTTCAACTATAAATTGTTGAATATATTGTTTGTTTTTATAAAATAAAAAAACTTAGAACCGACATGTTTTTTGATGGATTTTTACGTATGAAGGTGCGGGTGCAACGGCAGAATCTCTGCAGACAAGCACTAGAAATCCGTTTCATATTAGATCAGAAAAAGAGTTTCACAAAGGAGAAGATAGAGGTTGGTCTTTTGTTGCCTTCCATGGCATTTGGAAATCACTGAACTGTGATGGTAGACCAGTCTCAAATTCGTTTTGGCGAGGTGCATGCGAACAGGGAGACACTTTCGGTTGGTGTAGGAGCGAATCTGAGTTGCACTTTAACGTCGCATTTATATTCACTCTAGCACTAGTGAGAACAGGAGGGACTGGACTCTGTATTCCTGAAAGCCTTTTTTAATATATTCACTTAGGTGTTCCGCTGGGTGAGTGATATCGAGCAGATGAGGAAAACGCACGATATACACGAGGTTAATGTATCCCTTTCTTATAAATACACATTAAAGAAACCCTAATTCTGCATTGGATAGTTTGAGGCTACACTTGGATGTTGATGAATATGAAAACTATAATTAAATAAACAACACATTTTTGATCTAAAATTTTGATTTACAATTAAATACACAATATTGAAAATAGCTAAGTTAGTCTATGATTAAATTAAACATTCAAAAGTCTTCCAGTGCTTTTGAAACGGCATCATCCGGCTTAGTTTCTCTACCATTGATAATATTCCCGTTTAGATCAATGGCATAATTGTAGTCGACTTCAGTTTTCAAACAATTTTCTATAGCTTCATCGAGAGTCTCGAGCGTAATGAATGTTTTGCATCGTTCCTAAAATAAAAGCAAAATCAATAAACGTAATACTGACCCAAAATTGTGTTAAATTAAATATGAAAAATGTATACCTTTTCAAGTCTTATTTTCTGCTCAGCCAAATCATGTATTTCTTTAATTCTCTTTTCCTTCCTTTCAATAGATACAAGAATACGCTCTTCTTGGGTTTCAGCTAATTCTTTTAAATAAACGCTCCTCTCCTCAGCAATTTTCTTGTTCCACAGATCATTTTCCGCAAAACTTATTTCTAATTCATGATCCTGTTCCAATTTACTTTTTTCAGAATGGACGTTGGCGAGAGAAGACTTTCTTTCCACTCTCTCATTGTAGAGAAAATTGCGAATAGACCTCATTTGTGTACGATAGTTACTGTAGAGGCGAAACAGTTCATTGTAATTTTCAGGGACCATTTGTTTTCTTGGTGGAATTTTAAAGACTTTAGTGGGTGCTGTCGGTACCCATCTTGGTTTTCGATACGAGCGAACATATTGCACTGTCGAATTCTTTAAATTGCTCTGCAGTAAAATAGAACTTTTAGTCAAACAGTTGGACCACATCTTATTATGAGAGATAACCTCAAATAGAATATGGCTACTGGCGCTTATGACAGTTCGCTCTGTATTTTTTGGCCTTAACAGCAGAACGGATTTATTAGTAAATCATTTTCGATTTGTTGATTAAAAAAATAAAATTGAAAATTTTTAACTGTTTTAAATAGTTATAAGAATTTAAGTAGATATTATTAATATATAAAATACAGTACATTAAGTTAAAATATATATATGTATAAATATAACATTGTAACTTATTATATTTTTTTAATTCATATTTGAGAATTTCAATAAAATGCACCCAAATAAAATAATCGCTGCATTTAATCCTTATATCATTGCAGTATTTTATTTAAAAATGTGTCAAATATATTATTGAGCTGTTCTATGCTATTATATTAATGTACATAAATACACAATGGATATGTATTTATTTGTTCGGGATATTTTAATTTGCATGCAAGCATTTCCGTGCAAGTGAACGAGCGTAGACGAAAATGTACAATATTTAAAATGATTGCTTTCACTAAAAATGTACTTTTACTTTCACGGAAACCGGCGTTTACATTTCTTTATGAACTTGATACTGAATTTAAACGAAAACAATTTTCCCAAGATTATTGTTTTCAAATTGAATTGTGATTAATGCGATGTTATTCTATATTTTTTTTTTTGATAATATTCTGCCGGGGTCGGTTGACGTTTGATTACTCATTGTTCAAGAGGATGGGAAGCGGCTTCTTTTTTTAATTGAGGATAAATCTCTCTCTCTTTAATTCAAAATGATTAGCATAAAATCCATAAATAAATAATTAATTTCCAAAATAAATAAAATTATACCATAGACAATCGCTCAGAATTATGCGATCAGTGCTGACAACATGTAGATATTTGCATTCGATTGTCTATACTGATGTATTGAAATCATATTTCAAATAATTCAGGATGTTTTTAGTATGAAATTTGTTTAAATGACATAAATCTATCAATCAAATTTAGTTATCACAAAAACAATTTTTTTTAAAGCAAATACAATCACTAGAAAAATTCGTTCACCGGAAGTGTTGCATCATTTTTGAATAATAGACTAACAGGATTAATTGATCTAAATCGTTCCATTGCATCAATAAGTATAGCAAAAATGAAAGCCGTTGTAGTTGAGCAATACAGGTGCCATGTACTGTTAGTACCCTCTTTAACGTGGACACTAGTTTGCATACTATCAAATGCAGTGGCGTTCGTAGAATTCATTTAATGGCTTTAAATTGTGATTTTAAAAAGCTAATAAAAGTTATATGAATGCACTAAATTGCTTCCTACATGATCGTCCTTATCTTTCTTTCGTAGATTCATCTCGCTAGATGCCCTAAAAAAGAAAAAAACTAACAACTATGTAAGTTTGAACATAGTTTAATTTTAAAAAGTTTCCTAGATTATATCCTTTCCAACGATGGGCTACATGTTATATAAATCATTCAATAAGTCGTAACTTGAAGAGAAACAATTTTGCCAGGTTCAGGGTTAAGAAAGTACTTTTTATGCTTATGATGTTTTTATTTAATTTATTTACAAAATTTGTTCAAATTAGCCACCTCTACTTCGTATGCACGCACGACACCTTTTTCTTGATTCTTATTTCAACTGGAGTTGTCTGGAGTAGCATTCTCTTTTTCATTTTTGCAACGACGTCGATTATTCCTTAAATTAAGATTTCTTTTGTGGGCACCTCTGTCTAGTGTGTCAGGTCTGGAGACCGTGTAAGCCACGAAATAGGGCTTAACTACATAAAATAATGATTTATTTAGATCAAAAATATATATAAAAACAGCTATTTCGTGTTATTACAAGAGATTAAAAAGTTATGACGATTTAAAGGTGAAATTTAGGATATTTTTTCAAAATGTTTCGACAACCTTGACACCTAGGACATATGACCTATGTGTGAAACGTAGCAAACGATCCCCCTAACCCCCGAAAAATTTGTCGGTCGATGAGCCAAACATCCCGTATACCCAACCAATCAAATCATCCTCTATGGTTGTTTTATCGTTTTTTATTCAACAATATCATCGTTCAAATCTTCAAACATCAGGTACATTCTCTCGCATGTACACCCATGTACTTCGGAATACATTCTTGGCGTGTATATTGTGCATATAATGCACAAGCAAATCGCCATTGCAAAATCTTGTAAAATTTATATCGTGGGATTTCTCTAATGATCGTTGCGAAAAAAAAAATGGATCTGGCATTGAAGTCACCATCGCTGTTTCCCATTGAACTTAAGAGCGAATTCTTCATGACAATCGTGAATTCCTAAGCCACAGTAAAGTTACCCATTGAATAATTTGTGCCGGAGGCCACTTTTATTGTACAATAATTACGATTTGGATCGCCGTTTCTTGATCTCTGCAAATTTATGCCGAAATGAGAAATAAAAAGATCCTTTCTCGAAAATTGACCGACTTTCACGATGAACACGGAATTCATAACTTAATTAAATGGACGTTTCCTCGCTGAAGACATCGTCCGTGACGATGTTCAGAATTTAACGCATTTGCACGCACTACTATTTGAATGAAATGCTCAAAGAAGCATGCTAAATAACGTTAATAAAGATGTTCCTTATGTAATTATAGGAAGTTATTCTACTCATCTCAATAATGTGTCGATAGTATGTAATAAATTTTGGTGTGAATTTTTCGCATATTAACCCTTTCGGACCAGAAAGCAGATGTGCTATGCTCTAAATGTAAATCCACTTTTCTGTCAGCTCCGCTGCAGCGTGTAACAAGCTTGATAATGAACCAAACTTAATAAATAAGCCTTAATACTGTTGATAGCACACAATGTTCAACTTGCATCTGCTTTCTGTTGTTCAGCTATTTTTGCCTATTGATGCATTGGAAAATAAAAGGATAGGGTTACCGTGCAAGCCTGCCAGTTTACTTCTGAAGGAGTAGATTTCGCAAAGGAGTGGTGATACTCGGCTAATTACGCTACTCCAGAATAGTCAAGGGGAAATAACAAAATTTATCAACGATAAGAATAATGTGAGCATCTTAATGATCAAAACAAACACCTGATCTCAAGACAACACGAACCAAATTCGTTTTATCTTTGTTGAAAGAGCTTAACCGAGGATAGATATTGAGAATGTTTAAATGTAAGGGTACCTTATAAATATGTTTTATGCATGTTTTGATGATGCAATGTAAATTAATTCATGTTTTTTTCATACTGTTTTCGAACACACATTTTCTATCTGTCATTCCATCCATTGTTGTATAAAAATAATACATTTCTGCTTGAGACTTTAAAAGACGATCGTTGATTTTCAATCAGTGTTACAAATCCAGTTAGGCGGCATTTATACGGCTGTGACTTTTTAGATTCAGGAAATCAGACTAAATGTGGATCGAGATGATCAATCAGCAATGTTTACACTTCCGATCTTCAAAATTCGTCGGTATGGTGATTTTTTCCCCCCAGAATCCGGATTTGAATGTGAAACTTCGTAATTAATAAGAGTCCAAGTCCCGCTATATAAACACTTAGCTCTAGACATATTTATAGAGATCATTGAAGAATTTAGCAATGACTTTTAATAACCAACTAATCTACCGTTAAACATATTATTTTTATTTCGGTCCCTTTTTGTCAAACAATTTAAAATTTATCGATCCAAATGTGCGTATTGAAAAGAGCCCTTTTAGCAACTCCTTGTAAACTAGCTCGTTATAACCGTGATTTCGTGAACATTTGTGAGATGCCATATTCTATCCATATGTCCATAGAAAAGTTTAACACGCCAAAGACATCTGCCGCATTTATCACTCAGTGGATTTGTAGTGTTAAGATTCATATTTTAAAAGCATCTATTCATCATTTGTCTTTTTCTTTTATCGTCCATGTTCCATGATATTGTAGAAGATTGATGATCGGAAGAGTTTTTGTGATGTTGAATATGCTTCGGTCTCTTCTAGCCTCTAATAATTTGCCCATGGTGTTTTTTACGTTTTTATTACGCATTCTAATTTCCTTTTTTGCATTCTCCACATGCAGATACATTAGAATCTCGATAGATAGTTTCTTGCATAGGTAGGATGCTATTTGGATTTAATTGATTATACATGTTATATAAATGATGAGGGAATTAGAATTGAAAGTCGAGCCTAATGATATATCAGAATTGCTCATCTCGTATAATGGAAACCCAGCTGATGAAGAATTTATTCTGATTAAAGATCAAAGAAGCATGTTAAATGAATTCTGTTAATGTTAAAATCACCCACAAATTTTGATTGGGATTGAACCATATTCTTAAGTTAATGCAATTGGAGTTAATGTATGCAATTATGTATTGAGGCTCACATTATGCATTATTAATTTTTAAAAAAAGTGTCACATATGTCTTATTTATGTCTTATTTAAGCTCTCTTTGAATAGATAATATAGTTAACACGTTAGGCTAAGGGACGTTACTGTCTTGTTGGTATTTTATTTCTTCATGTATCGGAAAGAACCAATATTTAACAACACTGTCAGTAAATTTCAAGTCAATATAAATGAAATTCGCAAAATTATAGGCCGATGAGGAGAAGTTGCGCTGCGCGAAACTGAGGAAGGGAGAAACTTTAAACGGGTTTTTCTCGAAACTACTTTTTCCAAGCTCACGAAAGTGCTCCCACACGTCCTAAATGAACATTCTTTATGAAAATTGGCAGACATATATACAATAAACGTCTTCATCGTTTGATCTATAATTATTTAAAAATACTCAAGAGTTTTAATTTAATAAACAAAAAACTACAAAAAAATATTGGTAAAAACACAAACTTTTCTTCAATCGCTTACTATTTTTTTATTTTACAATATTTATTTTTAATTATAAGTCAAACTATACATAATATTGTACAAAGTAATAACATGTTTAATTTTCATGCTGCAAATCATCTGTACAGAACTTAGGACTTCCGTGATGAAGAATGTCATTGCTCGCGCACTGACTAATAGTAAAATTTAAACAACCCATTCGATCAGTTTTCTTTGGACAACTTCGTTTGGTGCATTTAGTACATGTTCGGGTACGGCGTCCAATTGTGAGGCGCTCATTCGTAATGTCAGCGGTCCGAAAAGCAGACCGGATGGACACAAAGACCTTGTGGCCACTCGGTCCTCTTTTAAGGATTTTAGCAATATTTCGGGCGTATACGGGACCTTCTTTGATCTGTACGATCACGGAAACCCCCTCAGATGCTAACTTAGGTCGCGAACTAGTCTAGGGGAAGTCTACCGATAAAAATTATATATATAAGAATCTTACTAATTTATGCTGCTATCTTAGCTGGTTTTTTAGTTTTAAGTTAAAAAAATTAGCTAGATTTTCCTTCTTCTTGGGGGTGGGAAGGCGCAAGTTATATACTTGGCTTGGTTACGGCTCTGTATTCAAGCCCAAGAAATCAGCTAATTTAATTGCAGGCACAGACTTTTATAAAAAGCGTGCAGGATCTAATTTACTATACCAATATTTTGTAGTTAATATAGGATACACGATGTATAATATTTATTTTCAATGATGTATTAAATATATATCAAAAAGCAATGTAATGGTACTACTTCTGGTGTTACGGATAAGTAGTCTTTATAGATTTATACGCCTCAAGCGAGACGGATACGATTATATCGGATTTGTTGTAAATCAGCAACAAATTTCAAAGGAAGACTGGCTTTTGTTAATTCGAACAATAATAATTAGTTGAGCGCACTTTAGCAATCGTGATCGAACAACAATTGTTGGCAAAATGTTGGAATCAATCTTCATTAATCTAATTTAACGAAATGTCGAAGATAATTCAAGGCCTCTTTTAATGCTAATTATGAGACGTATGAATCATTTTTTCTGTGGTATTGAGAACGTATTTAATAAATTATGACTGAGATTATTCTGCACTATATCTGGACTTATTTTAAATAAATTATGCTATATTTTATCACATCAACCTCTTGTGCACGAAGAACATGCTGTAGGAAAGCATACATATTTTTACAATCGGCGATGTTTTAACGATCCATAATATAAATGTCAAGGTTTATTGGTACATTTGATCTTGTTTGGACGCTTGAAAATGAATTTACTTAATTTTTTATTACATTCAAGCAATGTAATAAGATTGGAATATATTTCATGTGGATATCAATTATATTCGTAAAAGTTCAACAGCGTAGAAAATGATTGATATTATCTTAAAAAATGCATCCGATGACCGATTTCCTTTGCGCATAATATGCGCGCGCATCTAGTTTTGCATTTGTGACCTTAGCCGAACGATGTCACTTTCCATCACTTTAAGACTTTGTATGCAAGTCTCTTCATGATCATAATAAAAAATATATAAGCTACAAAGATACGTGTGTATTCATGTCGATAACATCAACGCCAAACGCAATCCATCGCCATGCAAGGCATGCATTTCTTTGCAAGTCAATAACTTGCCAAGAAAATGAAAGTTTATCAATCGCGTGATTGCAACGGCTACCGATCGAGGAAAATGAACTTAGGAAGACAAGAAAAAATGAGACCTTGCGTTTTTAACGCGTTTTTTCTACACTCTATTGGAAAAACACGAGCATTGTATCGAATTGAATGTCAAGTTTTTTATCTGAATGGATTGCGTGTCGCCTATTCGTAATACTAATCTTTACTGCAGTCTTGTGCATCTTTGGTACGTGTTGATGTAACACATGAAATGTCAAATTAAATTGTGTATAATTCAGACATCCTAGAATGTATGAATTTTTTTTAATAAGATCAATCGTTGTGCAATAATTCAAGATAAAAATTTGCGGCTTAAAGCCCCTTCGTTTTTTTTAAAAATACAATTTGCAATCAAACAATTAACAAATCACTCAATAAGTTCATAGGATTTTTTCACTTTTTTGTAGTCGTTTTTTTTGGGATTTCTTCCCTTAAACATATCAATTATGTCATATAATATATTCATGTGTATTCTTTTATCAAGGTAAACTTTTCCAGCTAACATTTGCGTTTTTGGTCGCTTTGGATAGCTTTCGCCGATTGCTATCCACTCAGCTGATTGCCGATTTGATTCTAGAATATAGTTATAGACCTATGTTTCATCCATTGACACATACACACACACACAATTTACGATTAGACAAAATTATTTTTTGGACTATTTTGTCATCCTACGAACTTATTGAGTGACGTATATTTGTATAGTGAGCTAGATCTTGAATTTTTATTATAGTGATACGAGTTCAAAAATACAGAATATGGAAATGAATGTGGGATTTCCTAGAGCTATAAAAAGTAAATACTGTGACGATCAATAAAGTCGTCCTGGACTACTTATAAACAATTTATTGGGCTGGAAACTATGAAACGGGCGTTGAATAAATATTAAAAAAAAAACAAAAAGCGCTATTTTTCACATTATTTATTAGTGTAACGTGGAAGAAAATCCTGGAAAAATTGCAAGCTTATCAGTTTTGGATCGATCAATCGATCACACATCGCGCCGAGATGCTCTCAACAGCGGGATGATGCTCAAATCATAAATGCCTTTTTTAAATCTTGTTTTAAAGTGTTAATAAACAATTCAAAGTCTTTTATAATATTCTCTTCTAATTTTTGAAACCAATATTGAGCAATTTTTTCATTAGTGATTTTCACTAATGATTAATGTTTATCGAAGCTTGAGTTGCACTGTGATTCAATTTGAATTCGCACAAAAAGATAGATGTAAATCGTGTTTTGTTTCCATCTGATTTCGGAGAAAAATTTGATACAAACACGAAAAAAATTTACGAAATGATTAAGAAGAATACTTTTAAAGTTTATCTAGATCTAGCCCTAACACCCGTTTCATAGTTTCCAATCTAATAATTCGCAATAATATTTAAAATATCGTTTAAAAATAATGATAAATTTACTCACTCATTTATAGATCCTTCTTTACCTAAATCTCATAGTCAAATATTCTTATCTTAACTTAATCATTCCAATATCAGATTAAAACCTTAAAAAGAAGATTTGATTTTATAGACATTTTACCCCCCAAAAAAAAAAGAAGTTATTTTTTGATTATCAATAACAAAATCATCATCAATGCTACGATATTATTTTCATTTATGCAGTGATAGTATTATAAATTTTGAATGATGGAGATTTATATATTATAGATTTACTTAGGATACTCCATATAAAATGATCGACATTTTTGCTCGATTAACGAATATATTCTAAGCTTTTAACGATTCAGAAGAAGTTATTATTGGAAATTTTTGACGTGGTTATATTAGGTATATATCTGTATAAATCATCTAATATTTAACAAAACACATATTTAAATACACGTATTTCTGATTGATTAAATCCATCTCTTATGTCATAATAATTATATAGTTAATTATAATGGAAGATTTAATGGACGATCTTTGAATACTTCAATAATTATATGGGATAATATTTTAATAGATTATTAGTATTTTTTATGCAGTTTCACTTCGATAAAATACGGAAATTATAGATAAAATGATGAAATAGCTTGAAAAAAATACTTTAGAATAATTCAAATTTAACTTCAACTTTACTTCAACAATGTGTTCTATAACAATTCCATAAAATATTTACGAATTGTTTATACAATAAATCGCGAAATGCATTTAAATGTATGTCAATAATGTCGCTGTATAATGCTGCAAGCTTATTTCTTTTGCCTTTCTATTGCATTTCGTGTTCATTTAATGCAGATATCATAGCATTGTTATTAAATTCTAATGCTATAAATTTGAAGTTCCATTTATACCCCAACAATGGACGTAATATTGAAACTTCTTTGATCACAATTGATATGTTGAACTGTAACGTTCTAGTTATTTTGATATCGATGAAAGAGGAAGCCGTGGCGATTTATTTGACAGGCATAAAATGGATTTAAAAAGCATGTTGGCATTATTTTTATAACGATTATAAAAAAGTACTGCTCAATGGGAATAGATTTCTGTATCGATCGAAACATCAGTGTTCCGGCATCGCAAAATAGCTATCGTGGATCCGGTTGCGTTTCCACTCTTACAATTGGCAACATAACGTTTTCACGGTCTGTAATCCAAGAATTGGGAGGAAATCATTATGACCATGTGGACATGTTAAACAGCATAATTAATCTTGGTCGTGATTTTGATCGTGGTTGAAAAAGAAACGTGAACGCTCATCTGAAATCGCATTAATTAGCTACAAGAAAAATGGCTGCATTGTTTCGAATCGTTTCAATATCACACGATAATCCAGCCTATCGATTGATGAAATATTTGCGGTAATAATTATGCGCAAAATTGGAATATTGGCTTGATTGAGTGATCGTCGATGGTAATTGAATATCACTTTCAGATCGGGGGAACATCCGTGAGAATATATCAAGTGACGATTGACCTCTGAAAAGTCAAGAGTTGTTAACTGGAAAACAATCATAAATCATCTAAATTGGTGCTAGAAACTGTTATTTACCGCCGTATTTGAAAAATGGTGGATTTGCAATAGGTCATCACATGGAGAGACTATAGCATTTCACATGAATGTACTTGGTGCGAATAATGGGAAAGAATAATTGCGTTTTCTAGATCATATTTTTTATGTGAATAAAATTTCTATTTGTTCCAATTTGGATCGTTTCAATTGAAAAAAAAAATCGGAGGTGGATTTTCGGGACTATAAATTATGTTTGTTTTATTGCACTTTGATGGCGCAAACGTCATTGAATGACTGAATTCCAAAATTAATGCAATTGAACTATTGCACCCACGATATTTGTTGTTGAAGAACACGATTCGCGATGTACCAATCATTTTGATGACTTATATTAAATTTAACAAATAGCCGACGAATGGTAAAAGTAGATGAAAAACCCTGAAATTCTCTTAAATGAAAGTAAATTTATTGTTTTTGTAACTTAATATAAAAAGAGATAAAGCATTGATCAAAAAGAAGAAATATTATACGGGTGGCAGTCGATTGAATGATATATTTAGCACTGTCAAATTTGGCTCGCTTATTGTAGAATAATTATTTGCAGTAATTTATTAATTAATACGCTCGTCAATTTTAATCAAATTGTTTAAAAAAAATTTAAGTTTCTTTAAAAATATTTGATTTTTTAATTTCACATTTTTATAATTTTTCACATTTTCGTATAATACCATCAATGTGACTGATAAAATTCCTTTCTGCTGAGACACGGAGTAAAACGTGCAAAATTCCCGATTTCCCTACAAATTATTTATTTCCGTCGCCGCAGATTAATACTTATATACTATAATACTTTGATGTGATTTGTATTTATATTACGGAGGAATGCAAAAATTCTGAACCCCGTATCTATTTCATATCGATATTCCCATTATTAGGGTCGAGGTGTAGTAAATACATCACCGGTGGGGAAAGGTTAATATAACAATTTGAAAAACATGTATGTACTGTATATATTTATACATATATTAGACAGTTACTGCCCTTAGGCGTCGCCTAAGCTCGCTTATTAGTAGTTACGCCACTGTTTCCAAGCGTCCAGATTTCGGCGAGAATGTCTCGATTTGGTAGCCTTCAACGTACTGGTGAGGTGTACGATTTCTGTTAGATAAAAATTTCAATCCCGAATTTTTCGGGATTACGTTTTATAATCCCGGGATTCATGAGCACCTAAAACTACCCGAGATCCCGTGATTGGATTCCCTAATCTGATTACATCTCACCAAGTATTTACAATCTTCTTATGAAGCTGTATTTTATTGTTGTTTCACTTGCTTTCATTTCCTCGTGGAATAAAATTCATGCTTGTGGAAAAAATGATTGTTTGCCTTGAACTTATTTATAGATTGACAGTATAGAGCATGCAAAACCAAAACAATATATTCATGATCTCCTTTTTCTACTTTTAATAAAAGATAAGTTTTTTTGAAGTCTGTCTCTATACAAACTGTCTGTAAAGGAACTCAATATTTTGATTAATTTCCGGTACGCCTAATATCATCATTAAATTGATCTCCATGAAGATTCAGAATCCTAGTATTCATTAAATATAATTTGGAATTAATGACATTTAGCAGATTATATAGAAAATATATTTTAATCAAAATATGTAGTAGAAATTTACTAAAGTAGATTTTGCAAATTTTGATCAGAAATCGATTTTTTATTGTTTGATAAACAAACGACAAAAAATATTGATTACATAATTTAAATGTTATAGTGTTACATTGATAATAATGTTCAGCATTATACACTCTCTTTGCAAATAGGAAGTAATGCATCATCACAGAAGCGCTTAACACTCTCAAGAAGTGCGATACGAAATTAAGCAATCTTAGAAGACATTTCTTATTTGAGATCCTCTCCACGTCCAAATCTTAATGTGAAGGATAAAATATCGATTAAAAAATGATAAAATACAGATATCGTTCTTTGCGGTTCATAAGTCAGTCCTGTAGTCAATTGAGAAATATATTTTTTTATTATGTGAATAGAACTGTCATTCGATGATGCAACACAATTGCTACAAATCAAGCTCAAATTGGTTGTTTTTATTTGGGGCTGATCATTTCCGACGAATTCACATCAGCAACGATAATTATACACAAATATCTTCGCCAAAATTACACAAGTGCAGTGGACCTTCTTGAACTCGTTGGCCCAATTTTAACACGGTATCGATTAACAAAGAGTCATAAAAAATAATGGTTTACGAACTCGAAAATAGGTGAAACTTTTGAGAAATATCATTGGGCAACTTGATACAGATTCACGCAGCGGAATAACGTGTAGACCTGCGTTACGATATTGATTGTATGTACATTATTTCTGCAGAAAGAGCCTGCTTGAAGCTTAACATCATGCGACTGCATAATGATAATTTGTTGCTGGATCCAATTTTGATCGAGATGATTTCCTGATGTCGTACACAATCATAAATTGGTGCTGGGTCCACTCTTTGCTGAGAAACAATCGACAGATGAAGCATTTGTCCACAGATACGAAAGTGAAATGATTCAGTGTTGAAACCAAATGATCTGCACATTCTACCGAGAGCGACACTTTTATTGTTCTCCCCCAGAACAATCGACACAGACGGACGGTTTCTGGAGTTTCGGGCGAGTTATCAAAATCTCATTTTCGGAGCATGTCTTTAACAAACATTCACCTTGCACACTTGACTTGGCAATTATGTTCGCTCGAACGAAAGAAGTGTACCAAAAAGCGCCAATAACGACAGCGCCCGCAACAGGAGCTATGGGAAGTCGATCAAATCAACGTTTATATAAGAGCAATATTGCGCCTACTGCGAATCGACGATGTGAAGATTCCACGAGCAATTTATTACTATAATATAATATAATAAACGGAAATCGATGCCTAGGTTTTGTAATATTTGAAATATTGTATCACTCGGAAAGCAGAGCAACGAGTAAATAAAACGACGACCAAACATGAATTCAACTAGATTGCAATTAAACGCCGTTAACAGCAATTAAATGCATTTGCTCTAAGCAATTCTCAAGCTTTTTTCAGGTAATTCGATTGATAGATTTATCATAAAACACATTTACAAATCAATAAATAACAGGGTTTTGAACCAAAACAATAAGTACAAGCAAAAATATTTTAAAAAATGAATCATCTGGAGCTAAATCAAAAACCGGTATCTTTCCAAAGACGAAAACCGTGACCGAACCGATATATAAATGTTCGGAGCTGAACCGGATTGAAAACCGAAATGACGAATATAACAGGTCGAAGTCCTGATAAATACATTCAATTTCAAATCGAATGGTGTTTCTAATGTGTGATTCCTTTGGTTGCTCTTTGTATAAGCAATCAAATCACACCGCATTCTAATTCTGAGAGAATACACCAAACTTGTTTGGTATGTATTTTGTCAACGTTAATTATGTAATGCGACTGAGCTTATATATTCTTAGAATTTCTCTTCTTACGATTTAATTCTTTGCATTCAAGACCATTCCAGACCGAGTCAATCAACAGCTTACGGCAATTCATATGGTCTTTTGTAATTATTATGAGTTGAAATCGTATTCTAAGACTTAGTTCGAAGATCATCAGGGTAAGCTAATTCTTGGACTTTTTTTAAAAAAAAATTTATAATGTCAACAAATATTTTGGAGATCGGAACTAGTTATATTTTTGATTGAACGTGTTGATCCAGGTTTAGCCTGATTTTCTGGATCTAAATAAATAATGCCTGATCTGACTGATCCTATGATCTTCCTTTAGTAGATAAATCTGAATAATCTCCTGTGGAGATCGCTTATATCGGATTACCGTTTTTATAAACAAACCAAAAGATGTAAGAAATATCAAGATTATTTTTCTTATGTTATGGGCAGATTCCACGAGCGTGGTTTATTGTGCACGGTTTATTAGCATGCTGATTACTGCAGTGAAGTCAGCACACGTTTAGGCTCACAATATTATTTTTGTCAGCTACTCCGTCATCAGTTGCACTTTTAAAGCTTTCCTATAAAATGTTTTTAATAACAAAGACATTTGAAGCGTGGGTGATTTACCATCCCCACGTAGTAGCGTTATTAACAGCGACATTTTCCATATCACTTCAGGTGCAATGTGTTATTTTAACAGCGCCATCTCTTGTGGCCCTGCGGAGACATTGCACTTGCATACCGACGGATCGCTTCTTGCGCGTACACCGATGCCGGTTGGGGAGTGACGCGCAGGAGATGGGAGTCGGAAAAGTCGTCGGTTAGCCTTGGATGCGGGAGGCCGTCCTTCCTGCAGCCAGAACTCTCTCTCTCTCTCGTGTGGATTAAATATTTTTTTTAGAAGAGAGTCTTTCTATTCGACGCCCGTCTATTCTCATCCATTCGTCCAGCAACGTTACACATTATTTAGTATTGAAAAAGTCTCACAAATGATCGTTAGCCTAAAAGTGTGATCACTTAATTTACAGTAAAGGGCATGCTAGTAAACCATGTACAAAAAACCACGCTCGTGTAATCCACCCATATATGGCAAAATATGAAAAAAAGGGTTTTAAAGTAGATCTTTATTACCATTGTTTTAAAATTATATTTGTAATTGACATGATGATTTTTTATTAACAGTCTGGATTTGAGCCTGAACTTTTTACAATGAGATTCCAAGATCTAGTCTCGTTATGTCAATACTCAATCCAGGATCATCTAATTTATTATAATCTTAATATCTCTATTTAAATTAAGTCATCAATAACTTGACTTAAAATTTTCCGGTTAATAAGAATTTTCTTCATTGATTTAAAATAAATCATGTTATTTTCCATTGGTTTGAGGATATATAGTATGAAAAAAATCAATTCAAATTATTACCATGAGCTTTTGTTCTCACAGAAATATTCTGGACAAACAAGCGAAGTTTTTTAAGGAATTACTTCATCTTAGATATTTTGTGTCAATTTCATATGTCTGAATACGTTCTGTGTACACATATTGAGTTTCGCAAATTTTCAATATTATCGACACGCAATTCCGCAAAATAATAAATGAAATCATTCATACATAAGCCTATTCATCAATTTATCTATTCTGTTTGAGTTAAGGAGGCAATTACTGTCTAAATATTTTCTCTCCTTTATATTAATGACTTGCCAGAAAAATCCAGATTGCTTCTTATAATTTCACACTTGAAGTACACAGCCATGAAATTGTCAAAGTGCAGTATTTCATATAATAATATTATTTATTGACGATGAATTTCCGATTATAATTTAGCTTGCTAAATGCATTTTCTTCGAGCTTTTCCGCAGTACAAATATATTCAAATGCATGCATTTAGTGCTTGAGCTATTTCCTTTGATTTTCTGCAAATTTTAAACTGAAAAGATAATTGGATATGATTGCAGCAGATTTCCGCATTACAGCCGATATTAATAGACTAATCAATTGAATAATTATGGCAAAAATAATTGCGCAGAATGCAAAACGCAATTCGACCGTGATCGTCGATTATTTGGAAAATAGTCTGGGAAGACTTTAACACTTCGACGCCGGATGTGAATGTCGTCTCCGGGAATAGGCTCCTCGCCATCATCACGAAGGCTTATCGCGTCTAACAGGGACCCCCTTTCTATCGGGGCCCCCGGTGTGGGGCGTCGTCTCTTATAAGCGCCAACCAAGTGGGGGCTCCGGCACAATCGTTCAGACCACACCACAGTCAACATTCGAAATCACACGCCTCGCTTAAATAAAGTAAATAGATTTGACAGCCTCTTTTTGACACTATGTCAATTTTAAGTTGTGTTAACATTGACTCTATCAAGCTACCCTTATTTCTTAATAACAATTCTATATTGAGTGTGTCTATCAAATCAGTGATCTACGTCGAATTTATTGCAATGTATTTATGTATCATTTTATTGATCCATTATTTTTGTTTCAGGTATTAAAAAGGATTAAAACCATTAGCCATTTTATAGGATCAGTGTAGTTTTATAGTGGAAATTAATCGGTTTGATCTCATTGAATAAACAAAGAAAATCAAAATGAAGCTGTTATTGTGGACAATGGTCTTACATGGTAAGTTATTGTTTTTGTATCTATATTTTTTACTTAAACACATATTATTTAAAAATTGAGCTTTTACATCTCAAGGTCAAACGAATATATTTGATCATGTTTTATAATAATTTATTTAAAAAAAAATTGAATCAAATCAGATGACGAACGGTATTTATATATGACAGCTTTAAGCATTCATCGTTCGATATTGCGTAAAAATCATTATATCGATTCATTGATCGATAGATCTTGAAGCATCAGAAAAACCACGAATTTATCGAAGCTTGGACAAAAAATGACCGATTTACAAACGGAATAAATCGATAATAAATTCTAAAGTTTGACGGTCGTTCTGCATAACTGTCGGTCTTAATCTTTGTCGATTTAACAGTTCTGCTTCCGCATTCAGCTCATTAATGACGATCATTCAAAAATGTGGAATATCATCTCGTGTCGTTCTATATACGTCTTTTTTTTCCTATGCGATGCATTAAAAATTGTGCGTGTCAATTTTTTTGCAGTGACGCTCAAACGTTTTTCCATCGGCCAATGATGTGATAATGAAAAATGGTGGCACGATTTCCGCAGTAAAAATGTTTTTATTGGTCGTTAATAATTAGATCCGTTATATTTATCCTAATCTTCATCGCATTATAGAAGATCTATAATTTATATAGCTTTTTCATAACGGTTTTATACAAGTTCAGCCAGCATCCCTTCATAGTGTGATCTGTTGCCAATTAAGATTGATGTATTTAAGGGTCAACAACCACATAACAGGCAATTCATTGCTAAAGTAAAATATGCTGCTTTAATGATGGAATATTTAAAATCATTTGCGAAACAACAGATGAAGGCCCATTATTTTATGTCTTCATCATCATCATAGTGTAGCCACAAACAGTCCACTACAGTACTAGGGCCTCTTCAATATCCACAGGAAGGGGTTACACCCAATTCGTCTGTATCATACAATCACCTCCACTTTTGCTCGATATTGAAGGTAGTATGACCTTTGAGATTCATTTAGAATGCTCACCCAGCGGGCCACCTGGATGAACGTGTCGAAGAGCAATTTCGCGACCGTTTCGATAGGAACTGTGGGAAATTTATAAAGACTCAGGAGATAGTGATAAACTACTCTAGACGACCTGGTTGATTTTACTGATAAGGGCTTTCTGGAGTAAACAAAATCCAGTCTCCCCCCTTCTTCGCGAGTAGGGAATCCAATCCCGGGATCCCGGACAGTTTTAAGTGCTCATAAATCCCGGGATTAATAAACGTAATCCCAAAAAAATCGGGTTTGAAATTTTTATCTAACAGAAATCGTACACCTCACCAGCATGATGAAGGCTACTAAATCGAGACATTCTTGCCGAAATCTGGACGCTTGGAAACAGTGGCATAACTACTAATGGGCGAGCTTAGGCTACGCATAGGGACAGTAACTGTCTAATCTATGTATACATATATACAGTACATATATGTTTTTCAAATTGTTATATTAAGCTTTCTCTACCGGTGATGTATTTACTACACATCGACTCTAATAATGGGAATATCGATATGAAATATAATAGATACGAGGCTCAGAATTTTTGAGTTTCCCCGTAATATAAATACGAATCACATCAAAGTATTACAGTATATAAGTATTCATCTGCGGCGACGAAAATAAATAATTTATCGGGAAATCAGGAATTTTGCGAGTTTTAGTCCGTGTCTCAGTAGATAGGAATTTTCCCGGGACTGATCTCGGAATGGTCTAATTTCGATATCCCGGTCGAAATTTTGGCTCGAGATTGGATTTCTTACTCGCGAGGGTGCTGTCGGGCTAGGGTAGTCTTACGTGACGTATTACCCCCGCGAATTCGGGATTGGGTGGTTTCCCATTTCAGGTTGACCCTCCCAGTTCAGCGAATACAAAGCGATATAGATGGCAACGAATTATTTTATATAAATGATAGCAAATCTGAATTTGTTATTAAATATTTAAAAATGCTTTTCCAAACATTCAAATTTCATATAAATGATGTTAAGCTATACTATGGGCTGAATTTCATATTTAACATTTAGATAATTGGTACTTGGATCAATGAATATTGTCTGTTGTCTTATATAAGCATAAAAGCTCATATTGCCACTTAGAAAGTTCTGCAATGTATTTATAATAACAGCATAAATGCACAATTTTTAAATAATTCACATTGCGCCGTTGTTTCTGTCTATGCTGTCCAAGTAACTCATCAAAATTGACGCATTTCATATCCATATAAAATATATAAACCAGTGTAAATGACATTGACCCTGTCCATCGGGGAACTTGACATTCTGGTTGACTATCGCGGAAAAGTCACTTTTCCATCGCATCTCTTCCTGATCTGCCTAGAATGAGGAATCAAGATCGAAGAGTGAAACTGTCCTTTGGCAGCTTTGTGTCATGGACTGTTTTGAAATTCTCGATACGCTCGATCATCAATCAGGCTCTCGTCTGTTTAGAGCGTACAAATTAAAAGATCCACTTTCTAGATCTAATGGACAAGCCGGCGCAGACATACTAATTGCTAGTCGAAGTACTGCCAAGTTGACGCTGGAACGTAATAGCGATAATAGAGATAACGATCCGAATGAGGAATTTTTAAATAGGCGAACCAGATATTCCGCCATGTATGAAAATTCCGCCGACAAGTTGACCAACAGTGTCCTCGTAAGTTGCACATCAATTATGATGATTCATCTCTTGATAAATCAGCCAGAGCGGTATTGTTTTAATCGAAAATATGCCGAATCATTTGAAGATTTTTTCTAACGACGATCAATGGAAAGTCTGATCTTAATCCGTAAGAGTTTCTTGGAAAATTATAGTTTTACAGTTATTTCTTCGTATCGAACTTTCGACATGTTGCTAGAATTCAATTTTTTTTTATTGTTCGATCTATTTTTATATAAAGATTTGTGTCTGTTATTTGAGTATTATTTATTTTTTCGATAAATGTCTAATATTTCATATGAAACACACATTTATTTCATGACCTAAGTTGAATTTAGATTGTTGAACATTAAATTTTTAGGATTATAGAGACAAACGTGACCATATGGTAACGATCAATATCTGAGTATTCAATTATTTATCATATTTAGATTATATATCGAACGAATTTAACAAGTTGAATTTATATTGAAATCAAAAATCGTATTTAAGGCGTCTTCTCACTTTACAAATTTAAAAAAATCGATTTTTATTTTATTTTAAATTTTGAAAGTACATATCTTCAAAAATATTATATCGAAATTTCATAAAGATCGGACGAGTTTAACTACATTTTTGGGCGACCGTTAGGTGAGCACCCGGCTGCATACGTATTGTTCAGACTCATGGTGCAAGTGCAAGAAAGTGGTGAAAAACAATCAGATAGAAACTTTTAAACATCCTTCTGCTCTAGCTGAAGATGTTCACGAGGTTTTGAAACCTATTTATGAAGATTTTCGGAGGAAATACCCAAAATAACAACGAGTGTTTCAACAGCTGTGTCTGGGTAATTTTTCTGCAACCAAAACTTTAAACGCGTTTATCTCAAAACAAGGTTTTTCGGTGGCTTGATGAAATTTCGGAAACTATCCGGCCGATTGTCATGAAATTTGAATGACATATTTTTCATAGTTATGGCTATAGCGCATATCATCAAATTTTTGAAATTTTGATTTTAAGTAATTTTTTTTTACAAAAAACTGTAAAAAAAAACGCGTTTTTTTTTTACTTTTTCGTAAAACGTGCGCCATTTTGTTATTTTCGCGAATATCAAAAATCTGATGATATGTGCTATAGCCACTGATATACTAAATCTAAAACTGTTTTACTTTTTTGTTTCAAATGACCCATCTCGGAGATACCATCAACAAGCCACGAACATAACGTTTCTACACGGGTTTTTCGATGCTACTGTTTTATTATAATAATTGTTCAAAAAAATAAAAATAATTTTTTTTCATGTACTTGAAAGATGTGTTTATTACATAATATCCATTTTATCTCATAATTTTTAGCGAAAATCCTCGAAAAAAAATCGTGAAAATAGCCTATTTTTGAGGCGCCTAAAGTGAGAAGACGCCTTAAGGGGGCCAATTTCTTTAGACGCTCAAAAATGAGTCGTTTTTCATGATTTTTTAAAAATTTGTTGATAGTTTTTACCCCAAAAAAAAAGATGTATTTACGCGAAAACCTTAACACTTTTGCTTAGTTGACTAGATAATATTATAGTGAGAAACATCTCAAAATTTCAGTCAGATCGATCAACAACTTTTTAAGCTACAACTGGCGAACATTTTGAAAATGCTGTTTCGAGATAATCTCGTTTAAAGTTTCAATGCGATAAAACTATCAATTTTAGTGCCTTACCGATCAACCAATGATTCCTGGTGCGTATAATAGATCTTCAGATTTTTCAAAAAGTTGATTATCTTCGACTAACTATTGTTTACGGGCTATACGAGCTGCTTTTGTCTCAGAAAGACTCTTTTTCCTCGTTATGCGCGCTTCATCGGTATTTTCAGAAAAGATTTTACAGTAGGCGCCAATAATTATATTTGATGTATTCATCATCTTCAAAATGAAGCTGTAATCATTACTAAATATCCCAGTAGCAATGTATGTTAATATTTCAATGATTTTTACACCAGAATGCAGGTGATTTGGAGCCAGTCGCCAAACCGTCGAGTTAAAACATTCATTAGCATTTTGGGTATGGCCACCCAAGCATCTTTGATTTAATTCACCCCTGAACCAATCTTTGTACATTGGTAAGAGATGCTGTTTTATCTCTTGGCCAAGAAATGGAGTCAAATCTTCAAGCTTTGGATATTTTTTAAAGCGATGGCATTTGCATCAGCTTTTGACTCCAGTCGGGTTCCCATGATAATGTCTTTTTTTTTTAAATTTCTCGAACTTCTCTACCTTTCGTTCCTTTATTAAGATATTTTGACGTTTTTGATTTGAAAACTCAACCACACACGACAAACTATTGAGCTAAACATGACTTCGAGCAATTTCTAGCTAACACTTTTAACACATAATTAAGCATAGATTCATTGCATACATGGACTTATTGTGGGCGTTGAATTATGGCCATAACGCTATGCAATTACTACATACTTTTTTAAGGTGTAAGTTCGTTCTATTTTTTTGTCTAAAGATAAATAATTGAGATGTGGGATTTAAAAAAAAGTGAGTTATTGCTGTGGATATTATCTGTATTTGGTCATTTGTTGAAGCAACTCATTTTCAAATGGTATTTACAAAAAATGATCGTAGATCGAGGATACGTATATTTATCGTTAGCCTACGGTCATATATAGAAAGATTTCAGATATTTAAAAAAATAAATACTAATATATCCTGTCTATGATTCTGTTTAAGGCAATACTAGAATATTAGATTAAGAATGCGTATATACACGCAATTGGAGATTCCGGTCTAGATTTCATACATTTTTTGCAAAGTCGTTCTGGAATTTTAAATTCTACTTTTGATTTCGATTTCTGACAGCAAATGATGTCACGAAGGGATGTTGGCATGAGTTTGCTAGCATATTTTTTGGATGTTATTAATTTTAACCGCAGGGACTCTCATTATGACCGGTTAATCCACAATCATTAAATATCTATGGATTGCGGGCAAATTAACTTGATTCAGCCCACATAAAGATGCATACCGTCAAGAAACCTGTCGTTATCGATATCGAAAGTGAAATTTTAATATCGATCCAATAATTCTTTTTTTAACGGGTTGACATTAATTTGCTCGTTGAAAGATGCGAGTAAAAATCATAAATATTGGCTAGAAATCGGCTCAATTCTCATTATGATGTTTGCTTACAATTCAATTTATGGCAATGATTTCGCATGGTATAGATCAAAATTATCGCGATCTTGTTACAGAGTGTAATGATATAAATGGATCATTACTTTGTTCGCGTCAATATTACATCGGACAATTATGGGAAAAGTGTATGCGATTACAAAGTATGGTCGCCGGCGCATAATGTGTTATTATAAAAGTGGTCATCTGCAGATTTGATATTAATTTCAAACTGGTTTATAGCGCCTATTGAATCATTTTCATACTGTTTGTTGAATAAGTATAAAATCATATTTTATTGAATCTATGAATTTATTTGAATATGGAGAATTTATCTGGAAGAAGAACATTGATGAAAGAAAACGATTTGGACGATTTAAATTGGAATTTGGTCGATTAATTGTTATGAATCAACGACTGAAAAAAGACAGCGTTGGGTCATACATCCAAAACGATTAACATATAATATGAAAGTTTATACTTTAAAGACAGAAAGAGATAAAGTTGATTCAGAAATATGACTTTAAAGAAAATTGATTAAGCTATCATATAAAATAAGAGAAAATCTTCAAGCAGACGAATAAATTCCGAGTGAAATTTGGTTATGGATTCGAAAGGAGGATATGAAAATATTATCTCAAGTGTTAAATTACATAAAATAAGATATTGATATAAGACAGTTATGCTTCGTTTAAAGTCAATGTCACGATAGAAAGCAATTCATGCAGGTCTTTGAGTGTTGAAGGTGAAATTTAACAGTATTCTTTTCCATACTTCATGGTCCAATTTTCAGCTCCGATGTACCGTAAAACTGAAATTCCGGTTAAATCGGCACTCCAGCTCTGCATTTCACTTTTTGCATGCAAAAAAATGCACTTCTGCAACATCCGTCGCAGAGTTGCCAATTAACACCCGCCGTTTAAAGACACGGTCGATACAAGCGACCGATTTTATGGATTTTGAGCAATCTGTAGATATGTTCGACAATTATTGTAGGCTTCCGTGTAGTGCAATTTGCGGCTTTCCAATTTTTTCAGCTTCGGCATTCGTTAGAACTAATTGGATAAAGATCGATACAATTGGATAACGGACGTCTTGAGCGGCCATCAATTCGATGCAAATGCGATTATTATTTAAGTCGTAAAGTCCAAAACGTCCGTTTGTATATTATTTGCAACGTATAATAGTAAATAATTTATAACGTACATTTCCGCTGTATCCGGTGCGAATTGACACCAAATATGATTATAAACGAGACTAGTGACAATCTTATGAATTAATAGGGGCGCATTAAATATTTCAATGGTCGTTATCATAAAATTACGCCAATTTCTAATAGCTTAAAATATGAATTGCAGTATTTGACTGTACGAGCAAAAGTTCTCTTATTCGATTTAATCGATGTTAGCTAATAGCATTTTCGATGGATTTGTCGTCGATTTTCATTCAATAATCGTAATAAATTTGCTCATAAATTAATGGTATTAACGCATACGAATTGCATGTTAATATATTTGGATTATATCACAAGCATAAAAATTTTGATGCCGATATTTTATTACTACTAGCAATGGCTTAAATATTCAGATAATTTTGAAAATATCAGATGGAATTTTTTTAACATCCAAATCTGGCGAAGTAGAGCAAATTAACTTGAACGTCACGAAAAATTAAACTCCAAGCGGTTGTCAATCGGAAAGAGAAGGAGAACCGTTTGTAGTCTCTCCGTCAGGGTCGTAATCGTTTTGTAGACATGTTTAGGTACGACGTCCGATCGCGAGGCGTTCATTCGTCATATCAGCGGTCCGAAAAAACGGACCGGTTGGACACACAGACCTTGCGGCCTCTTTTAGGGCTTTTTGCGGCATTTTCTATGATCTGTACGATCACGGAAGTTCCTTCAGAGGCTAACTTACATGGGTGGCTCGTGCTAAATGAAACAAAATCTGCGGGACCAATAAACAGCTTGGGTCAGTGAAGGGTCCCCATGTTCCTTTTTTCCAGATGTGAAATAATGGTCCAACACTCGATTGAAACATCATTACGACGCTGTTTTGTTACAGCGTGAGCAAACGCGGCACCCATCTTGTGCACAGCTTTCTCACGTCCAAATTTTCATTTGGATTAGCTCGCGCATTTACAATCGACGGTCATCCAATATCATTTTGTGTTTTTTTTCACAATTTCTAGGGTGGTTACATCATTTGATTCGACTTCAAATTCAGTATTTTTTTAATAACCGTAACTGGCATCTATACGTTAAGTTGGGTACTTTTGGGACTATTTTCGTATATTATTTTAAAATATACATTCTAAAAATATATTGCTTTATAATAGTATTATTTAACTTTTAAAAAAATGGGGGGAGGGGATAAGTTAGATACTTGCCACGGGTGCTTCATATCCTCATTGCGGCTCTGCTTTCCGTCTTCGTTGCATACATTTATGCGTAGTATAAAGCAACTGGTAGATCAGTGGCTTGCCTATTTTATTATATATTACACAAACACAGTTTCAATTTTAGTTAGACGTTGACAAAATCCATACTAGGTATTTAATGATCCTTTTTAAAGCATTAATAGTGATTAATGATCTTTATGTAAAAATATCAACACTTAACATATGTTACGTACTTCTGTTCTGTACACATTTATGGATCTAAGCACTGAGACTGTTGTGAAATTATTGTAAGCGAAGTTTTATTTTCTTGTCCAAAAATATGCTATTTTTAAAAAAATATGATATATTTGAAAATGAGAAGAAGAATTTTTCTTCACTTCACATTATGGTTCGCTGATGTTTCGCAATATTGTAACTAGACACAATAAATTATCATCAATTATTCCTAATCCTAAACCCGGCTTAATCCTAGAAAATGTGCACTTAATGGGATGTATAGAAAATCATCCCCTTTAAAATGTTGCAGCCAAATAAAACAGTTATGGGGGTTAGAGTTAGAATCCAAGTAAACTGCCTCGTGATAATAGATGTCCGTATAACTCAAAAGCATCCAGACATTTCTGGAATTAAATTGAGAAAATTTAACACATTCTGCATTAAAAATTACATTTAAACGATTCCATCCAAAACGAACCATATTATAATTATAATTTACCTTGTTGATTTTTTAAATTGCGAAATCAAAATTATAGAGAATATATGGAGATACGATATTATATGGTTTATTTTTTAATCCCACCAATATTTTTATTTTCGTTCGAACATGGATTATCATACAAATGTATCTAACTCCATGTATCTGAGATAAATTATCACCAAAAAATGAGCTCAAGAGCGCAATCAGCATGCGACCCGAAATTTCTTTTTTTTTTCTTGTGGTGTTAAATAATTTTCTTTTTGACATTAACACAAAAAACTGACACGATTCGTAAGCTCGATCTAAAATTGTAGAACAAGAAAAAAACCGTATTCAACATCTGCTCTGCGCCTTTATAATAGTTATTCAATGCCACTGTCAAATTAGCTCACTCCAAGACAGCTAAGTGTTACGAATTCCACCAAATTATCATTATGAAACTCTTGTAACAATTGAATTATCATTCGATCTGGTGTTTTTGGTTGCCAAATATCGTCCTTGAACAGATGTGAACTTCGATACGTGGCAATGTCTTTGGAAGAATGACATTTTTTAGAGATTTCTCAACAGGAGCAATCTGATCAGAATTTTGTCTAAATCTGTGGGAAAATATTAAATAAGAAAGTCCGCATATACATTTTGCATATTTTAAGATATACGCAGCCCGTCAAAATTATACGGTTATTACAATTGACAAGTAATTCATATGAAGGCTTTCATATGCGCGTATTGCGAACAAAAGTCCATTGTTGATCTGAGAATTTCGATACACATGTAATTATTTATTATGTACCGTTTTGATGTAATTTTTTGGTTACCCCGTGGGAACAATATGACGTGTACGTAATACTGACAGTATGTATGTAATTTATTATTGCATTAGAAAGCAAAGAAAGTAAAGATAAATATACTCATATACGCACTCTTGATCTTTGAATAATATTTTTGGAGTCATTTTATTTGAACAGATTGATTTTAAATATGCACAGTTTCAAAATTGAAATTCAATACTAATGATCAACATTTAATATCTTTTAATTTAAATGTTTTGAATGCATAATATAAGGTGCGGCAGGGAAACTTCCTTATTAAAAACTTCCTTAGTTTCCTTGCCGCTCCTTGGTTATCTATTGCAGAATGCATTAATAGTCCTGCCCTCGAGCAGTTGAAAATGCATTGAAAAAAAGCTGCTTGTGGTCAGTTTACTGCTTCAATTCATTTATATTTAATTTTAGATCACTGCACCTATTTAGTTACCAATTTCCTCTATCATATCACATTTCTTAGATACAATTTCATGAAGCGGTTCATTCATTCTCCATCCGTTTGACCAGTTATGTCAATTACATACACTTTCTTATTTGTTATCATCTCACAAAAAAACATCAAAAGCGGAAAGCTCATGTCAAAATCTATCATAAATAAAATATGACCAATTAATGTATTTATCAGACGTGATCTTATCCATTAAGAACACAATTCTCAAGGCTTCATCTCGATAAATTAGCCTGTACAGTCGATATCAATATTAGAATGTAAGATCCGGCAAAAGGCGGCATTAACTATTAAAAAACCACTAGATATCCTACGTACATTTGCTTCAATCCATAAAAAACGAATATCGCAGTTCGCCTAATTGCCCTATCCTTTGGATGCGAAAATCCTTTCAAATTTAAGGTCAAGGACTTCAAATTCTCAAATAATAAAAAAGGCAATAATATAGTTGTAGCCCATTATAAAATCTGCTTCATTAAATGCACGTTTAGTAATCGTGTAACAAGTTGTCGGAGGAAATTCTAGGAAAACTATTAATTATTTACCGATTGCATGCTGGTTTAATGTCGACTTCCATCATTACTTTTATTGGCAATAGAGAGTTTTCTGGATTGTGGTAAAACTAGATCGTCGAGGCGCCTATGTTCGTTTGCTTATACAAGATTATACGGACATGTTAGATTAAGACAATAAATTGTCAGAGTTGAATTTATGACGGTTTGTTTAGGGAAACACATTTTTGAAAATCCCATTAGCGTCGATATCATGAGGTCATAAAGCATTTACAATAACTCCATTTGGGAGAAAGCAACATTGAACACATTCAATAGTCGATCGATCGGGAAATGGAAAGCATTTATGATAAATGGCTACAATTACTGACATGCGATGTGACAAATGTAAATTTGACAATCGATATCAAATCAAATCCCACTTATATTTTTATGATTGCTGCATCCAGGTGTGCTTATGATACTCAATAATAACTTGGACGAAAGAAAGTTTGATTTCAAAACAATTTTCATTCATAAATTTGAATTTTTAACAAAGAGTAAATGTGTATCTTACATTGACATTATGAAATAATGGTGTCAGAATTAGGACATTATTACGTTTAAATGCCTGATATGTACTGGTTATAAAATCGCTTCTTATTGACCTCATACTAACTACAAGCTTATAAAAATCGATATGTTATTCAATTTTAATGATGTCGGAAAAGTTCTGTCCCTATTTTAAAAAAAAATCCGATATACACTCAAACCTCTTTTTGTGCGATTTCGAAGTTATGCGGATTTTTTAAAAGCAATTTTTCATTTCATAAAGAGAACGTATCGAGATATTTTGTTTAGTTTTATTTATTTTTAACTATTTGAAAATAAATACAACTGACAAAATAAGGCCAAAAAATGACTTGAGTGATTTTTTTTAAACAGTCGACATTTGTGATTTATTTTTATTGAGTTAGGGACTTAAGTGACATCTTTACTAATTGTGAATTATATTGTTGGAAAGAGAAAATACAGCGATGATAGTTTGTAATTAAAATAATTAGTATTTCTCTAGTGGATGTCTGGCATTTGAGATGCCAGATGTCAGACATCCTTAAAATTTTATCAATGATGCAAGACGTCCTTTAAATATTACCAAAAATGTTATTTTTTAATTGTCTTATTGTTTTCCTATTTTTTTTACTAACTTTTTTATGCGTTTTTGGATATATTTTATATAGCTGTTTCAAAGTTATGCGGTTTTTATAATCCATGCAACGCATCTTCACTTTTTCTATGTAAGTCATAGCTTTTTTGTGCGATTTTTCGCAGAACGCAAGAGGACTTTTGAGACAAAAAAGAGCACGCGGCATTTTCAAATTCATACAATTGCATTTGATCATTGCAAAATTTAGTGAAACGAACTTTGACTGAGACATGTGTAGCAATTTTCATTATTCATTATGTTAGGAAGCTTAACAGCATGTGGTTAAATAAGAATAGTGTGAGATTATTGCATCAAAGTGCAGGTGAAGGTTTGATTGCACCCAACAACCTTGGCGGAGTTCTATCATTGACTTCTTAAATTACTATAAATTATATTGCACTCGGTCTGGTTCTCACATTTCCTTTCAAAGAGCATGAATTGTTTCTTTTTTTCAGTAGACTCGGAGACGCCAATTTTCAGATCGATTTGTCTTATTTGCTACAACAACCATTTGTAGCCTATTGCTTCTGAACAATGGAATAAGTCATGAAGTAGGAAGCTTTTGCAAATGGTAATTCGTGATATAGATTTTATCAGCGACAAGCAAGGATTGTAACGGCAAGATGTGGGATGGGTTAGCATTATAAATATGTTATAAATTGATATTGCTAGATGAAATGCGGAAGACCAAACTTAAGATTGTGGCTCGTAGAGTCACGCAGTTTAACATTTGAGTTTGTATTGTATTAATTTTATTGTGTTTTTTTCCAGTGTTCTTCGTAGTTGGATTCTGCGAAGAGAAGGCAACGGATGAAGCCAAAAGCGAAGATCTTCTCCTATTAGAAATCGAAGCCGAAAATCCAAAACCGAAGCGCCAAGCAGAGCATGCCAGATCCATCGGAACTGGAACTCAACACATATACGGATCAGCTCCAGGACATTACGTCTAAGAACAAAAGACTCAGGATCAGAGGTAAGCCAATTATGCAAACTTAACAGATGAATGCCAAACAAGATGAATGCTTAAACGTCGTCCGAATCTTGCGTACTAATGTACTTTGCAACACCTGGGAACTTGACCAACAACAACAATGAACGTTTGCATCATTAGGATTGCGAAACGCCTTTCAGCATTTCAGCAACAAGCATTCAAATTCAGGTTGCGCTTATGCTTTTTACTATTTTCGAATTAGACATCATATAATTAAGACCCGAAGCAATACGGCCAGCATTAAAATGAACGACCACGTCGAAGAAGTTGAGCGTCAGTCGAAAGGTTAAATAAATAAATTTGAGGCGAATGTCTTGGGTCATGCTATAAAATAATTTGTCACTGGCATTCAAATTGAATCGTGATCTTCGAAGAATAAATGTGAGAACTAACTGAATGCTTTGTAATTAACTACAAAGAGTGGCGTCGCTTAATTACTGTCAAGACGATCATCAACATCCGGCAGGTCGCAATTTCAAGACGATGTGTCGAAATTTCTTCGTGAATGCTGATGCCAAATAAGATTATCCCTCTTTAAAGTGTTCATATACATGCAATATCGCGCTTTTAAGCATCATTATGCAAACAAGAGGCGCTCCTTTATTTCTTAAGCCTGTTATTAAAAACTACGCAAATGGATATGAAGATTGAATGACGATTCGGCAATTAAGTGGTATAATAGAAAATGAGGACTATACTATGAAAATCTCAATTAAATTGAATGAAACTCCCGGATACTTGAGTATTGCCAAAGTAAAATAATGTATCTTCAGTTCAGCTTATTGGAATGATTTTATATATTTTTAATTAGACTATCGCGTACATTAAGATTTCAAATGTACATCTTTCCGATATTTCGAGTCTCCTGTCGGACTCATGGACGCGAAATGACTCCCAGCGCCTTGGTTAGTTAGTGCTTTAATTTTCGATAAAATTAGTAGCCAAGTTCTGGGTATGCTAGTGCCGTCGTCTCGTTCGTTGATTGCGGAGTTTCTTCGTTTTTCGAATACGCTTTCTATGTGTTGTTGTTGTCGCCAAACGAATAGATCCAGGAATGAATTAAAATTATGACGTTTGTGTCAATTCTTCTCAAGGCATAGTCCACTGAAAACTGAACGCTTGACAAGTACACAAAAAATCGTCGGTTGCTATGCTTTGTTTACTTTAACAACCACCAGACCAATATGCGCCAACATAGTACATCCGTTAAACGTCTCGCAAAACAAATTCCGCTCAAAAATAATACTTGTGCGAATGTATTTACCATCTCCGATACACACCCAATATCTCACCAAAGTTTCATTGCAATCGGATGAACGATATAAGAATGTGACATAAATTTCCAATTGATTTGAGAAAGTCTCTCGTGGAGTATCGATTTTTCAAGCACTCATAGCGATGATTTAAAGAGCTTCTATCCAACAATTTGAATGAGTGTATTACTCAAGTGTGTATAATGTATGTAACAAGTAATACTGATTGATTCGGTGATCATCATTATAATTGATTTTTAATGTATTTTTAAACAGTGCAGACGTAATTGATGCATATTTTAATGTTGTATATGGCAGTTGTACGGTCATTAGGTCTTACACTTTCTTTTAATTGTTTAATTGAATCTGGCACGATTTTTTTCTATTTAGATTAATTAGCGCCATTTGTTGGATCTTCATGAATTGAGTTGCGTTTAAATGATGGAATATTTCATTTAATCATGATGCAAAATCAGTGACAGATCACCATACGGAGGATCTACAGAGATTACGCTCGATTACGGTAAATACAGTATTACGTCCACATTCTATCGAGGCCTGTATTTAGTATGATGAATGCGGAGAGCTATCTTCCCATATGTTCATGACTTCCTATCTATCATCCCATTATGAGAAATCTACCTTTCTATTTGTAGGCTTGAGTTAAATTTATAATGAGTGTCGATTCAGCGGATGCCGGGATAATTTCATCACAATTTCCACAATGCTGTGGGATATTTGCAAACATCATCAACATCTCGTTGGGAAACTCTTTCGATGATAAAGACGTAAAAATGACGTTTGTATATCGAGCGTTTTGCAATCGATGGTGTTTCGCATAATTAACTCCCATGTGAAAAAATGTCATTCGTGGCGCGTGTCAAGCACTAATTTAATTTGCTGGATTGAGTCGTTTCGGAACGAAATTGGACTCGTGTAGACACATTTGATTGCGTCGTTCTTAATTTCGTTCCGGTTTGAGTCGTCTCGATTCAGCGAGAAAAATGTCATTATTGTCACTCATTGTTGAATGTTTCAAAATCGTGTCGATATACCGGATTCCTCGACGCATGTCTTTTTTTGTTCTAAATACATTTGTGTATAAAAAATATTTTTTCATAACACCGGTCGTTAGTGTTGTTTCGCAATGCCTGTTTCTTCCTTTTTGTTATGGAGCCGATCGACTGATTTAAAAGTATTTAATCGCTTAATCTGCAATATCGTCTGACGCACGTTCGATACAATTAAGCTAAGGCTTGCTGCTGAAAATGCACACTCAGCCTCCACACTCTTTGGAGGTATCATCATCAGATATTTAAATACTAGTTTGAAGTGATGATCGTGCGAGTCCCCATTTTCTTATAACACCATCAATGCGACTGATAAAACTCCTTTCTGCTGAGACACTGACTAAAACTTGCAAAATTCCCGATTTCCTTACAAATTATTTATTTCCATTGCCGCAGATGAATACTTATATACTATAATACTTTGATGTGATTCGTATTATATTACGGAGGAATACAAAAATTCTGAGCCCCGTATCTATTATATTTCATATCGATATTCCCATTATTAGAGTCGAGGTGTAGTAAATACATCACCGGTGGGGAAAGGTTAATATAACAATTTGGAAAACATATATGTACTGTATATATGTATACATAGATTAGACAAGGCTTCAATACGAATACATTCCTTAAATTACGGTATAACTTACGGATACAAATATTAGGTTGAGTCATAAATAATTGCCGATTTTTTTAAAAACATTTATTTAGCTTTAACAAAATAACAAAGCAATATTACTCCATTATATATTTACCATTATTATTGATAGCTTTCTCCCATTTTACTGGTAACTTATCAATATCATCGTTATAAAATTTAGCAGGTTTAGATGAAAATAATTTTCCTTAAATTGGCTTTAGGATCCGGTAAAGGTGGTTGATCTTTATCAAACCGCTGTTTTTTGCGTACAACGTGAGAGGAAACTTGTGATAATATACATGCGATTTTATTTATTGCCTTCACCAAAATTATGTGGCACCCACACACCCAATTTACTAACCTTGCTCAATTTTTTCAAGTGTCGGCAAATGGTTGATTGTGACGTATTTAGCTTCCTTGGCAATTCCCTTGTTGATTGACATGGATTTTGCTCCAATAACAGCTTTAAAATATCTTCATCAAAGTTGAAAGGGCAACCCGCCCTTGTTTCATCTTTCAGAGTTTCATCTCCCGATTGAGATTTAAAAAAAACAACAATGCATTATATGACGAAAATGTACTTTTTGATTTTCAATTTTATGGATAAAAAGATACTATAACATAAGATGTGTCACGAATAACTATTATCGTAAGACTAATAGGACTTATATCTATCTAAAGTATGGATGAAAAATCAATGGTAAAACCGAAGCCGGCAACTATTTTTGACTCAATCTAATATATTATGATCTTTATTTGTTCATTCATCCATAATAGAATATGTTGTTACAATCACTTTAAAATGTATGGCCGTTCAAAGCAATATGATAAATAAGAGAAAAATAAAGTTCAGGGCAAAAACTCATAATTGTATGCTTACAGAGCTTGAAAATTCTTTATAACGCCTTCTTATATAATAAGAAATAATGCGTATCGAATTGGCCTTTTACTTTCGAATCGATATTTAAATTATTATATATATTTGTATTTGTAATATTATCTAATACATTGAACGATTGTATGTACGCGATAATTGAATACTGCGCGCAAAAGGGAACCTATCATAAAAAAGTAATCAATTTTTTTATCAACTTAAGTTTGTCAACTTTTTAAAATTAAATTTATAATAAAACGGGTAAAATAAATGTGTTAAAATGTCTGCTTAATTCAAAGGCTTTAACGATAAATTGCGATGTCATTTTGAAACATTGATTCGGAGGATATTAGCATTAGGATCCGGCGTTCGAGTCGCTCAAAACGAGATTTCAACGCTTGGGATGATTTTTTTGCTTCAGCGGAAGCAATTAATGCATTAATTGCATATTCATGCAACTTTGCAAAATGCTAGTTGATAAAAAATTGCAACGATAGGTTAAACAAATCTTAAGCGGTTGTTGGCAAACACGACCGCAGCTTAGTCACGACGTGTGACTCCATTGGGCAACGACACCTAAATCACTGTCATTCTCGACTCCAGATCTTGTTGCTTCACCTCTAAAAAGATAGATTTGCCCCATTAAGAATCAATGTTCGTCCTTTTCAGAAGCTCAATCCATGACTGTTAATATGATGGTTTTAATCATAGTCTTGCAGCATCGGAATGAACTCCGCAATTCTAGTTATGCCCTATCTATCTACTTTTATTTGAAGATGATGTATGTAGGTCTGTTTATTTAGCGATACGATCTTCTAAGAACCAAAACGTGATGCTTTTATGATGTTTGCCAATTATCTATGGAAAGGATCGCATAAAATCATTAATAATATGCGTATTTTTCATTAAGATCAACTTGGCTCGAATCCATGGTGTGACTAAGGCCAACACGAGTTCTTCGTATTTATTCCAGCAAGATCAGATGTGAAACTGCTCCACTTTCATTCTCATTAAATTGCGCGTACCGTACGTTTACCGTTCGTTTCTTGGACGACTAATATAAAGCAATGACCTTCAGTTTCATTATATAAATATAAATTATACGCTTATCAATGGGATAAACGCGCAGAAGAATGCCTTCATTATGCTTTTCCATTCAAGAAGGTCCAAATTATTTTCGAATCACAATTCCGCAGGCCGAAGCCATCAAAGATCCGAGAGCAATTTTCTATTGAGGCACTTATGCGTCGTTTTCACATTTTACAAAACATCATATCGTCACTGAGCTCTTAATTATGTTTTTAGATCCATATTTGCCACTCGCCATTGTCAAGATAAGAGACGCATATTTTTACTTTCTTCGGAATCATGCTCATATCATAAGGGTCATGGTCTAGTTGAGTGCCGTTGATTTCGATGAAAGTTTCGACGACGTTAGAAAATCGAGAGCCCTTACGCATTAATAACAAATTAAGGTCAAAACTTCAAACGTTTGACACCCCATTCAAAAATATAATTTTTAAGCATAACAATGGAAAGGACACGAATTTATTTCTTGTCGTCCTTGAAGCAAACCATGCTATCGAACTTTCAACACGAGCAACGTGATCAGAAAAATGATCATGTTGCAAAACTAATGGAAATATATCCCTTCGATAGGCATTAATTTAATGTCAGGACATTTTATAGCACAAAGTTGCAAATACAATTTTAGCATAGAGTGGAGAGACACGCAAACAATCAATGTTAATCACATAATTGCTATGCCAAGATCGATTGACGATTGTAAATTTTAATCTCGTATAAATTTTCTGCTATTTCATTATGAAAGCTGACAATTTATGCAAAGATTACTTAAATGTATACTTAGATAAGCTAAGGATTATATTTGAACGTATTTAATATGAGTGCTTCGGTTTGAGCACATTTTATATTTTTATATAGTTCTGAACAAAATCATGAGCGCAATTGAAGCGACGAGTGAGAAAGAACAGTATCAGGTCGTAAATCAATGATATTTTAACAACGTTTTTGTTAAATTAATAGAACAATAACATGTCCTGAGTTGATGAACAATCAATCTTGAGTTTAATTTTTTTGATTTTTCTTCTATTGTTATTTGCTTTATTGCAGTGTCGGTGCTTCTTATTCGCGACGGAATGATATAAGCCAAATATGCTGAATTTTGATGATTTCAGCTTACATAAAAAGCTTAAAACATTTCAAATAAATATCACTCAATAAGTTCGTAGGAGCTTGTTTGAAGACCTATAAAGAATGCTTTGGGGAAAGATATTTGGCTCCAATGAAGAAGTGATTGCCAAAACTGAAGCTTATTTTGAAGTCAAAAATAAAATAATACTACAAATGTTAGAGAAGCATTGGAATGAATTGATGGAGACTATGTTGATGAATAAAGTCGTTGTTTTATTAGTCATCCTACGAACTTATTGAGTGATGTGTAGGTTCATTCTTGGATTCCTATTGTAAAAGGTTCAGATTCAAAAACTAGAAAATAAGTAATATCAATCATCTTATCCTTAATAAGTATCACGAAATAACCTGAAAAACAAAGCTAGAAATATGAATATGAATAGAAACACATCACTCAATAAGTTCGTAGGATTAGTTTCACTTTAAACTTTTTTCTTGATCATTCAAGGTCATTAAAGGTTCAAGGGATCCTTTTCTTAAACAAAAAAATATCCTACGAACTTATTGAGTCTTGTAAAATATGGAAAAGCCACATTCTGCATTATCCAATAATTTTTAATGGGAACGATGGAGTGTCGTTTTAATAGCAGTCGGAGAAAGAATTTAAACAAATCCAGGAAATATTCACAATGTGGGGATCAAAAGGAATGAGATATTCAAATTCTTTTAAGGTGTTAATCATTTTCTATTTTTGTGGTTATAAATTTTCCTATTATTGTGGCTTCTTCCATCCATCACTTTTCTTCCGTAAATAAAAAGCGCATTATTTGTATGATACTAAAATAAAATCACGTTTCATCTACGAATTTACAGGATTTGCGCGTTTTTGATCATCTTTTAAAAAATATCATATATAGAATAGTCTTACAATCAAACAATAGTTAAAGGAATTAATTTGGAACAAATTTGGATATAAATCATTGCTTGAGAGCTTATCTCTTATTTAACGTAACCGATTTGTTAAAAGCTCGCCGCTTATAACCATGCAAGAGGAAGATTAACTGCATAATGATGCATTCTATCGTTGTTCATGTTCCAATGAATGCTTTAAATCGTATTATACTGGTTCAACTTTGGATATTTCACACAGAATAGCTTAGAATTCAACTTTCGATAGTCTTATGCATTCGTACCGAGCATTGCATGTCTTGCATACTGCGTGCGTCTTTCTTGTCCATAATGTCCTATATACAAGACACGACTGATTTTTGTCTCCGATTCAGTTTCACTTTCCTCCGGAACTGCATCCAAGGCTGCACACTGAACGGACACATAGTCTTCAAGTTGCAAAGTGCGATTTTAAAAGCAATAGTGACGGATGTGCACCGGTGGTCACGTGAGATTGAAATCAGTGTCAGTATAACGGAGAATTTCACTGTTCTTGCAGATGTGATATGTATTTCAAGAAAGCCAATCTGCTGATTTGTATTCTTGAGCTAAATGGGAATATTGACACCGTGAGTTGTCATCGCTCGTCACTTTCAATGACCATTTTCATGTGCTGCGAAGAATCGCTGATCAGCTACGAGTACATCCATTTGGCATCGATTACACTGTGATTCACTTTGTTGCTTAAATTAGTCCATTGACATTTATGTAGATGATCACCTTTACATATCATTATTCTGATGTTTAAAATTTCATTTTCAGCAGCAAGAATCTGATTACCTGAGTCTCCTTAGACAAATCGAAAGTGGTGGACTTCAGCCAGCTGCTGCTCAAGCTCGCCCATCCGTTCAACAGTACTTATTACCGAGGTATTATATTTATAATATTATAAAACATATAAAAAGGACGCTTTGTCATCAATTTTATTGAGAGGTGACTCTCACTCACCATGTGATGTGATGTCGCAATTCGATGCACGGCAATAACTGTTTACGTTCAATTCCTTTGAAGCGGGTACCTATGTTCTTCTGTACAATCTTATGAAGTGTAACATTACACCCCTTCAAATAGATATAAGATTTTCTTATCTGAAATTAGTCCGCAATCACGAACCGGACTGCATGTTCGGCACTAGTTCGAATTTGACAGTCGTGGCAGAAAGACTACTAAGTTTTTGATCCATATAAGCATTGAACAGGAGTTAGGAAGGCATGCATCTTAGCAATTGTTTTATGGAATATCACACATAGCAAAATTAAAGAGACTAATATTTAAAAAATTATATTCATAAAGGTCTAAAGAGATATAAAATGTTAAAATATAAAAGTTTTATACGCCAATTTGTGTGTGTAATGATTTTAAGTTAGGAGTAAGAAATTCGCCAAAAGTGTTGTGAAACGTCTCGAGTTGCTGGTTCGTCGCGCGAAAAAGGGTCTCGAGTGCAAAGGGTTAAATATCAACAATGCTAATAAATTTGGTAGAATGGAAGTGTTAACACTCCTGATCGATCTTATTTGTTAAATCTCTCCAGATCCAGATTTATCCTTTCTGGATGTTTTATCCGTGGGTCGTAAGATGTTTAATTTCAGTGTCTAATATATATTTTGGAAGTTTGAAAATTTAAACATTGCCTATGTATGCTTTTGTTTTGAATTTTTGCAATACCTAAAATAAATAGTGCTGAAAGACAAATTTTATCTTTCTTATCTAATTGATTAGATTGCTTTTTAATAAAAAAAATAACAAAGTAGACACAATTTAAATACTGGTAATCTACTTTTTATCTCTCACAAACAATATACCTTAGGAATGATATTCTTGTTTATATAAGATAACTGTTATGATTCAAATTCTTTCTAGAGATTTCTATACGGAATAATATCTCTACTTAGAAACAAATTTGTTTTATTTTATTATCAGTCAACAAAATCTTAAGAAATCGCAGAAAACATAAATCCATATATGATACGGCAGAAATCTGTTCTTGTAATCCAAACGATTCCATAAATAATATCACATACTGAAAATTCAAAAGCTTGTGGTTTGTCATCGAATAAATTCTGCATATATTCGAAAGCAGCTGTGGTCTAAAGCAACTCCAACAAAATTGAACTTTCTAATTGGAAAATCCTAGCTTGGAGTCCATTCAATTTTTAATCTGAAATTCTAAGAAATATTGAGATCAGTCACGTTCCAGTTACACAACAAGATCAAATAAAGTCGTTTCATAATTTATATAAGATGATCTAAAATTTCGAAATATTTTCGGATCATAAAGCATTTTCACACCAAATATTGACTTTTCTCACTTGAAAGTAGTCAAATATATGCTACGATTTATGTCATTCTTATGTAAACCGTGTATTTAGTACAATCAGTTCGTGAGCCACGAATTTCAATTTCACTACTCCCAAAACACAGATTGTCGAATACATGGCTGTTTCATGATAAATGCACTTTTATGTTAAGAGTTAACATCGTTTTAAAATTGACTTTGTTTTATTTATAGGCAACCACAACCCACTTATGCATCGAATCAAGCCATTTCTGGAGAGCCAAAATTAATCCAATTCCAACAAGGGCAAGCTAAACGTCCAGTTTATGCTCAAAATCAGATTGTCTTGCAACCTGCTCATCAAAATGGACGTTTGCCACTTGTTTTAAGACCTTCCCAAGCTGTAAGACCAACTCCAGTACAAGGTATCTACACGAATCAAGGATTCTTCGGAGCAGGAGGTCATTCCTTGCATGAAGCCAGAGTACAAGCAGCTCTTTCAGTTGCCGATGACAAACAATTGCCTGCACAAAACGGAGCACAATCGATCTTCCAGTACAACCCTAAGCCTCAGTCTGCACAACTTGCCGATTCATCATTCGAAAAAGAATTGGCAGATTTGGTAGCAGCAAATCAAGCAGCAGAACTTAAAGCCAAACCACAACAGCAAGCCATACAATACATACAAACAGCACCACAAAAACAACAATTCAGCTATGCCGCACAACCAAAACCCAAACAGTATTCTTTCATCAGACCAGATGCGCAAGGACCCAAATATGTAGCACCAGCAGCTACTGCAAGGACCAAAATCCCAGCTAAACTTCCACAACAGTATTTGATTGAAACTACCAAGCCACAACCGGCATCATTGAGACCAGTCGTATTAAAACCCCAAAGACCCCAAGCACAATACATTCAGGCATCTACTGAAGAACCAAAATATTACGATTTCTCATTCCAAGACAGAGTAAGCCCGATGAAAATCGTACAAGCACCTCAGCTCCAGCAATCGCAAGCTCCAGCGCAATACAAACATCTCATCCAGAAAGAATCAAACGAACCAGTCATACCGACATATTTACAATACTACCAAACCATCAAACCACAACCCGAAGACATCAATTCTGCAAATGACGTTAAGCTAGATTCTTACATCTCGAGATTTGCCGCACCAAAAGCACAACCTCCCAGCCTTCCCAGTCCACTGGAAGATCAACAAGCGTATTTGGCTAAATATCAGCAACAACAACAACAGCAACAGCAGCAACAACAGCAGCAACAGCAGCAACAAACTAAAGTCGAAGACCCAAACAATTATGTACGATACAAGGCGGCTAAACCACAATTGACCAATCAGTATTCATCAGAAGACGACAGTTTAATTCAGGCATTATTAGCACAATCTCTTCAAAAATCACAACAAGGATTATCAGGATTCGCTTCGAACAAACCAGCTAGCTCCGAAACAAGACAACAAGTAGCTTCATTGTCTGGACCATCCCACAGCTCTATTTTCGTATCGAAAGCATTAGTGCCAAAAAAGAAGGCTCCACCCGCAATAGTTGAGGCAAGCCAAGAATCCAGCAACGAAGAAGACATCCAAACCGTCAGATTACCGCCCCCTAAGAATAACAAAGTTTATACTCAAGATGAATTCCAGGCATTATTAGCAGCTGGTTATTCCGTCACTCCAGTTCCGGTCACAGATGACGAAGAATCCAAACCGACGTTCAGTCCAGTGCCTGAAAATTATCCAGGACATAATAAATATAGAAATGCTTACGTGACTGCAGCTCCTGAGACGCAATACTATGAAAAACAAGCGACTGAGAACTATTCAAGTGTTACGCAAGCACCAAGGCCGAGGAAGATCCAAAGAAGAAGACCGGTCGCCAGTCAACGATATAGGTTGCAATCTGATGATGGCCAAACTCAATCGGAGAGCGAAACTCAATCAAAGTTAGCATACGCTTATCCATCAGAAACACAGGAAAGAGTCAGCTATGGAATGAGGAAGCAGATCAAGCAGAGGATTCGTCCAGTGGAAGACGACTCGTTCGACGAGGAAGCCGATTCGTAAAGCAATCGCGCCAAGCCATCCGCTTGTTAAATTAAGTTATTCGATAGTCATATTGGTTTCAACTCTTGGACTGGTCTTCTTCTTACCACGACAGTCCAGCAATACCGACAAGTATATTTATTAGAAACTTATTGTAAGTAGAATTATTGGAATTTGATGGCAGGTGATGTATGCGGACTTGATGTACATATAAATGCGTAATTTAAAATTCAATCAGAGTTTTCACATTATGTGGAGCGTTGTATATAATTAATTTAGGCTTAAGAAGACGAAGCCCAAATTTATTGGTAGGCGAAGACATGATACAAATTTTAATGATATTTAATGTCACGTGAGTTTTATGTATTTTTGTACGATTTTTAAAATAAATAAAAAATTGAAGGAAAAAAAAAACATCAAACAAGCATTGTAGTTTCAATGTAGAGTAACGTGTTGGATTGATGATGATGTCGAAGAATTTGATTACCATAAAAATGATAAAGACTGCGGTTGAATATGGAAACAATCAATAATAACGATAATAAAAAATCCACGTACATGTTCTGTATTTATTACGAATTTGTTGGATTCTAAATATCGACTCTATGATTGTGTCTAGTATCAGTTATGCGTTCATGTCGATCAAGATAATAGCACTCATTATTGATATAAATGATTTATGACATAGTAGCTCTCAAACATAGGGGGAACATTAAATAATTTATAAATTTAATAAACAGACAGCTAAAAAATATAAGTTTTTGTAAATCATTAACATGTATATAAAACATTTAGCATCGACATGAAACATTAATTAAAGTGGTATTGTTCTTCTGTGTAAACTATATTGATGAATTTTAATTAATAAATTTAAAAAAAAAAAAACATTTTTGCGAAATAAAAACCAGAACTGAACCACAGTACACTCTCGATTAACCGGGCTAATGCTTTTCTATTTGGTTTCGAATATAATATTATATTTACATTACAAATTTTTGCTTTATAATTTTAATACTTATTATTTATTAAGAAAAACACTCATACGAAGGGGATTCAAATATAACCCGGAGAAGAAAAAGAAGACGACTGCTCCGAAAAGCAATTGCGCAGGTATTGTTCGACCGCAGCGTTGTCTTGAAATCGTTGCTCTCCTTATTGACAGACAAACAGACAGCGACTGTTGTCTATTCCGAGTTACCCCGAACTAGCCACACAGAGAGTATCTTCCACTGATCTTTTGGTCCTACTGGAATCGCTACGCGCAGAGCATCCAGGCACCCACCTCTTTTCTCCGCGTCCTCCAGAGGAGGCGAGGTTTCTGCAGGAAAACCAGCTTCATATTATTGCACCCCAGGGTGCGACGGAGGAGGAAGGACAAATTTTAAAGCTAAATTCAAAAGAATACTACCGCGGGTTCACTGCCACTACGAATCCAACCTCAGTTTGAAGGGGGCTGCAGCAGATGACGGACTGAAGGGGCTAATCCTTCTCCATGATACTCATATCGGTTCGATCATTTGTAGTACCTAACCACAGAGACGAGTCGTCGTTCGAACAGTCTAAAACCGTATCCCCTGTATGCCTAGGCCGTTGAAGATAGTAGTAAGCCTTTGACACAGTCTCCACACCCTTTTATGGGTATGCAGCACAGAGTGAGCTGCGTACCCAACTCATGTTAGCTGGGCTACCCCAGTTGCGTTTGATGACGCAAATCGACGAGGCTATTTTTGCACACCTCTACTCCACATCATTACCCCAGGAGTTCAACCGTTGCTCACGGACGTAGTGCTGGCTTCTACCCTGAGGTTTTATGTGTGAGCATCGTGGAGTCACCCACCTGGAGCAGAAGAAGGACAGCTCGAATCGAATAATGATAAAACGAATAATTTCGCGTTGCGCAACAAAAGATGCTGCTTGTCGCCTTCTTTTCTCAGTGACAGTATCAAGAAGCTTTCTATCAGATGGAATAAATGTATTTCTAATGAAGGGAACTATGTAGAAATTCCAGGTTGTATTTGAAAAAAAAAAAGATCATACTGTCGTCATATATTATAGTTCTAATTATAAGAATTTATTCTAAAAAGTTTTAGAAAACTCCAAAAATAAATGTCTTCAAACAAATAGAGCATTCATGATTTCTACGATAGAAACCTAAATAAAGAATATTTCATCAGCTAATAAATCATCAAATCACTAGAAGCTGAACTGAAATCTGGAACCGAACCGGTTTATATTTTTTTAACTGAACCGGAACGAAAACCGAGATGAATACAATTACGGTTCGAAACCCAGACAAAAATATTGATGAACATCAAAATTCGTCATACGTTTTCAATACATTTCGATTGACAAAAAAACATGATCTCATATTTACATACATAAATTGATTGGATATATTTTTTCTCCAATTGATTGATTGGATTTTTATTGTATTTTTATGTCACACCCACGTCCTATATATTCGTTTTATTGATCTCATTTTTTTAAACGTTTTTTTTAATTCAATATACGTAAAAGTCTGGGATATGAATTGATTAAAGTAAAGCAACTATTCAGTATTCAATATTATAATTTCTGAAAGTTAAATGTCAAAAATATACATGAACTATCAGCGAAAGAAGAGATTGATTTAGCAAATTTGTTACATGTGGCATTTGGGATAATCCAAAATTAAGATGACGATAGAACAGATGAAAACGATGAAGTTGTTAAACATTTTGCCATAAAAATCACAAAGAAAGATTCCAATTTCATAAAATGCTTAGCTTCATACAAAAAAAAATGTAAAAAGATCTCTAAGCCAAAGGTTTAATCGCAAATAATAGATATTTTACAAAAAAAATTGTTTTAATACCAATACATCATAGTAATTTATTTATTGTAAATTTGCTTTAATTTACGCGGTTTTTATTATATCCTGTGTCCTTACTAATGATTTTATATGGATTCTATGTCTTTTTTTACGCGATTTTCATTCCCGTTGTATTTTATAAATTTGTTGTCATGTTAAAATTCTGGTTGTTGTTTGAGAATCGTCGTTTTTGACGTGGCGCACTTTGAACCATTAGTAGTGTTCTATTATCCGTGTTGGCGCTGCAGTCGTCTTCTTGATGATTCAGCCAGACAGTGTCTAACAGTAACGGGTTCAAGATAACCCGATTAACGACCGGGAACAGTCACGCTTATTCCAAGTCACACCGTCGAACGGGCTTGACCTCCTTTCGCAGTATCGAGACGACCTGTCAACATGGCGGAAGTCGACTACAAGAATGCCAAGTCGGTCTACGAATTCACCGTTAAGGATATCAAAGGAGAAGATGTGAGCCTGGAGAAGTACAGGGGACACGTCCTGCTGATAGTCAACATCGCATCCAAGTGTGGACTGACGGCAACCAACAACAAAGAGCTCACGGAGCTGAAGGCGAAGTTTGGGGAATCGAAAGGTGAGAGGCAGAATTAATTCAAGGTCAACTCTTGAGCTCTAATGAAAGCGAAATCATTCTCACTGACGCACGCAGAATGATTCTGGACCGGATTAATTCAGAGCTGACCCGTATTATGCAATCGGATCGATTATTTTATTAAAAATAAATTAATGCAATTGATCCGTGCAATACAGGATTCTTGAAACCTGTATTACACGGATAGCGCAATTAATTAATATTGATTATTAATTCATTCCTAAACGCTTCATTCGTGGTTATAATATTTGAAATCTTGATTGTTGAATTGTTTTGGCGATAATGCGATAACAGAAATTGCTTTTTTTATGTATCTCATTTAACAGATTCTATAAGAAATAACTGATTTAAATTAATATTCTTAATATGCTAAAATATTGTTTTATACTTTTATTTGTGTATTGTTTGTCAGTTGTTTGGCAATTTTTTATCCAAGCATTTTTGCTAATGAAAATGCATTTTTTTCATGTCACAAAAACGTTGCTGGGGCGGTATTCTAGCACTTCTGCGTCATTTTATATTTTTTTCTCTCTTTATCCAAACAAACCACAATCTATATTTTAAATATTGCATATAAAATAATATTTTATATTTATTTTGCTATGATATTGATTTATAACATCTATGTTGTTTGATCGTTCGAAGCTTTATAATCAATGTTTGTTTATTTTGTTTGTGCAAATAAAAAAAAGTCGATTCATCGTGCCTTTCTATGGAGGTGGCTGATCACTAGTCATGTTCGTCGAGCTCTTTTTTCTGTTTCATCATCATTGTAATCGTGATTATCACTACTTGTAATTGTGGTCGTTTTCATTATCGATCCACGCAATAGAATCGATTATCCTCATATTCATACATTTTCATGATCAATGTCGAATTTCAATTTCGCTTTCTCTTGGGAAATATCAGAACTGTGAGCGAGTATTTTGCTTGCTATTGAATTGCTGTCATTCTTGCCGGGCATGAATTTAAATTAGAAATTTGGACACGATGAAGAGTTATCATTGACACAGTTTGAGGTCATTTTTTAAAGTCAACAGATGATAAGTTCTTTTTATCTATATTCGTACCTGTTTGTTTTGTAATTATTTGTTTAGCAAATGCATTTTGCACGTAGATTGCACGCAATTTATAGCACAGTATATTTTTTTCGTTACCAGGTCTCAAAATATTGGGCTTCCCATGTAACCAGTTTTTAGGGCAGGAGCCCTTGAGCAACGATGACATCGTCTGCTTCCTCGAGAAGAAGAATGTCGATTTTGGGGATTTGTTCGCCAAGGGGGATGTAAATGGAGCTAATGCCCAACCGTTGTGGAAATATTTGAAACACAAATTAGGTGGAACGCTCGGAGATTACATCAAATGGAATTATACCAAATTTATCATCGACAAAGAGGGCCAACCAAGGGAGAGACATGGACCAAATACACCACCAAGCGCTCTTGCAGCAAATCTTGAAAATTACTTTAAAGAATAAAAACAAACACCAAATTTCATCGATCCATCCGTTTATATCGAATACAATTTGAGGTTGTGAATCAACGAATCATGTCATCATCAAGATCAGCAATTCTGTCGCTTATCTTCTTGTTGTATCATGCACTTTAACTTCTTATTTGTTGTTTTGCAATTATATATAAAATAGATGTAAGATTTAAATTATAAGAATAAATTTTGTACATTTTTTTTACAAGTCATCATGCTTTCATTTCAATTTCCATACTCCAAAAATTATCATTTAAGGAAGTTCTATAATATCTATTACATATGATAAAAAAGCATTTAAAGGGTTTTCGTGAGTTTTTGATCGATAATGCCATCATTTACAATCAAGTTCAATAAATAAATGCAATTTTATCAATCTTGATATAGTTGCCTTTCAAATATTTCAATATAAAAGGGCTGAAAACATGCAATGAAAATATTTAATCATGTCATTTTTCATGCGCTGAATAAGAAATAAACTTTGAAATCTGTCGAAGTATTTAGTATTGTCAATTTATAAATAATTTTGAAATAAATATAAAACGAAAGCGCCAACAGCTATCGTTAGATTGTCAGTACATTCGGTCAGTCAGTACTGTACAAATATTGATTTTGATCAATATCTTTGATATATGAGCGGATTTTTTTTTGCTTTAACATTTTGCAAAGATTGCTAGATCAAATACGAGGCAAATAAAAACAGTTAATATTAAATAAGAATAATATAATATTTTAAAAATTTTTGTACAAAAAAAATCATGTTTAAGTTCGTATATTTTGAGTCATACAGTTGGTCGGGGATCAAAACCGCGCAAATCAAGGATCAAATTTAAGACATTAAGACTAACATATTATTTAAAAATATTTATACACTCATCCCCTAATTTACGCGGTAGACATATTTTTCAAAAACCGCGTAAATCGGAAAAATTAAAAAAACGCGTAAATTAAGTCTTTGATTTCATATTAAATTTGAAGATTCGTTCCGAAAAATCAGCGTAAAAATGATCCACGGTTTGTTATATTAAATCAATTCGATTTTTTTTGCGATGAGGGGAATCTTTAAAAGACACCACCATTATGGTGGTAGTGTGGAATTTTTACCCACTAAACCCCCCCTCCTCTTCGGCTGCCACCCAGCTACTGATTAAGTAATGCACAAGTGTAGTAAGTGTCCTTGAGGGGCTCTCCATTTGTCTCTTTCTGGTTATATCATTCTACTGCTAAAGTTCGTTGTCTTGTACGTTTAGCATTCTTTTTCTGCCGCATAGCGTACGTCGTGTGTTTGCACCACGCATTCCATGCCCTAGCATCCATGCCTAGCATTGAAGGTACCATCTTGCTAGGGGAGAGCGAGCTGGTTCCAAGCTCCTCCCGTAGGATGTCCCCTTTCGGTGCTCCATGCTGAGCAGACAAATGCCGTGTGTACAGCATTGTCGTACTCCGCTCCGCAGTGGTGGCACTCCGGGCCGGTTTCTTTGCCTATTTTCTGTAGGTAGCTACCAAAACAACCGTACCCGGTGAGGACCTGGGCCAAGTGGTAGCACAGTTGACCGTGCTTTCTGGCTACCCAGGTTTTCAGCTTCGATATTACCTCATGCGTCCACCGACCTTTAGCGGAGTTGTCCCATTGGGACTGCTACGCCGCCATGGTGCATTGCTTAGCGTTATTCTTGTCTTCGCCTTTTTGTATTGCCTGTCTCTTGTAAGCAAACAGCAGCCACTCTGATTGCGCTCCTTCTCTGGACCCTGGCCATGTTGAGCCCTTGGCCCTTTCAATTTGTAGTGGCCCGGCACATATCGGCGCGCCGTATAACCGTACCGAGTGCACTACCTCGTTGTAGAGTCGCCTCCTGTTTGTTTTTGGATCACCAATGTTGGGCATCGACCTGACCAGATTCTCCGCGATGCTGACCGCCTTCTCCGTGTGGGTGACAAATCGAAGCTTGTCATCAATCTCCACCCCCAAATATCGAATGGATCTTGAGTATTTAATCTCGCAACCCCCGATCATCAGGTTTGGGGGCGCAAGCTTCCTGCGTCTTGTGAAAAAGAGGACCTCCGTGTTTTGGATAGCGAGCTCCTGTCAGCCATTTCTTGGCCTTTCTCAGCGCGTCCTCGCAAGTCGTTCGTAGGATCTCTGTGGATTTGATTGTCTGCTGGTCAATTTGATTTGAGAACTAGTGAAAATATCCAAGTTGTTTTATTTTTCGTAAGATCTTTATATATTTCTTCATATTGTGTACAATAATTTCGAAGGTTTCTTTGGAAATTGAGAGCACGTTCCGTATTTGGATCAATTTTGAACACAATATTTTCCAATTTTCTTACTAGGTTGAGAGCGTCATCTAAATTTATTGCACTAAATGATGACGGTTCGGAAGATTCATATTCACTTACATGAGTATTAAAATAAGTCCAACCAATTCCTCTTCGGTTTTAACGTCATCGGTAAATAATTCTTCGATATTCTTATATTACAAAATTTTTTCGACCGCGTTAAAGTGAAACCGCGCTAAAAAGTACCGCGTAAATTGGAGGATGAGTGTATTACATAGATTTTATAATAATATTATTATTTTCACAAAAATATTCTGTTATGATTAGAGTATTATCTGGATTTATTGAGATATTATATGTGATTTTTTAGGTTTGAGAATTTTGGGATTTCCCTGCAACCAGTTCAATGGTCAAGAACCTGGCACTAATGAAGATATAGTCTGCCAGTTGCTGACCAGCAAAAATGACTTTGGTGACCTATTCGCCAAAGCCGATGTCAATGGAAAGGATGCATTACCACTGTGGAAATATCTGAAACACAAGCAAGGCGGAACCTTGGGTGACTTCATCAAGTGGAACTACACCAAGTTTATCGTGGACAAAGAAGGACAACCAGTGGAAAGGCATGGACCCAAAACGGATCCAAGTTCTTTGGTCGAGAACCTTGAAAAGTACTTCTAAATTTGGTTGCAAATTGATATCAGCTAAATTTTTGCACGTTAATATCACTTTCTTCTTGTGAATTTCTAGGAATAAAAATACATTTTTTCTTCTTAACAACATGCCCTTTTATTAATAATGAATCCCTTATGTGTTCAAAGATCGAATTATTCACCTTTACATCATAAAGGGTATTAAATTTTACACTTGTCTCTGTTATATAGGTCGTATTTAAGCACTCTACTAAAATGTCATTGCGGATTAAACTTAATTCAAAAGCTGTCTTTATTTCGTTCGAAGCCATCAATAACTATTATATTTCATTCTTCGATGTCCGAGATAATCTAACGTATTTGAATGCAGAATTGTCGTAAGAACACGATGGCAGTTACACTACGGAATTAATAAGAGATAACATCTTGACAGGTCGAAATCGGACCTTATGCAAACGATTGAGTGCTTTTGTTGATACTTAAAATATATATGCTTTTGTTGTCTTAAGGTTAATGCAACTTTTTTGCACTATCTGATCTCAATAATGTACTTTCACCCGAGGCAAGGACACTGGCCTGCAGAAAGCAACAATTATCACACACGTTAAAATTATTTTAGGACATGCGAATTGCATTTTTAAAGACATGCATTCGTCAATTTCGATCGTGTAATTGACCCCAACAGCGTATTAAATTGGAGTAAAAAATACTGAACAATCGTTTAAGTAGGAATCGATATATTGAAATCTATTCACAGCGACATTGTGGCATTGTTTGCTTCAATTCCGGTTGTTGACTTGATCGAACCAAGTCTGTTCTAACGGGTGTGGATTGTTGAAAAAATTGCTATAGTTGGCTTTTATCGTCACCTTGTATCTTTCGATAGCAATGAGTCAACTCTTTCAATATCCGGATATCGTAAATTTAATCATAATGCTTCAAATCGTTTCCTTTATAAATTTCACGTAGGGTGATTTTTCAGAACGTTGGTGAATCATATTGGTGCTTATATATGCTCTTTTTCTTCGAGGAAAATTGTTATAGATACGGATAGTGATTCTAATCAGCTATCAAAAGCTTCGTTGTAATTTATAGATTCGGATAGATTCGTGTCAAATATAGTGAATCATTTCTGCACTCTTTTTCGTCGAATCATCTATTTTGATATTATGATTATGAAAGAATAAACACCGAAACAAACAATACATGGATACATAAAATCCATCATTCTCAGAAAAATCACATTTAAAAATGGATATTGAAATATTAGAATATTCTAAAAAATAAAATTGTTTAAAAGCCAAAACTACTTTCTTCTTGTGAATATTTAGCCTCGCCTTAAAAGGACATGATTGTACGAAAAAATCTAGCAATAATTTACTGTATTATTAAAGTGAGCAATTTTTTAATAAAAAAACAATGCATATATTGGTTTCTTTTTTTTAACCCTATTAAAAACGAGCGTGTCTACAGTTTGGCAGGGCCAGGGCTAAAAAAATACTTTTTATGTTTAAAATGTTTTTATTAAATTTCTTTACAAAATTATTTCAAATTGGCTACTTCTGCTTCGTAAGCACGGGCACCTCTGTCGTGTAAATTAATTATTTTGGCGGTCTTATTCCGTGGCTCGCACGGTTTCCAGATCTGACACCACTGGAATTATTTGCCTGGGATGTGCCCTATTCCGGGGCTCGTACGGTCTCCTGATCTGACACCATTGGACTGTACGTAGGGCCTATGTGTGAAACGTAGCAAATGACCCTCTTAGCCCCAAAACAAATAAAAAAATGTCAATCCATCTGCAAAACTTCCTGTATAATATACTATTGATGATTTTTTTTTTGATATCTTATATATTATACGTATATGGATACTGATACCAGTATTTGGATGTGAATATATATTTTTAAAATCTAATAACTACGAGTATATGTCATTGTTATATTCAGAACCAAATTTTCACTGAATGTAATCATATGGTTACGCGATATTTTTGCCTGAAGGCTTCATTCTTTATGTAAATTTGTCGAGAAAAAAATCGTTTTAAAATGTCAATTTACAAACTAAAAAATTGTGTCATATTTTGTATGCATTGAAAATTACGTTCAAATAAATCGCTACAAGCAAAGATTTCAAATATGAAATTTTGTATTGGAACTGCCATCTAGTCTATAATAAGCACGCTGTGATTGATGTTCTCGAATCAAAAAAAATGCATGGCAATTATCCATGTCCAATAGAACAAGTATTTGTTTTATGAATTTGATGAAATTGTGTCGGTATATTGAAACTTAAGTACCGTAGCAAAATAGCGAAAAAATATTTTAAATAATGTCCAATATTGTCAGCAATTATTTTTGCGATGAACTTTCCAAGGATCTAAATAAAGTGCAATATTCAGAGGGTAGAAGTTTAAAACCATTATTTTTTCTTGTGTTAATTTTTCAGAATGAGGTCTAACATTGCCTTTTTAAAATATTTTTTATTTTGTTTATGACTAAAATTGATCGTTTTTATGAAATTTTGCTTCAAAACTTGTTTGGAAATTCTCTATATAATAAATATAATAAAATATTAAGGGGACCGAAAAATAATCAATTATTTTTTTTGGTGACTTGTCCTGAAGAAAGACGTTATTTTTTCGTACAGAACCATTGAAAATTCCTTATTTGTGCAATTTTCATATGCGACGAAGATGATCTCCAAATATAGATCATGGACAGCCAATCTTCAACGATAATTTTTCGATTGTTTGATGAGGATCTGATTCCACGATCGATTTCAGAATATCATAATCTAATTTTTGGAGTCGTCCTTTTCGAGCAATGTTCTTGAGATCCCTGTTTCCATTTTTAAATTGTTTAAACCACCAATGACGCTAGTTTAGATTCAAAATATCCCCATAAGTATCGGTGATTTTTTCAGTGCTTCGTTTGACTTCATTCCTCGGTCGAACGAAAACAACATAAAATGGCACAAATGCTATGCTTCTGTTATTGGTTTCGAAAGAGTTTTATTGATTTTTGTGTTGAAGTAATATGTGACATTATGACAGACATTGTGACAGTGTAAATACTGTAATCTTTGCTCTTTGTTCGTCTTGTTAATTGTCATGTTTAATCAATATATCAGATAATGTTTCAAATTTCAGCTTTCAATCTAAATTAATTATTATGTATTTATCTCTTTTTATATATCATCATCATAGTGTAGCCACAAACAGTTCACTGCAGAACTAGGACCTTTTTAATATCCATTCACGGGAAAGGGTTACATTCAATTCGTCTGTATCATACATTCACCTCCTCGTTGATTCGATATTGAAGGTAGCATGATCTCCGAGTTTCATTAAAAACGCTCACCCAGCGGGCCACCTGGATGAACGTATCGAAGGGCGCTTTGGCGACCATTTCGATAGGGAGTGTAAGAAACTTGTAAACTGGAAAGGTCTTTCTGGAATACAGAGTCCAGTCCCTCCCTTTAACTGCAATTTACCCCCGCGAATTCCAGACTGGATGATTTTCCATTTCAGGTTGACCCTCCCAGTTTGGCGAAAATAAAGCGGTATAGAAGGCAACGAAACTTTCTATATACAATATTAGCTATGTATTCAGACTGTGACTCCCAAATTTAAATTTGTTTCCTAGTGTTATGTACTCCAATCTAGGACTCCCAAATATCCAGCAAATAAGCATCAAATCAATATCATTTTAATTTGCCATTTATATGACAACTCTAAATTCTATATATTTTTTTAGTAAGAATTTTAAAAAAAAATGTAAGTTCATAGAAGGTACATAAAAGGAGAAACGGAAAATATTACATTGACTAACGAATCATCAATAATTAAAGAGAGTAAATTCGAAAATACTATCCATATAGAATGCTTATTATAAAAGAATGAATAAAATGTCCTAAATTATGCTAGAAAATAAGTTGTTAAGAAATGAAAAAATTCCGATGCAAAATTTTGATTATTTTTTAGCCTCTCTAAATGTGATAAATTTTCTATGATATCAGCAACATAAACATGAAAACGCATTTCAATTTTAAGTACACTTTCAATTAAATTTATCAGATTAAAATGTATTGCATTTGATTACGGCCATGTCAATAATAAGAAATGTGGCTTAAAACGCTTACGCTGGTGAAATTACCATCGAAAAACAACGATTGCGCCAAAGAATTTATACTTGTGTCAATTAAATTCATCTGGTGTACACCCTTGAAATTGATCTGAATAAATCGCTTAAAATCGACCCAAATTGGACCAAGGTCTGAGTCAAATGGCGACTTCCTTCATTGATTTTGCAATTATCATGGACACGTTCGTGTATGCATTTTTAAATAAATATGATCAATTCAATATTTATTTCATGATTGAAAATTTGATCCAATATGAATCGGTTCGAATTGATTGTTTTGCGGATTCTCGCGAAATATAATAAATCTTGTTGCGTCAAATGCACCGATGCAAGCAAGAATACGGAATGAATCGGCGAAGGTCAATCACTCTACGTTTTTCGGGTCAGATGTCGCGTAACACCACTGCAAGACCCATTTTTTGGCAAAGCATTTGGCATTAGATTGTGGATGATGGACTTGCAAAATTTGCAGTGAAAGGTAACTGCTTCTAAAAACTTAGCAAACATGCAAGTGCCCCAACACGCAAATAAGTGGACGTTAGCAGGTGGTTTAATTATCTTTACACTCGTGTGTAAACACGGCCACATGCGGAAGTGCATTCGCTGGAATTAATTATAATAAAACTGGGCATTGAATTGTACCAGTTTTGTCAAGTCTAAGAAAAACTGCATCGTATGAGGATTAAATCTGCATGATTTTGTCGCGAAAGAACGCGTCCAGTACAAAGAATCGTGTGCATAGGACTACTTAAAAAGATAATGACGGCCCGGCTGAAGCTTATGAAATACCGGCCAATTTAATACCCAAAATTAGACATTTGAGAAATACTTATTTGTCTAGACTACTAAGTCCAACTAAATAAAATCATGAACTCGTGAAAAAAGCAATGCTCTAGTTTTTTCTTCGCCTTTCTATTGACCGATTGAGTAATCGCAAGCATAAAGATAAATGGACATTTCTTAAGTTTATATACCCGAACAGAGCTAATTATGTACTATTTAGGTCTGAAGAGGAGCTCATCAATCCGAGAAGAAAGATTAATTTTTTAATTTGATAAAAATAAACAGAATAGATGTACGTAACATTGCATGTTGGAATGTTAGACCAACTATGATTTATTCCTATGGCTCAGCTTTGATGATATCAGATTTACATGAAACCATCTAATTCTAATTCAGAAAAATTATAAACATAGATATTCGTAAATCGATGATGCATCATTGTATCAGGTCAGTCCAAAAGTTTGTGCGCATTTTTGGATTTTTTTAAATAGTATGAATAAAACACGATTTAACATTTTAATCAATGATATATTTTCCTCCACCATCTACAATTTCTTGGCATCTTATAGGTAGCTTTTTTATTCCATTGCTGTAGAATGACACTGGTTTTAATGCAAACATTTGAAAGCTCATTTTGTACATCCTGTTAAAAAATTAGCTTTTTCCCTAGTAAAAAAAATTTATTAGGTACGAAATGAGTAAAAATCACTTAGGGCAATATCTGAGGAGTAAGCAGGATGTAAACACACTGTAAACATCTCCAATAATGGTTTGATTTGGTTCTAACAGTTCATAATACATATCCCATTTAACACTTAAAAGTTCATTTTTAGGATGTAAAGACACCTTTGGCGTTGGGATTGGCTGCTTATTTGTAAGTGTAGATGTTTATTCGTTCGTCGTCGGCGTATTCGGCGTCAAATAGAAAGTCTTCTTTAAATAACTATATATTCCACACGAGAGAGAGAGAGATCTGGCTGCAAGAAGGACGACTTCCCGCAGTCAAGGTTAATCGATGACTCTCCCGACTCCCGCCTCCTGCGCGACACTACCCAGCCGGCAATGATGCACGCGATCTGTCGGTATGCAGGTGCAATGTCTCCGTAGGGCTACAAGAGATGGCGCTGTTAAAATAACACATTGCACACGAAGCGAGACGAAAGATGTTGCTATTAATCTGGATTAATTAAATCTACTCAGATTAATAGGGGATGGTAAATTCCCCACGCTACATTGCTTTCTCCAACTTTATTTTTTTAAATCATTTCTGGGCAGTCCTTGCACTGATATCATGTTCACTATGTACACTATTAATTTTTCTTGCTGTATTTATTTTCTATGGGTACTAATTTGCATCCGATGTTTACGAAAATTGGTGACAAACTGACTTATATTTTAATAAAGCAACGACAAGTTTCGAAAGGTTAAAAATGTAGTGTTATATTATGTTTTAATGACACTGTTTAAAAATCCCAAAAATGCGCACGAACTTTTGGACTGACCTGATACGTACACGGGCAACTTGATATGCACTCTATTATCAATCTTTTTTGGCAAATTAGATAGCAACCTTTTTTATCTTTTATATAATATTGATTTTTTAAACATTTTGTTCTATAAACGATAAGAAAGACCATGAATATTGTGAACTTTTCGATTCAATAGAAAATTACATAAGATCTATTTTCATTTCCTAGGAAATCGGAATTCATTTTCATAATGTAATCAAATAATAAACATCGCAGGCTTTACTTGGCTTCTTTGTATTGGCTGATGACTAATTTTTGCATGTGAATGATATGAAGTGCTTTTCAAGTAACATATTGCTTCCCCAAGACTTGAAGAATTTCCACACAGTATAACCTTAAGCGAATCCATTATAAATGAAGATTTAAATGATATTGGATAATTAACTGTCGATGAAGAAATCGCTGATGATTCAGTCAGCATGATAATAAATCCCGAAGTCAAAGGCGATTCTATCAGTGATTTAGTGGAATTGGCATTATTGACTGCAAATAAGTTTTTCGTTTAGCCAAATAAATACAGAGTAATGTGATAAATATAGATCCAACAAGTTTCTTCGTGAATTCATATTTCACATTAATATTGCAATCAAGTTCTCGTGCTACAGTTTTAGCCACGTTAATCAAAGTCCTAGCCATTTTGTATAGTAGGTAGATGACGTTTATTTGACAATAATTAACATTAACTACGTGTAGGTAAGAAAACAGCTTTGTAGATTTAATTTAAAGACATTATGTACAATTAATAAGATTTCAAAGATTGCTATTAATGTCTAAATTCTTTCACATGATCGTTTGATGTATATTCGTACAATGAGTACGAAAAAACACACTTTAGCCAAAGATACATATCAATGCTAAGCCCACGCGTATTAAAAAAAAACAATTTTAGTTATACTTAATGAACTGAATTAGAGCAATGATTTGAAGGTTGATTCTAATCCAGCAGCAGTAAATTGCATAATAGTAAAAAATTGAATGAATCAAGAATAATACGAAGGTTCAACACACTTTCTATCCAAAAGGAATGGCTTTGTACTCAAATGGACATGGCTAAGTTTATAATGACACTTGATGGTCCTTGTAAATACGAATAAAGCATTCATGATCGAATTGTTTTACATAGGTTTTATCGATTGTGCCATTACTAGTAAGCACGTAAGTCACGACTTTTCTGTAATGATGTATTGATTTTTGAATACGGAGTAACTTTCCTCCGATACGACGAAGACAGACTCACTCTTCGACGGTCAATATGTTGGCAAAAACGAGTTCAACATTTATATTGACCCATATTGCTCGGACTGATCCTGTTTTGGGTGTCGCTCGTCGATCCGGAACATTTTGTAATGGTTTCAATTATCAAGGATTTTATGGCCATTTCACTTTCCAGTCTGTAGATTTTCCGTGTGACATTTTTTTGGCAGCGTATGACAAAAAGCTATAAACGAGAAGCTTAGTCGTTTCAACACACGGCGGTCCGCAACCGCATCCATAAATATGTAAATTCGAGGCGTGAGATAATTGCTAAATATCGATCCGCTGTGGAATACATAATTTAGTCTACAAACAAATCAATCAGCGCAGATCAGTCATATTTGTATGCTAATTCAATATAATGTTGCAAAATTGCACTGACTTTAGAAATAATTGTACAAATATTTGCATATTATTCAGAGCATTAGAAATGAAATTGCTTACTTAAAGCGATTTTTCCGTAATATTGATTTAAATTTGAATTTTTCTAGTACGTAATGGGTGGATAATTTTTAGATCGTTTCGCAATTGAAGAGGATGAATAGAGCGAATGAATCAAAGTTGTACACCAGACTATGTTTTAACAATTTCCCTTCATATTATAATCAGTAGGATTTTTTTTCAATGACCCGAGCTGTTTATTGGTTCCTTAATCGCATATATCATAGAAAATGGCCACAAGGTCTATATGTTCAACCGGTCCGCTTTTCAGACCGCTGTCATGATGAATGAGCGCCTTGCAATCGGACGCCATACATGAACATGTCTACAGAACGATTACAAACTCTCATTACAAAACGAAAGTGTCAGAAGAAGACTGATCGGGTGGATTGTTTTAATTTTACAATCGGTCGAAAATATTGTTGCATTTATCTTATTGCGGGCTTATGCCGGCTGGGTCGGCCCAATGTTTGAGCGATAACAAAGAAAATAGGAATTAGACAACTTAGTATATATTCAATCAATCAGTGTTGATTCATGTGAAATAGAATAGTCAAGTAAAATAAAAATCATGTGCAACTCTCGATCTCTTCGAACTATTGTTATTTTTTTTTTTTAATTTAGTGATATTAGAGCCTTCTTAGAAATCAATGTTATAAAATGACTAAATCCACTTGTAAATCATCCTTATCTTATATATAAAAAATGCGATAAAACTTCGTCCACGTATTGCTAAGAATTGCGCGAGTAACATAGGCATAGTCCAATATATAAAAAGTAATGTTTGTTTGTCCGTATTTAATGCGTTTCCATACCGTTCATCTGACTGCGATAAAACTTTGTCAACTTACTGTTTACACTTGCAGGAATAATATAGACACATTAAAAATATTGTTTGGATGAACCATGTTGGCGCATATTGGCTTACGCACTTCACGTGACCCAAAGCAATAAACCACGTACTGCGTTTCTTTTCAAATAATTATTAAGCGCTTATGGCATTGCAACGCATGTCGAGTATTCCACCGAATGCATTATATAGATCAAAATTGATCATCTGACACAGCGATTTTTTTTTTAAAGAATTGGCATTTAAATAAATTTACTTGAAATCGTTAATGAAAAATTAGATTGTTAAATCGGATTTTAAGCATTTTTTTATTATAATTGAGTGCAAATATAGAATAGGTGTAATATCCTTATTCGTATAGCTACAAAATAGCTCAGATTACGTATAAAAGTTGATATTAATAACCGAGAAGTGAATATTTCAAATATGAGCCTGTAAGTGCAGGAAGTAATTCTATCAAACTATTATGATAATTTAACATATCCGTCGAGCTTATTTTAGCTGTCTGGATTCAAATATGAAGAATTCCGTGTGTAACAAAATATTCATACTATTTCACTTGAGCTTATGAATATATTATGATTGATTTGATGCGAAATTCAAAAATTATATAACGTCCATTCGATAATTTTGATTTATTTCAAAGGTTGAAGAATGTAAAAGTGCTCTTGCGCAAGTTTTTATCGCTAAATATCTGGATCAAGTAAAAGTGTTTAATGCAAAATGTGGATCAAACAAGATATACTGCCGAATGATGATATAAATTTACATTGATCATTTGATCCATTTCAAGTATCATGAATCATAAAATTTGTTATGAGGTCATAAATTCGATCTACGGCGTTTTTTTACTGTGTCGATGAAATAGGAAGAGATTTGAATAAATCTGGATTTATTAAATGTTCTATGTATAGCAAGACATGATATTGTTTCATGATTGAGACTTGTTATAGATCAGTGAATTGTTATGCTTGCATTGGATTAAATATTCAAAAGGTCATTATAGGAATCATAGTAGGATAACATCTATATTTCTTGCTGTATAAAATCGAAAGTAAAAATGACGAGAGACATTAGATAGATTTGCTTTGTAATATAATATTATATAACGCAATACCTTAAGATTGATTTATTTCATGTTAGAAATATTGATAATAAATAGGATAACTTTGCTGTATTTTTGCCAAAGAAAACATCTTTCATCACTATCATTAGTATCATTAATCATTAAATTAAGCAACGGGGTCGTGTTTAATATTTGCAATATATCGTTTATGGGAAAGACAACTCAAAGATTTTTTTGCAGAAATATGTATGATTGAAGTCGATAAAGCAGCATGATTAGTATACAACATAAAGCGTGTTCAAAATATTTTTATAAAAATATAAAACGTTGAAGTATAAAATCAAGACCAGTGGCTATCTGCGATCAATACTTAATCATAGACAAGTAAAATTATATTTTCCAAACGTACTATCAAATGTTGCTTAATTCAAATCACTGTCGATCTTATCTTTATTTGAAGTCATATCCTTTATTTGAGCATTGGACAGGCTTCAAATTTTGCAAATTGACGTAGAATTTAAATGCTTAGGTTGTATTTTAACTTATGCAATTCATATTGTATGTGCGAAATGTGGGTTAGTCATATATTTTTGAACGAATAGAATTCCAAATAAATATACGTATAGATCTCTTGATGGCTCTTATATGATTTTTATTGCAATATGTTGCTGGACATATTTTAGAAAGGTCGCTTGTTAATAATATGAAGACAAGCTTATAATATTTTCCGAGTTTACTCTGATCTGATCTAAATGAACCAATCTCTAAATCTATTTTTTAAGACCCCATTTATTGTCTTAACGTATAGATACTTCGACTTTCACATATTAAGGCTATATATAGACTATTGATTTATTCAATGAATATAAGGATATATTCCGAATTAGATTTTTTGCCTTCTGAGAAGATCTATTCAATTAAAAAAATACATGTTTAAAATGCTATATCCTTTATCGGATGTATCCATATGAGATTTTTATAGGGTGTATTTTAGTTAGGAAATTATCTATAAGTATCCTCGTTCGACGTTAAAAATCTACCCAGCATTTACTTTTCAGATCTAGGAGATCAAAGTAAATCTGAAACGAGACGATCGATCAGAAATATTAATATACCAACACTTTATTAATATCCTTTCGATGAATAAATCATATTATACGGTTTGGAAAACCCAGATTTTAGGAAAAAAATGTGACCTTCGAAAACTGATATTTTGATCCTGAAAAATCCGGTTTTGAATATAAGAATCAAATTTTCATTATCTAAATATTTAGAACCAAAAATATTGAATCATTCACTTGACAGCATGTGCTCTTGCACTTGGCATGGCGATACGTTGATTTAGGTAAGAGGTTATTCTTGGAAGATAATTTTGAATCTTTCTCGGAATTAATTCTTATCTTTACAATAAGCAGCAAAATCCAAAAAATATCGAAAAAACAGTATTTTTGCACTTGTTTAAAAAAATAGGATTATCAAAATGATTGAAAGCATATTAACTCCTCAAAGAAGTAAATTAACACAGAGTTGTGTCCGAATTCCAGTGATCAGAAAGAACATTCTTAAACAGAGACAGAGAGAGTATGTTGCGCACATCGTACGATATTATAGATCGTTAACCCAAACTTATCGACTAATAATGATATGTAAATTATATAATGAATCGATTTCAAGTGTATGTTTACTTGAAAAAAATACCGAATACTGTGTGCTATCGACAATGCTTATTTATTTATGTACAAGCTTCATACACGCTGCGACTGGTCTTGACAGATAAATAGATTTGTACGGATGATAAATGGCGAACATAAAAATATAGCATCTAAGTTTATGATGATTTTAAATTAGCTCACTACTCAAAGGGTTAACAAGGATGTATCCTAATTTTGTGGCAGAAATTAATGTTGAAGCCGGGCGTGTAGAAATAGTCGAAGAAAAATCTGTAAAATGCTTTTAATATTGAATAAAATTCGAATAATTTCAATTCAATCCGTTATTTTCATTTTTAATTTCTTAAAACCGTAAACCGGTTAAAACCGTTTTTTTTTTCGAAAAACGAAAACCGGTTTGAATAAGTCGGTTTTTTTAAAATAAGCTCTACCCTACGTATATGCAGAAATGGAAAATTATAGGCTAACTAACGATTCATCAATAATTAAAGACGAAAATAAACGTTTGGAACTGAACCGGAACGAAACCCGAAATGAAATAAATAATAGTTCGAAGCCCTGCTTCAAATTATAGCAAATATCTTTAAATTTGCATGTTTCTTTATGATAGAGTGACAATCATTACGTATATGGTCTATAATACACTCAAACCTCTTTTTGTGCGACTTTTTTTTGTGCGATTTCGAAGTTATGCCGTTTTTTTAAATTTCATAAAGAGTATGTATTGAGATATTTTGGATAAAGTAGGAAATAAATCATCAACATTAACCGAAATATGGAAAAAATATATAATTTGGACTATTCGGGAAATCTTTTTTTGCACGGACTTACGGAGTTAGAGCTATTTTAGTGACGCGACAATTTGACCGGTCCTACCATAATGAAAATATTTTAACACGTTTTTCTCGAAACCACTTTTTTTTTAACAAAACAGACAAAATAAGGTCAAAAAATGACTTAACTGAATTTTTTTAAACAGTCGACATTTTGTGATTTATTTTTATTGAGTTAGGGACTATAGTGACATCTTTACTAATTGTTAATTATATTGTTGGAAAGAGAAAATCTACACAGAACAATGATGACACTGGGTATACTATTTCTTTCGAAAAAGAGAGCGACTTTGAGTCATATCGAAAATCGCAACGAAAATTATTATACAGCGAAGATAGTAGTCGAGATGTCAGATGTCAGATATCTTTAAAATTTTACCAATGATGCAAGACGTCCTTTAAATGTTACCAAAAAAAAATTAATTGCCTTAATGTTTTTTTAATTAACTTTTTTTATGCGATTTTGGATATATTTTATATAGCTGTTTCAAAGTTATGCGATTTTTTAAAATCTATGGAACGCATCTTAACTTTTTCTATGTAAGTCATTGTTTTTTTTGTATGAATTATTTTTGTACGATCTACCGCACAAAAAAAGGTTTAAGTGCATTTTCAATATCATCATCATAGTGCAGCCACAAACAGTCCACTGCAGATATAGGACCATTTATATATCCATTCACAGGAAGGGGTTGCATCCAATTTACCTAGATGAATGTGTCGAAGAGCGCTTTCGCGACCTATCTCGATAGGAAGTCTGGGAAATTTTTAAAAACTGAGTAGTTTCCCTCAGGAGATAGTGAAAAACTACTTTAGGCTACCTTTTTGATTTTACTGGAAAGGGTTTTCTGGAGTATAAATAGTCCAGTCCCCCATTTCATTGTTAGGGCGCTGTTGGGTTAGGGTAAAATCCTACGTGACGCAAAAGTGCACCTCAGATTCTATCCTATGCCTACTGAGGGTGTATCCTCGTCCACGTGCATCTTACCTTAAACTTACTTTAAAATGTGTATAATACAAACAGTATAGGAGATATCGGTTTAATTATTTTTTCTTCTCGGAATAAATATGGCTTCAGAGGGCGTATTTTAAATAAGGAAGTTTCCCTGCCGCACCTTATATACTATAATTAAGTTAGTTTCCCGTAATTCATTGTAGATATTTTTACATATTTTTATGATCTTCGTGTCTATATTTATATGGTTTTTAGTGATCAAATATATCGGATAAATTGATGGATGGTTGAGTTGATTCCGAGTTTATTAGGTGAGCTTTCATTTTAGTTTAAGCCTGATATTTTTATTAAATATAATAGATTTTTAAAATATTATAAACAATAATTGGTAAAAAATTGTACTATTTTAAAACAATCAAAATTTGTTAAGAATTTTTGCTTTGCAGGCATGTTCGACCCATCAAAGAAGAGTCATATTCTATTGAGCATTCAGCAGACCCTTTCTCCTCAACATTGACTGCTTTTTTCCTATCCTCGAAATGTATCAAGACGAAGACTTTAGACCAGGACACAAGAGGTTACCTCCCGCCAGAACCTCTTGACAAAACTATAAAAAGCACGAGCTAACACCCTTTCCTCTCACAACTCAAAATCCGTCTCAGCTCAAATAACCGTCTGCGCTACCGATAACGACAAGGTTAGCAATTCAATATTAACATAACTCTAACAGAAAAGGCTGTCAACCTTGCTATCTAATTGCTCCTACGCATTAAAGATTACTTATTAATATAATTTTAAAAAAAAATAAAAGTGTGTCATTCACACACGCAGATAAAATCTTATGCACATCCTGAAAATGCACAATGCATTGGAAGCAAATTTGTGTTTCTGATAATTTTGTTAAGCGCACTGATTTGAAACAGATTCAAATGAAGTGTTTTCATATCCAATACAAATAAGCTTTAATTAAAATTTAATTCATTTCGCCGAATGCAAGTGATTCGTTTGAGTGGGAGCTTTTATGATTTGACGAGCTTTTATTACAAATTTGTCATCCATAAACATATTTAATCTATTATCGACATATTTAAATATAAAAAAATGTATTTTGTGCTAAAAAATCGAGCTCTTTAAACAAATTATCTTTATCGAGCGAAGAGCTTTCATATTGTGTATTTGAAACATTTGCGTACAAACGTGATGTTCGGATCTCATTTTAAGATATACGATATTGTAATTTGAATATAATAATCTATAGATTTATCAGATCGTTATTGTCTTGTAATGTGCATTATTTGCTATAGTAATTTTCTATGAGAAACAAAGCGTGCATAGCACGCTATTGCCAAACGCCTAGAACATTTCATAACGTTCGATCAATTTTTAGCGACGCAAATACGAGTTGAATTACTAAAATACCGGCTTTACATTAAACCGAACCTAGTCCTTGAATAAAAAAGCCGATGGTTTATTAATTAGGTTACGTTGGTTAGTCTCAATTAAATGAAATACGATCATTTGCCAGCGTATAGCATATGGCGCGTTGATATTTTGTAGAGCACACCTTATTGACACCGATCATACCTCGGTTAAGTAATTTGAGCCTCCTTTGATACGTTGTCCCCAAAGATATTCAAAATTGTATATATTGACTGCAAATATTTACGATTGCGAGTCCAAAACGAAGGTCAAGTATTTTAAATGCATGCCAATTTATCATTAGCGTTTTTTGGACATAAATCGGAACAAAAACGCAGATCGAAGGCTGTATAACAAGCACACGATACATTTTTCGTTCTATGAAATTATAAAGCTTATATTTGAGGCGTGGGTAGCTGCACTTTAATTTGTCAGTCGAATAAAGTTCAAGCATTTATATGGAAGTAAGTGACATTTCGCCTACGAGAGCAATTTATTAAATTTTGCAATCGGAAGAAAGAACATGAACGCCTTTTACTTTTAAAATCACTAATTAAAAGCGTTGCTATGAAATGTGTATTGAACATTTGATCGCTTTAGTTTGGGGACAAATCGGTTCAAACATTTTGCTCTCAGATCAACGCCGTAATTGCTCAAAAATCAAGGTTTTGCCGACATCGTCGATCATAAGGCAATCACTATGGAATCTGTAACAAGTCACCCAATTAAAGTAATTCTTGGTATCTCACAACGATCTATTCGATTTTACGCGTTTAGAAATTCCAACAAGCGCATTTTAATCGACCCTTGTCAATTATATAGATATTATTGTAATTTGATCGAAAGTGTTGTTTTGGCGTTTGCGGTTTGTAGTAAGTTGCAAAAGAGATAATGCATCCAATCATAGAGGATATTTTTCTGGAATAATTTTTCATCCCCAACTGCCCTTTATTTGCATTTTATCATGCTGGTATAGGCATGCTATAGGCCGATTATAACTCCCGGATTATAAAGTGTTAATTTACGAGGGTGGACAAAAATAAGGAATTGGGTGTATTGGGGTAAATATTAGGACGATAATAATAATTGATTGTAAATATTACAATATTAGGATGTTGAAGTTATATAAACTACATGAATCAACTGTTTTATAGCAAGTAACGTTTCGTGGGATTATCATTTAGTTTTGCCAATTTATTTAATTTCAACGTTCATTTAATCAGAAATTCTTTAAACTGGTTTAAACTATATGTTCTATATCAATTTATTCGATATGGAATTAATCGACTGAATAAATCGGGAAATGGTTGCATATATCACTGTAAAAATATATTTAAAAAATTAAGTTTATTGGCATGTGTATTATCTTGTTTAGATGAAGCTGCTCGTAGTATTAGCAGCATGCGCTCAAGTAGCATTATCAGGCCATGTAGCAGTGAGGATGCCCTTCTTGAACCCAGCAGGCATCACCTATTCTTCGTATGGTCCTCAAGCTGGTCATTCTGGTCTCGACTATGACTATTCTCAACAAGCCTATGCTTTTGGCGAAGCTCAAGCTTACAATGGAGGACACCAACAGGTCGCTTTTGCCGATTCTCATGGACCTCTCGGTTATTCTGAACCCCATGCTGCAGTCGGATTTGCAGAGCAAATCTCTTACCACGCAGGAGCTCCAGCTGCCGTCGGATATGCCCAAGTACCCGTCAAAGCAGCAGTCGCCGTACCAACGGTCCAACATGTTCCAGCCGTAGCTGATGTTCCAGTCACCAAATACGAAGCCCAACCAGCTGTCTTGCAGAAAGTCGTAGACGTTGCCAAACCCGCCATCAAGACCCGCAAATACGAGGTGAGCTCAACACGCACCAAAATATGTCTCGTTTATCGCCTTTGAAAAATATCAGACCAACCTTGCACATTGATTTAATGCCTCAATCATTAACGCCGTAGAAAGTATTAATGCATTCAAAAAATTCAAGGGAATCGAGTTTTTATCAAATCCTCACCGAATATAGAGCAATTTCACAATTTCTTTCCTTGACATTTGGGGGACGCTCGAAGAAAATTGTTGCCATAATTGGGCAAGCAATGAAAACATTTCTTGAGTAATCCGATTCTAGATAGCATGTCCGACTAAAATAAATATTTCTTTAACGGCGAGAGATCTCGGTCAAATACGTGGACTGAGTTTGTAAAAATGAATTATGTAAGCGGATAAAGACCCCTGCTTAACATCAAAGGCTGCACTTTGACGGATGTTCTTAATTGATGCTGTAATGGTACGGTTTTAATAAATTCATTTATTGCAGGGGCAATCAATTCTTAACCGGATCTATCTTTTCTTGCTCTATTATACATATTGTTCAAAAGAGTAACCATGTAATTTAAGGGATGAAAATATACCTTAAATTACGCGGTATGTACGGGCAAGTATTAAAAAAATAACTAACGGAAGGCATAATACAAACAATACAAATCTGGGTTAAGGTAGCGAAAAGGTACAAGCTTTTAATTGAAAATTTAGTTTTATAGAAATCATTCAACCAATAAATACATTTAGGAATGTATATATCCAACAAAAGCAATTATTTTCGGTCATAGTTATTAAAATTGCCGACGAGATTTCGCAACATGGCTATGGCTATTTGTTTTGTTCGGCAATTTGTTACAATTAAGTTATGAACAGCCTTGATATGCATAATAGCTAAACGAGCAAAAAACGCAATGATTAAATGTTGTTAAACTTGAACCTTGTCGAGTGATTGTTAACAACGCCCTAGCCTTTCTAGAATACAGCGACAAAGATCTCATTATGTTTTTAAAAGCGTGCTTTGTTAAAAAAACATTTCTTCCCGACAGATCCGTCGTCCAGCTATCCAGAAGCAGTTCTACGACATCGAAGAGAGGACCATCGTTCGTCCGGTTGGATCGGCGTTGGTTGAGCTTGATGAGCCTTTGTCCAAGGCCCAAAAAGGACCAGCGATCGTGACCTCCGTCGATGATCATCATCATCATCATCAAGTCGCCATAGCCGCTGAACATAACGTCGCCGTGACTGCTGCTCCCTTTGTCCATGGTGAAGCTTATGGTCAAGCCATCCATACTGTGGCCATCACTCCTACTCCTCATACTTTGGCTGTATCTCCCATCGCTCATCATGGCCATCATGAAGCTATTGCTGTTACACCAACTATTGCATTGGCCGTCCAAAAGCCTGTACATTACGAAGAGCAATATTATCAACAAGCTCCGGTTCATCATGGACACATTGTATCTTCGACTCCAGCGCCTGTTCATTTTTCCACGTCCGAAGCTGTTCTCGTGTCTTCCACCCCAGTGCCACATTATGCATCTGATGATGCCATCGTAGTCGAAGCTGCTGCAAGAAATGCTGCCGTTGCTGAGCATGCCGCATATGAAGCTAAATTGGCTCATGAAGAAGCCATTGCTCGTGCTCAATACAACCATAAAAATGCTCATCTCGCCGTTGAAGCATTCTCAAATGGTTCTCCCCTCGAACACCATGAACACAATATCGCTCCGGTTATTCCAGCACATGGAGTACGCAATTTGAATCATTTGAGCCACGAAGAAGCCCAAGAAAATCAACAGAGATTGCTCAAGCTTTTGACCGCTAAAGGAGGCGTAGCTGAAGTCGGATTTGGTAAAGATGGACATTCCGAAGGATATGTAGGTGATGCTGGAATATCGCGTGCTCGCGTTCTTTCCGCCACACCGTCCCCCCATCATGAACCCGTTGAAGAGAAATACAAGACCAGAAGAATCGTCGTCTCTCGTCCCGTTCAGACCCTCCAAGAAATCGACGTTGTAGAGCCAGCCACCAAGATCGAAAGGATAGCCGTCAATCAACCAGGATACATCAAGACAGCTAAAGTTGGACTAGAAAGAGTACACACATCTGTACCAGTATACGGAAAAGCCTTAGCTCCAGCTATCGCCCATGCTCAAGTTCCCGTAGGCTACTACCACAAGTAAGCAACTAAACCAGAACCTTACATTAAGTAACCCATGTGATTCCTTCTTTATAAATAATTGTAAGGTAAACGTAAATATTTGATATTTAATAAATTATGATTGTAAATACATTTTTTAACGACGATTAAATACGAAACGATTATGTTATTTTTCATTTGAAATATCCATTCTATGACTATTTTATCCATCCTTTCACTACGCACGCAATACTATTTTAATCTCATTTGGCATACTTTAGCGTTCATATCCTCTGAAAGAACTACATCGCATTTTGATAGAATAAGGATCTTATTTGCTAATTGTGACTTTAATTCGTATATTTTTACCCATCAGTTGCACCATCATTATTAATATTTTTATAGCAAAATAAGAGATTTAGATGGTTACATCATTACTACCCCTAATTTAAATAGTAACAGTATTATCATTAATGAGTAAAAAACAATGATTTATCTCCTGGTGTTAAAATCATCATCTTTGATTATATCCTAGTATTAAAAACAAATTGTAGACTCGTCTTTTTATCAGGTTTCAATTTCACTACTCGTTAGCGGATTTAAATACATGCCGTCCATTCATTTTTTATTGCTCCAATAATTGAAGCATAAAGTTTTATTGCGGAAAGAAAAAATGTATTAGTCGTATTCTTGTTTTCAATTGCATCAATATCGATTTCATTATATTTAGATAAACTATTTAATCTTGGATTATTTATGCATTTTTTTGTATTTGATGCTGACGAATCACAATAAATTCTGAATATTTGGTCAAAACAACAATGCCTTGTTGAAATATTGAAAGTTCGCCAGTAATTTGGAGCAGCGAGTGGCCGTGAGAAGCAAACACATGTTCAGGTTATGATTTACACAGCAGATACTGGCAAAAGTCGCCAAAATTATTCCAAATTTTGAACATTCAATTTTTTCAGAAGAATCGATTTAAAATTAGCCAGAGTTATAAAAATTGAAAGTATTAAAATTTAAGAATAAAGGAACCAGAATTAAAATATGAGGTTTGCGTCTATAGACGCGTATAGCTTACGAGGACGGGTTCTCACATCTGTAGACGCTTATGGCACTATTTTATAAAACATATATATATTGGATAATTTTATATGGTATAGTTTCATATAGTACAATATTTTATGGAACCAATTTATCGTATTTCCAACTACAACAATACGAAATTTGAATAACATGATGATCCTAGACAGTTTTCATATCTTTACTTCTATAATATTAGGGTGTCCCATAAGTTTCTTTCGTTTTCATATTAAGAAAAAAATAAACAATAATTTGTATTACATCAAAATTTATTGAATAATATATGATCCATTCTGTTCTATTACCTTTATCCATCTCTCCGGAAGCCTCATAACGCCTTCTTGCCAAAATCTCCCAGGTTTGTTGGCAAAATATTGATCAAGGTACATTTTTATATCATTTTTTGAATTAAAATTATTACCACGTAAAGAATTTTTCAATGAAAGAAATAAATAATAATCTGAAGCGGCAAAGTCCGGAGAGTATGGAGGATGAGTTAAAACATCCCAGTCAAATGACAATATTTTATTTCTGACGAGCAAAGACACACGAGGCTTGGTGTTATTGTGATGAAAAACAATGCCTCGTCTATTCACTAATTCTGGCTGTTTTCTGGCAATTGCATCCTTTGGATTGTCTAGTTGGAAACAATATTTTGTTGAATTGATCGTTTTACCTCGCTGAAGTAGCTCATAATAAACTACCCCCTTCCAGTCTATCTCCAGTGACAAGCCTCTTCAAAAAAGGTTGGTTATTATGACGATGGAGAAGAAAATCGCATGTTGAAATACGCTGAAGTTTATTTGAGTCAGTCAGTTCATGAGGAAGCCACACATCTAAATGATTGATGTAGCCCAATTTTGTCAGATGATTATGGACGGATGTCCGTGGAATTTCTAGCTTGTTAGCTATTTCGCGAACAGTATATCGCGGGTTTTCTTCAACCATGGCTATGATTAGATCTGTGTTCATTTGCGAAAGAAACTTATGGGACAACCTAACACGGTGCCCAGACTGGACACCAGTGGATTTATTTATCTGGGGACGTACCCTGTTCCGTAGCGGACATGGCCTCTAGACCTGACACCACTGGATTTCTATCTAAAATGTTGAATTGAACAAAATAAATAATTTGACGGAGCTGTGTTTTGTAACCATCGTTTTTGGTAATATTCACGATTGCCTCAAACTCTTTCTCGTATATTTTCATATCTGAGTCTGAATCCAATATGATTTTTTTAAAGTCCTTAAGCCAAATTTTACATTATGAAAAGTTCAAATAAGTTACGGTATACTCTCTGAAATTATAATTATATCATCCGCAAGGCATAAAATGACAACATAATCGATAATAATTCAACGCTTTGTTGAGAGATTTAGATCCATTAACCGCTCAAGTCTGTAATAGGAGCTAATATTATAATAACGGACTTGCATTCCATATTCTGAGTCATGGTAGCTAAATCGATCGGATCAATAAGTTCTCAAAATTGCATAATGCATATCGTTTGAGGTGTTGGAGGTGTTGCCGGTGTCCCAAAGGCATACTGTGGAAGTTCCGGGTAAGCCGATACGGCATGCTGCGTCTCACGATTGGAGAAAAGGTCGTGATAGAAAATGCGTCTTGTTTCACCGCTTTTGCTTTTTTCTACGAGGGAAGTAGACTATCGATCTTTGTGTTTGGCATGCAAATTGCTGGGGTAAGTAGACAAGACGTGTTGAAGATATTTCGCAACGATCATGTTGATTGAGCAGCATTTACGTGGTAAAAATGTCATCTGATGCCAGACTGAACGAGTCTTATGTCACTACTTGTCAACTGAATCGTGCTCATAATCATAACTCTTTCAAAGGAGGCAAAAGGCATATTGCTTTCAGACTCTGACTTTTGAAATTTAATGTGATATTTATTTATGTAATACGTCAAATACCTCAAACCAATTACCGTGGAACAGCATTGTTAAATACTATCTTACAATCGGCGGCTATTGATTTAACATGCACAATTTTAATTACTTTGAGCTTGTTGAGACCATATCCGCTTTGCAAACTTACATTTAAGAGAACAAGAAAATTGGGTATCTCGCGTATAAAAATGTATGTAAATGTATATAAAACTGTATACTACCCTCGCTCCCCGCCCCCCCAAACGTTAGGAAGAAAATCAAGATTTCTATTTCAGTGAAATCTTTAAGAAAAAAAATCTGAACATAATAAGTTTAATAGATAACAATAAATTAAATAGAATGTTTCATACGAACGACTTCCTGCACATACGAAAGCCATAATTAATATGCATAAATGTCAAAGAAAATGTTTCGCAAAGGCAATGAAATTGAGCACGGAAAATTAGCCAGCGATAAATTTAGAAAAAATGTACTCAATCATAAACAATATTATAATAAAAAGGACATTCTCTTAAGCAATCTATATGACATAAAGTTCTTGAACTAATTTAATTTGCACGTATATATAAGGACATGATTGGCAAGAGAACAATATCGATTGTGTCAATAAGTTATAATTAAAATTTGTTGAAAATTATTTAAAAAAAAATATTGAATTAATTATTGCTCGCTTTAGGAAGACCGAGCCTTGACCCAGAGATTGAGGCTGTAGTTTAATCCAAAGATCTATCTCTGTGTCAAGGCTAATTAACGAAAGCAACTGATAGCCGTGGTGATTTTTTATCGCTGGTCGTTCTTATTGACAGATTTTTCATGTCCCTATAAAAAATAAGCGTATCCTAGTGAATATATCTTAATAAATAACGTAGTTGACAGTTTACAGCGATCGATCGAATGCAAATGTAAATTATAGTGATTCATAAGCACTCCGAAGGCCTTGAAATAAAAATGTGTATTAATTAATTTTACATAAACAAATCTACGAAGAAAAAAACGGATATAAATAATTTTATAGAAAGGCCGTTCAATAAATATTTTATTATTACAATATTATTCCATGAGGCAAAGCATTTAAAAATATTTCAGCACCATTTAAATAAATTTAAACCGAATCGATTGTAGAAGAAGAAATATTAAGTTTTAATAATATTATTAAATATGATTTTAATCAATTACGTTATGAAATTATTTTGCTATCATTTCATAGATGTCTCTGGTGTAAATTTGCAATAATAAATGTAGATGTCACTCATTTATATGATTTTATTATTATCCATAAATCGAACCAATATTTTGGTAAAATAATTAATTAATATTTATTTTTAAATTTTAAATTTATGCTCAATTTATCCAATTGGCAATTATAATATGTAGGATTAAAATTAAAAATAGGAAATGGTTGGAACTATATAAACGCACATATATAATAATGATAGATATAAGGAATTGCATAAACAATTAGTAATCGAAACAAGAAAATCAGAAAGGTTTCAAAGGCAATTAAAGGCTGACGAGCCCTGAGTAGAAGAGGTGTATTGTATAATATATATTAAAATAAGCTCAATCCTGATCTAGTGGTTGCTTTATGCTACGTATAGACACACTAGGGGCGATGCGGCGCATGCGCGTAGCGTGTCTATGATATATGCGACGCTAACGATTCACCGTCTCTTTCTGATTCACTTTTTTTCGTTTCACAATTCGTGACGATCACTTCACTTCTAAAAAAAATTTGAACCTTTCTACAGACTTATGTTTTATATGTTGTATTTGCTATCATGTAGCCATGCCGTTAGTTTCAAATAGAAATACATTTTATTCAAGAAACTTTAAAAACCTTGCTTGCTATGCTTTTTTAGTGTCATAGCCCAAATTGAATGTAATAAAATAAATCAAGTTTCAAAACATTGACACTATTAGCTGCTGAAAATTTTGCTTCACTTCTTCCTGAAAGCAAGAACGGCCTCTAGCAATAAAATTTAATGCATAGTGCAATGCAATCGAGAATGCTAGATTATTGATATACAAGCGCATGATTGGAATCACGTTTCCGTAAAACCAGCAAGGAAAACATCTTTTAGCAGAGGCCAAAGATCTCGATGGCTGCTGGATGCTGAGTAATATGCGAGATGGAATCACGTGAAGGCGTCCTTGCTGGGTTCATCGAACTGCTGGTCCGAGCTGACTTATTAAGAACTTCTGGTGTTCCAGATCGTTATGGTAACGCAAGATGAAAGGCATGTCGTTCGAAAACGATATGCTTTAATCGATTCGCCTTGGAGCAACACCGTGGTGCAGTGACACGTTCATTCACTCACTATGGCAATTTGTCAAGTGCGTGCTTCGAACCTGTTAACTGATCGAATGAAATCGAATACAACGCACGAATACATCGTACCAGGCAATAAAAGGGAAAGAAGAAAAGAATTTACTGACAATGGTCTTTTAATAAGCTTTAGTACAGAGCTTCGCAACTATAACAAAAATGAATACACTTGGGTCTGTTTTTATGCGATATATACGTTCCAGGGGGAGTCGCATATAAAAAAATCGCATAAAAAAACTTTGCGATGACTTAACCATTATTTTTTTACGCAGTTCGTGATATGGAGACACGCAATTCTTAAGCTTGTATTGAAATTTGAAAGTTCGCTCAGAATTTGAAACATATACAATAAATAGATTTTATAATTTATTACAAAGAGGGCAGGAGTTTCTTTCACTTCAATATCGTCTTCTGTTTCTTTACTGCCATATGACATCAATCCAATAATATCATTGTCATTAACCCCTAAAGGAGTACTGTGCCAGCGCCTGGCATCCCCCCTCCACTTTTCAGAAAGAGCACTCTTGTACATTGAGCTCGGAGACAGACAGAGACAGAGAGAGAACGTAGCGCAGTGCGGGAGACAGAGACGGAGAGCTTCCCCGCATACATCGCACGATTGTATAAATCGTTAACCCAAATTTATCGACTAATAATGATTTCGAATTTGCTTGATATTTGTTTACACAAAGAAACGACAGGATGTTGTTGACATACACGAAAACACACCATTGAATCGATTTCTTGTGTATTCTTTATGCAGAGAAAGGTATATACGTAGTGCTCTTGTATATATGTAGTGTTTATTTACAATTGACTCTGCCTCGAATTGAAGATTGTCTTATGCTGGTGGAAATGATGCCCTGATCTAGTGGCTAAATTAAGCATGTCGTATTGGGCGGAAGAAGCACTACTTTTACATATTGATGTTTTAAATATGAATGACATGAACTTGCACTGATGTTAATTTTAGTTTTTTTTTATGCGCATTCGCATAAAAAAAAGCTTTTTCCTCTGCAGAAAAATGAGGGATATGTTCCATTATTTTTGAAAACCGCATAACTTCAAAATCGCATAAAAACAGACCCAAGTGTGTATTATAAGAGTGCATGCAGAAAAAATACACGATATAATAACTATATATAATAGCATGTGATTATTTTGACGTGCAATTAATTTTGCCATATGGCTTGGAATATTTTTTCAGAAACTATGACTGGCGATGGTAGTAATTGTGCTTTCGTTTTCTACTTATATTAGATCCTTCGAAATAAATAAATTTTAATTGAATCCTCGTCAATCGATAAAAGAATCAGAAACTCTTTTGAATGTCTTTCTTTCTCTTCTAGTATTTGAATGCCCCACGAACTATCTGCAGATAATAAAGCAGATATTTGACACATATGTATTATTGCTGTTAAGGCAAAGACGTAGATTCCTTTTCCGCAAATTATCGCTGAAGGTGAGAAAATGTAAAAAATATTTGCATTCTAAGAAATCCGAATAAGTTTCTATTTCAACGGTCAAAACAGGATTAACACTTTGGAATACACTCATCATGTGTTTGGGTAAAAACTTCTAAAGCTGAACGAAAATGTTGACATTTAGAACAAAGTGACCTATATCTGATCAAAACTTTCTATAATATATTAAAGAGTTTTTCTGTGAAGCATCATTTTTATTCTTGACTTAATTGTTGACCTCAAACTTGGAAATTATTTGTTCAGTTAAATATTTGCATGTGTCATCGTTTTGCTAAGATGACACTTGTGCCACGATACTTACGATGCATGTACTGTTGGATGTCAATTTAAAATTATTTATTTATTTGTTTGAAAGAAGGGCGTAGTGATCACGACAGAGACCTTCAGACCTGCTGACCCACAGATGTAATAGCGGCGAAAGAGCGGAGAACGATGGATAGAGTGTGGATTGTTTTGGCGTAGAGTTTGCACAAGTCAAAGACCTACCAGAAGGCAATCCGTCAGGTTGAAGGTTCCGAGGCATTGCGGAAAGCAATTTTCTCAATAAAACCGACGGCATTTTCATGAAGAAAATCGAATTTTCATACGCTTTCAGCAAAATTCAATATTGCTGTCATTCTCTAAAATGATCAAAGCTTCGATTTAATAAGCATGTGTTTTAATATTATTTATATTTTCAATGTATTTGCTGTGACCTTGGTCAAGGTCCTCATACGCCTGCAGACTCTTCTGACACTGGCCTGCTTGTAACTAACATATGAGTGTACAAATATTATTTTTCTGAGGACATCCGTACTGCGTATTCGTATGTTACGTGCTATAACACAGTTATGATATATTGATCGGTCGAGCTCGGATTTGACCTCTTCCAAACCGATTGAAAACATGTTTCTTGGAAAACTTATGATTGCATTATTTCAAGAATCAAGATCACAAGGATTTCAACATTAGATCTTCAAAGGTAAAAGGTTTTTTTGGGAATAAATTCCAAGAGGTGTCCATTTACTTAATAATGTATTAAAGCAAAGTTATTAATCTATAAACATCTGCATAATAAGTCCATACCATAATATGCAGAACAATAGTCTTATTACAGAACTACGAAAGGCCACAGATTAAATTTGAATAAGATTTATTGCGATTGCAAATTTATAAAGTTCTTCAACAATTATTAATATTATTATAATGATTAAAGCACCTGTTATAGAAAATTAAATTAAATTATACTTGGAGAGGTATTGTCTATATTTAGTCCAACACAATGCGGATATCCAGTTCCTAGCCAGTCCCTGAACCGGTTAGCATTTGAGATTCAAAAGTAATTGTAATGATTTTTATTATTTTTAACGACTAGGAAGGCTAACTATGAAGCTTTCAATTTAATTTACATAGATGTATAATATATAGACCTTTTTGAATTATTTTTTATATATATAAATATATCGTCTGACGCTTCTACCTTAAAATGATCATATCAACGAAAAATAATTCAAACTTATTCTTCATTTTCCAAGCTCTCAAAATGATGATCCATTGAGAATAAAACTATTCATATTTCCTCAGCTTCAGCTTCAAAACCTCTCACAACTAAATCCTAAACCACAGTCGTAATGCATTATGATAAGGGAGGATTTAACACAATTTTTGCGCCTTTTATAGTCCGATTTTCTGATATTTCTTAGCGTAAATTTGAATTATTTCATGGATTTGAAGTGAACATTGTCATTAAATAAGGCTTACTGATGACCTTTTTCTTCCTGGGTTCTTGTAGAATATTTTTTGTTTGTCATTAGTCTCTATACACCTCAATAAGAGCTATTACATAACGATTCAATTATGAAACGAGTGAAATGCTGTTGTCCAATCGTTGAGCAGATTTTTTTGAAAGTTGTTACGGAATGCAGTGACAAAACTCGCGAATCTTCCTTGCATTTATTGAATGGTATTTTCTAGGACTTTCAACCAGAACTGAACCGAAAACCGATGAAAATATTATATTCTTTACTTTGTTCATCCTGTTAAATCAATACTTCATCTAATAATCTTAAATCATTATTTTGTATTCTGTTAAGATTATTTCTTCCTATGTATTTGCTATGTATCCAGGCTGGAATTCCCAAACTTCCAGCTAATAAGCATCACTTCAATATCCTTTCGTTTAATAAATTATAGTATTATATACTTGCTATAAAATGCTTTATAAAGATGACAATGTTAGGTCAACTTTGAACATGTTCCTTTATGGATTGTCCATAGTAAACTCATGTTTTACATACTTATACAATCAAGCTAATTGCTTTCTAAAATATTTCTTCTTTTCTTTCTGTATTCAGCATTTTATACGATTTTATGTTTATCACATTTGGATCTTCTCGATCTTCCAACTCAAAATTACACATTTTGAACATTGATAACTAAATTATTTATCATGGACAATCCATTGGATATTTCCCAGTAGACTTTACAAATCCATTTTATACAGAAGAAGATAATTGAATTGGATTCCATCATCTCAATTTTGGTTTAATGATTATTTGATTTGCTGCTTGGTTGCTTGATTATCGTTATTGAAGCCTTCTTTTCCAGCAGAATTTTACAGATTATTTTCCACAATTGGAGTATGGATGCTGGAAGATAATCATATGGTCGCATATATGGTCTTATTTATGTGATTTGAACGAGTTACCTTGACTGTCGTATGGCGTATGAATGAATTACGGAAGTATTCCGCTGCGAAGGTTAAGATCCGGCTCGGATATAAAATGGTTCACACACCCCTGTATTGCATCAGTAGACAAGAGCTTTCTTTGTTGAGCACATCGAACAAGGGAGAAGAAGTCCACCCACTCCAAATAACTTAAACATATGTATGTACAACATATTTTATAAACATATTTCAAATTAACATTGGATCGAAAGTAAATTTATAAACACACTTCCAACAATATACCTATCGATATCCATTAAGTTTTTATGCTCGGATAAATTGTGTATTTTTTGTTTGAAACGGACATATTTTCCATTAGCGATTTAAAGTCATAAATAAGCCTTACATTCGAATAAAAAATATTAGTTTAAGCGTTTATGTATTGCGATCACTTTAACATCTGAATATTTCAAGCATATTTTTTTAAGATATCGATCATTGATTTGGATACGAGATAAATACGTACAAGGGTCATTTATCATGTCCATAATTGGTTCATTTAAGGGCAAGCATCTATCTTGCATTATGCTCTTTGCCAAGGTTTTCCTATAATCAGATCGAGACATTGGCACAATTGTGTAATGATCCAACAACCTTTATTACGGGTACCGATCAAGTTTACAGCCTACGGTCATACTGATCATACTGTGATGTAATGTGATCGATCATGTGGATCACGACTCGAGATCCATTGTGAATATCAATGAGGAGCGATTTCCTAAATTCTTCGAAACGCTAGATAATGAAGATATTTCCATTCTGGAGGCATTCCTCTACTCAAATATCTGATCGAAGTACAATGACATTTCGTAATCTAAGCATTTTAAACTTTCTAGCGTTTATGCAGTTCGATTGATTGATCCGACTATTTTGTTTGCAGCTCGAACGAAATGAAGTACTTTGCTGTTGTTTTGTCATTGGCTTTGGCTGCTGAAGTATGCCTGGCCCAATTCTTCGTACATCAACCCATTGCTCTTCAATTGGCTGCTAATCATGGACCGACTGTGATGCCTCACAGAGCCGTCGAAATTAACGCAGCCCATGAAGCACTCCTTCCTGCGGAACTCCTTAAATCCAAGAAATTCTACGACGATCCTCGCATTGCTGCTGGTCTTGCCAAGGACTCATGGTTCGGAGACAAGGAAACCCAAGTCTTCAACAGAGAAGCAGAGAAGATCCCCAGAGAAAAAATATACAAACTGGCCAAGGACGCTGGATTCATCATGAGACGATAAGCAAATACTATCTATTTAATTTAGGACCAATTTTTATTAAAAATGTTCCTCAATAAACTAAGTTATTTATTTATTATATTAATTAATAAACTCTGTGAGATATTTTTAAATAAATCTATTATGTAAAAGTACAACAAATTTTATCATTTTTATTCTCATTCCTATAAATTATATCATAGATTAAATACATTATTGATTTTTATAAATTCTTACCAAAAACAAACTTCCTATTAGATAATGCATACATTATATCTGTTATTAATTTGTTGATAAAAAAAACATCGATTGGATTACCAAATCTGGTTCGATGAAGGTTTGTTCTTTTTTTGTATCGCGATCTGAACTTGTCTTGATCGAGAGATTTGTTGTTTTTCACAATTTGTATTCAACAACTAAATCTAAAGGCGAACAACAACCAAAATATCACATTATAAAATACAAACAGCGTGTATGATTTAATTCCATACAATTTATAATATCCATATAAAAGTAAATCTGTCTCGCTTGTCTTTCCATGGGAACGCTTATAAAATACAATTATGTATTTAATTATAAATATAAGAAAATATGATTTTCGAATTAAAAGTCTACAATTTAGATACTATATTATATTATTTATCGTTTAGGTATAAATTATTATGTCAAATAGAACAAAAACCTTTGTTTGTTTGCATATGAATGCATTTTTATTAAGGCGTCTTCTCACTTTAGGCGCCTCAAAAATAGGCTATTTTCACGATTTTTTTTCGAGAATTTTCGCTAAAAATTATGAGATAAAATGGATCTTATGTAATAAACACATCTTTCAAGTAAATGAAAACATTTTATTTTTATTTTTTTGAACAATTATTATAATAAAACAGTAGCATCGAAAAACCCGTGTAGAAATGTTATGTTCGTGGCTTGTTGATGGTATCTCCGAGATGGGTCATTTGAAACAAAAAAGTAAAACAGTTTTAGATTTAGTATATCAGTGGCTATAGCACATATCATCAGATTTTTGATATTCGCGAAAATAACAAAATTGCGCACGTTTTACATAAAAGTAAAAAAAACTCGTTTTTTTTTGCAGTTTTTTGTAAAAAAAAATTACTTAAAATCAAAATTTCAAAAATCTGATGATATGCGCTATAGCCATAACTATGAAGAATATGTCATTCAAATTTCATGACAATCGGCCAGATAGTTTTCGAAATTTCATCAACAAGCCACCGAAAAACCTTGTTTTGAGATAAACGCGTTTAAAGTTTTGGTTGCAGAAAAATTGCCCAGACACAGCTGTTGAAACACTCGTTGTTATTTTGGATATTTCCTCCAAAGATCTTCATAAATCGGTTTCAAAACCTCGTGAACATCCTCAGCTAGAACAGAAGGATATTTAAAAGTTTCTATCTGATTGTTTTTCACCACTTTCTTGTACTTGCACCATGAGCCTGAACAATACGTATGCAGCCGGGTGCTCACCTAACGGTCGCCCAAAAATGTAGTTAGACTCGTCCGATCTTTATGAAATTTCGATATAACATTTTTGAAGATATATACTTTCAAAATTTAAAATAAAATAAAAATCGATTTTTTTAAATTTGTAAAGTGAGAAGACGCCTTAAGCCCAATAGTTAGATTATAGAGGCCATGTTGTAAAAATAATATCTATCAAATTGATTGTAAATTATTCAATAGTATATGGCAAATCATCATGCTAGGTTATAGCGTTATATAATGTGTGCATATTATCAAATTTTATTTTTAAAATCAGTGTTCTGTTCGAGAAACTTTCCGCGCATTACGTAGTTTTTCGCCTCATCACAACTCTCTTGTCGAGTCGGTTATTCGACGTTTGGTGTTCAAATTTGTTTGGTTTGGTTTGATAAATATCCAGCTAACATCTGTATATCAACGAAATGCAAGGTTTGCTAAAAACATCACTGCTGTGCGTGAGAGTGTACGGGTAAACTCGAGGCAGTCAATTTCTCTTCGTTCATAAGAAATTGACCTTTCCCAAGAAATTGGCGAATTTTGTATCGGAATTTAAGTTTGCACTCGTATAAAATCCAACTGATCCATAAACTTAAAGCCAACGACTATAAACAACGCCATGTGTTCGTTGATTGGGTTCTGGAGCAGTGAGAAGTTGACCCAAATTTCGCCAAAAAACTCACCTTTAGCAACGAGTCCCATTTTTGGATGAATGGATGTGTGAATAAGCAAAGTTGTCGGATTTGCGACAATACCTGGATTGGTACCTGAATTTTTAGCAAACGCAATTTCTCCTCAGATTTTTATATTATGTAGTGAAAATAGCTTCTTAAAAATGAATCTTGATGATCCTGTCAAAATATGGATTTATTTATATGCATCGTCCTAATTGTTGCTTCGTTAAAATTTAAAGTTTTAACAATAAACAATGGCCTCTCAACTTTTATGAGGCTATCCAAGGTATTAACATTCTATTCAATATAAATAAGATGTACATACATAAAATTCTATTTAATTATATAAAAATATGCATAAGTATTAACTATTGTATCTTATAATACAAAATTACTTTGAAAAATTATTCAAAAGAGCATGGAAACCATTAATGTAATATAATTATTTTATGCTTTTTATTTAAAATCACTATATAAATATATCTCACAATTTATTGACTGTGTAATATCGAATATATTTTTTACCGCGTTGATATTAATTGAGCTAAAATATGAATTTATGTATTGCAAAAAATAAACGGTAGCCCTGTAACAGATATTAATTATTAAAATAAAATATGTGTATCCAATATTCGAACAATCTGAGAGCTTTCGTTAACATTTGCATCTTATATTTAAATAATTATTTATAACGCCATCTCAGAGTGAACAGACAAACTAACCAATAATAAAAAATAATTTATTTTTACATTTATAGAATATATTAATTATTCTAATAAAACCTAGATGTCGTTAATATTTTTTCATTATTTACTAATAAACAATCTAATGTTACATGAAATATATTTTTCAGCAAGATCAAAAAATATATTGATTATGAATTCACACAGTAACAAAATTATAGCTTAAATTAAAAAAAAAATAATAATATTTAAATCGTGCATTAATTGTAAAATATGACAAATTACGTTTCAGATTCAGGTATATAAATTCAATTGTGACATCTTATTGCCAAGCAAACGACGATAAATTATAAGGGATCATTGAAGATTGTGTAAGATACAATTCCGTGTATCCTTGTTGAATATCGTATGTTGAATACAAAACTCAATCGTCCGATTACTCAATGGAGCTCCTTCAGAGTACGCTAAATAAAGGTAATTCAAAAGATTTCCTATTTGATTTTCATGCAAAATTATTTTTTGGAAGCGATATACATTTTATTTATCGATGTTATAAATACGAAATAATTACTCGCTCTTACAAATTGAAATATTGAGTAATGGCAATGTCTTATTTGGGGGTTTATTACTATTTCATGTCGTGACACACGACAGGCAAATCATACGTTTTCTCATAGCGAGATGTGGCCCTGTTGCATACAGCACAAAGTAAAAATTATCTCGATGCTTGGATCGGCGAATGAGACTGTCGTTGCGAAACCATCACATGTATTCGACTCATAAGCATCGTTTTTATTCAAGACCGATAGCCAACATTTAGGTATTATGCTAATGCATAATAGATAAATTTTAATAGAGATATTTCAAATTTAATTGCTTCTATAGTTCATCAAACCAACAATGTACATCAATTAGTATTGTGCACGAAACACTTTTATGGCACCGGTTTTTTTCCACTCAATCATAATCTCGTGAGGTATTCTTTCAACGGAGTTGTTCTACATTGTACAGTATGTTTGCTGGGTCTGCAATAAATTTATTGTTGTTTGTGTTATTATATAAATAGAGAGCTGAGGCGTAAAGAAGTAGCTATAAAGTATGCAATGTTAGGAGAGAGAAGCTGGAGTTGCATCTTCGTTTATCACGATTGCACCCGGAATCAAACTGCATATAACGCCGAGATAAGTGCGTTCAGCTCGCAAGATGTTCAAATTCCATATTTTGAATTAAATTGATTTAAATCTTAAAATTAGGCTCTTCAAAGTGTGTATGATTCTATGGATCTAAAAAATTAAATACTTGGATTGTGGAAAGTTTATTACTGTAGTATTGATATTTATAATTGATTGACTCGATCTAAGTCTATTTTAATTTCTTGTATCAATCAATAGAGGCGGGTAGATTCTATTTAAACTGATTTATAAAGATTATTAAAATATCATTTAAAAATATAGACAATTTTGCTACTCACTTTTAACACATCACTCAATAAGTTCATAGGATTATTTTCACATTACACTTTTTTCTTCTACATTTGAGGTCATTTTTTCGCAATTTCTTTTATCAAACGTACAGTTAACCTTATGTATTATTTGCTATTGATGGTTCTTCAATTCTCATGGTTATTGATGAATAAAATAATGAACAAAAACTCATCAGTTGACATTTGCTTTTTTAGTCGCTTTGGGCGTTTTCATCGGTTGTTGTCCACCCAATTGACTACGGATTTAGCTCTGGAGTATAATAATGGATCTATGTTTGATTTAATATCACATATTGTATAAAAATATCCTTTTTATTGCATTGAATCAGCTCCAAACACCGTTCTGAATAGTCGACACGTAATTGTTTTTGATCGATTGTGAGCAAACGCGGTACCCATTTCGAATAGAGCTCTCTCATGGACAAATATTGATGCAAAATGGTGTATACACTGTCTTCTGATATATTTAAGGTCTCAGTTATTTCACGAAATTTCAATTTACGATCAACCAAAACTATTTTGTGGACTATTTTGTCATCCTACGAACTTATTGAGTGTTGTATTATATCATCATAAAATTATATTCCTATTCAAAAAAATTTTTCTAACTATTCAATATGAAGAAGATAATAAAATACTTTATTCCTAAAATTAAATCTCCAATGTTCGATAATATATATGACAGTTTAAGAAGAATAGTTAAATAAATTCAAAATTTTCTTTGTTTTACATACGAATTCTTTTACTTGATCTATTGATTAATTTTGGTATTATTAGTTAAAGTTTGAAAAAATATTGATTGCAGATGTCCCTCATACTGGGCATCTTTTAGAAGTAGTTTTTATCTGATTCATGAATTGCTGGACTTGTCCATAATTACTCTATGAAAAAACAAGACCCTCGTCCTCAAAAAAAAACCTATTTTCTCAGTATTTGTACAGTAAACATTAATATTAAAAATGATGTATTTCTGTTCAACGAACTATTGGATATATTTTATCCACGCACCATAAAATCCAGACCTAGATCCTTTGGATTTATTTTAATAATGATATTTCAAATAGATCCTAAAGTAGAAATATTTTTTTAATGATGAAAAAGTGAATTTCATGTCATGTCATTCGGGCATATTTGCATTGTTTATAGCCGCAAATTAAACATAGTTTCTATTGTTAAATTAGAAAGTTCTTGTTCAAGATCGAAATCATAGGAAACATTAATTTCACTTGCCCTTTTAAAGTAATATTATGACCAAATTTAAATTTCGTTTTATTGGAAAATATTAGAAATTGCTTATAAATGTTCAAAGGTAGCTCGCATTAAAAAGCTTTTTCAAAAGTTTGCGGTTGTAGTGTTGTATACAACAAGCATTTACTATGATCATGCTGTTAATTTTAAAATAATAATATGACTGCATTATTGTGCCAAATAATTTGGTTGTGGCTAGAATATGATGTTCATTAAGCGTTTAAATTGCTTGAAAATTAAAATAATTTTGATTTAGAACCTATCTTAGAACATGAGCTTGCTAGTTTGTTTGCGGTGATTGTACGTCTAGGTACAATGCATTCTGTACTATATATATCGTGAAGATGCAACATGCAATGATGCTTTTTCAAACCGCATCTCGGGTATAAAACAGTAAACTTATGCAGGTTTCGCAGTTAAACTTTCAAAGTTGTCACACGGTTAGGTCTTCCCATGGGATGGAACTCAGCTTAATCAAAAACATCATCTAAACATGCCAAGAGTTAAAAATGTATTATTTCATACTGACGATACTCATCGGAGCGACGATTGCTGAAAAGGTAATTATTATATAAAATTTCTTACATCCTTATAAATATCTATTAATAATAGGTGAATTTTGTAGACCAATATATATAGCCACGAATACGTAAGCTTCGAAGATCACACTGATGAAAATCATTCAGTGTCTCCAACTCCATTAATTTTAATCGATGCTGACAGTGATGAAAATGAAGTGCAGATAAAGAGTAACCGAAATAAAAAATACAGAGGTAGATCATCATATGCTAATGATGGTTCAAATGAAGACGACGGATCTTATGAAGGTAAATGGATAGATACAATACCGGGAAAAGCAGGAGATGATTATCCTTCGTATTCGGAGATACCTAAAACAGGTTTTAGCTGCAAAGGAAGATCACCGTCTGGATATTTTGCGGATGTTGAAACAGACTGTCAAGTAAATATTGCATGATTTTTTGCATTAATTGGGTATTCTATGATTAAAATGATTTTTTATTTAAGGTGTTCCACATCTGCATTTCTGACGGTCAAAAAATTTCGTTCCTTTGTCCGAATGGAAGCATATTTAATCAAAAGGTTTTAGTTTGCGATTGGTGGTACGATGTTGATTGCCAAACTTCTATACAGTTGGCTGAGATATCTAACGAAATCGCTAGACGCGAAGAGTTTAATCAAAACCAGAACCAAAATCAGAATCAATATACGTATGAGAATTTTGCAATTGAAGAAGGATACGATCTCAATTTGGCATCTTCGGGTGGCAATCAACATCCTAAGCATTCAATGGAAGCAGAAAGTACCACCAAGGAAACTATCATGAACGAAAAGCGTGAGCATATTTCAAGAAAAGGCGAAAATAATATACAACAACATAAGAAAATTGTTCAAGGAAAATTAAAAAATGAAAATTCAAGAGAAAATTCTTAATAAATATTTTAAATTTAAATTTTACAATGACATCTATGAAAATACGCAATAATTAAAAAATATTTTTATTTTATCAACTTTTTGAACCCGTATGATCTATATAAAATAAACAATATAATTAAATATATCCCGAGTTTGGCATTTTAATACTTATTTTCGATTATCTCAAAGATCATGAATAGATCAAAAATGTAATTTTGATTATGAGGCTTTCATATTTGATCGACCTCGTTCGCATAGCCGCCGAATGATCTATCAACACTGACAGACGAACGTACAATGGATTAATGAATAAACATACGAGATCCACTACGACTATATATTCAAAAGTGGTTAAACATTAACTATTAGCTCGTTCTCGATGTTCCGTCGTGAAATTCACGATCTCACCCAAGCAACCACGATTTACGAGGATCCATTCGAACGGCAGGGATCAAGTATAACATTTAACCTTACGTAATAGGTGGTAATTTTACTCGCAAAAATATCTATAAAAATGGGTTGCGCCATTCATGTGTATTCGGTATCGATTTGATATATAATAAATAAGTATGTGGTGCATGTGGCATCGGATGTTTCAAAAGGCTCCATCGTGATTCTGAGAATATGTGAATCGGAGAGGAGTTGATTTGTAACATATCGATGGATTAAGATTTTTGAAATGAGGCCACAATATGCTGTTGGCTTTGTTTAGTCATTGCCAAATGATTTAAAAATGCATGCCGAAAGCTACCACATAAAAAATATTAATTAAATGCAATTCTTCATATGATATATTAATTATGCCGATAGCATTTCATGAATTCGCTCAATCAAGAGTGCATGTAAATATTTGATTTTTCTTATGTCAAAGTGTAATAAAATTATTAATTTTATGATATTATAAAAATAATTTATTAAATTCTTATGGAAATAAAATATTGATAAATGAATGGGAAGAAATTGCAATAAAACGACCCCAAATGAAAAAGAAAAATATCTAATGTGAATAAAAATCCTACGAACTTATTGAGTGATGTATTGAATTCTATAGAAATATTGCCGGCCACTTAATACGATTTTCATAGTGTTTCATGTTTTAAAAACGTGATCACTAACCAAAACACCTATAGATTTCAACCCAAATAATTAAGCAACGAGTTCAACTACTAATTTATGGCATTATTTACAGATCTGCATGTATAAGAATATTATGTGTAATGTATTCAGTTTAGCTTAATTACGATTTGTGGAACATTTTATAGCTCAATATATTTAGTAAAAATTATTACCAAACGGCTGATATTATCTATCATATATATACAAAAATAATGAAACAAGATATTGAGATTTTTCATGAAAAGGCATTCAAATAATTTGATACATATACAAATTGCTTTGGCTGTCCGAGTTTCATTTTGATATCGATATCCAAAATGGCTAAAACGGACATCTGGACATCGTATAACACAGGCTTTATATAACACGATTTGGACTTAATACGGTTGCAGAATTGTGGCATATTTTTACCCCCTATGCATGCTGGATAGTCTTAAAAAACTCCTCGAAACAATGCTGTTTAAGAGAATCCAGCCAGGAATTGAACGGAAACTCTGGAACGTGCTGTACAACAGTCTTCTAAACATGACACTAATTGCAAGGGCAGAACTCATTGTCTTCGCAGACGACGTCGCGCTGCTGGTGATGGCTCGACATCCATGGGAAATGGAGAAGACGGGCAACGAAGCCCTCGCCAGAATCAAAGCGTGGATGCGGGATAATCACCTGCAGTTAGCGGCTGAGAAAACAGAGGCAATGATATGCGGCAGAAGACCGAATAACAAGTAGCTTGTTGTTGGAGGACACGAGGTGGATTCCAGTAAAATGCTGGGATACCTTGGGAACACATAGAAGAAGCTGCGCAGAAGTCGCAGAAGGTGACCAGCGAGTTTGGACGGCTTATGCTCAACATTGGAGGGTCAAAGCCATGCAGAAGACGTACCATAAACGTGGTAATACACTCGATCCTTCTATATGGAGCCCCGATACAGCACGAGTCGCTCAGACGCGACACCAACAGAAAGAAGCTGACCAGGATCCAGCGATAGGGAGCACTCCAAGTCATCGCAGCGTACAAGACAGTATCCGAAGACGCAGGACTCATGATCGCTGGAATAGTCCCGCTGGATTTTCAGGCAAAGAAGAGGGCCTTGGACTACGAAGATCCCAAAAACGGCACAGCATACGACCAGAAACTGAGGGAAGCCTGACAACAGAGATGGGATTAGTCCAGCAAGGGAAGATAAACGTAAGTAACGTCGTAAGCTGGTGGAGGGCCTGAAAACACGGCGAAACGATCTACCGCTTGACTCAGGTGCTCACTGAGCATGGTTGCTTCGGTGCGTAACTGAAGCACCCCAGAGGAATTCGATGAAACAAGCACTAAGGGTAGCCGAGCTCAACGTTGACAGCATGATCCACAGCATGATGGCATGCAAGAAAAACTTGAAGAAATCCTGAGTGCCAAAAAGGGCAGTGAGAGAGAGAGGGGCAGAGTTGCTCTCCAACACCTAGGGCCAATTACCTAGGGCCAATTACCTAGGGCCAGACTACCTGTCCTCCTGAAGCAATGTGAAAAACAATACCAGGGGTACAGAGACGGACAAGGGAGTGGTTTAGTCAGTAAGAATCTGACAATACCCTGGGAACAAACCCAGGGTTTCTTGTGCAAGATTCCCCTCCCACAGGAAAAAAAAGATACAAGACAATGCACCAGGAGAAATAAATATTATTTTTACCACAAAATAGTCTATAATACAGCCTTTAGACCAAGGAATAATTTCAACATTCAAAGCGTATTATATTCGTCAAAAATTTGAAAAAAATATGAGATGATATCGAACAAATATGAGATCTTAATATATCTTTTCTGCTTCCGTCAAAGAAATAAAACAATCCACTTTAAGTTCTTGCTGGAAAAAGTTGGATCAGAAATAGTCCTCAGAAAAATATTATACCACCAATAGAAGATGAAAATAAGAAGACAATTAACATTTGTTGTGCTAATGGTGGGGAGGATGATGTTTTTAAATTCATGAAATTGAAGAAATTGGAACAAGAAGAGTTAGTTGAAATTATGAACGAACTGAACCAATCAAAATCAATGAGTCAGAAAGCAGTTGCAGCAAAGTAACTGCATGTTTCACGTTAAAATTATATGTTAGATTTTAGAAAGAGGGAAGAAATTCAAAAGGGAATTATAAAATATTTTTGACTTTATTTTTGATTTTTAATGGCTAAATCCAAAAATATTCTTGTGTTTTCCGATGATAAAAACCCACAACCGATCATGAAAAAGGGTCAAACAAAATGTTGATTTAGGTGTTCTGTGATTGATATATCGCAATTTTACGTTTTATTGTTACGCGTACAATAAAATATTGTATTATATAAGAAAAATATTAATTGTTTCATAACTAGTATTCGACTACTTAAGAAATCGTTATCTCTGTCATTATAGCCTAAGAAATTAAAGAGAATACATTTTTCACAATCCTAGCTCAAGAAAGATTATGTTCGCACGCAAAATATAAAATGGTCGTACGTGAAATAGGTTAATCACGTCTTTTCTCTACGTAATACGTGAAAACTTAATGACATAATCCCGAGGATCCCTCCATACTGAGCAGTTTATTTAATCGAATTAAACCGAATCGTGACTCGTACTGGCAAATCTTCGAGCCATTACTCGCAGAGAAAACGAGACTGAATATATTTCACCTGCGTACATACATGAAACTTTAATGTGTGTATGCACAAAAATCAATAATATTAGTTTTAAATTATCAATTCAATCATAGCCCTCGTACGTGCTATTACTGGCCTAACCTCGATGTCGATCAAAAATTTCATCTTGGCATCTCGATAGGTGCTCTTGATTTCATCCAAATGTTAATACAACAATTAATTATTATTACAATGATTGTGTAACGAATGTCGGATCGTGAAAACCTTCGCCTATAGTGCATGATCGTGTCATGTTGTACAATGGCGGTTATGGATGCGAATTTTATTGAGGGGCATCCCAAATTAAAATGTTACGACTTCTTCGACAAAAAGAAGAGCAACGCTTTGATTTAATATATCCGTTGAATATTGATGAGATTCAATCACTGAATGCTGTTGGAATTTGATAGATGATTGACCATCGTATTATTTAACTATCAATAATAAAGGCAATTCGAAAAGTAGCGTTTGGATAGACAAAGGACGCAATGGCTTATACACGTTTTCTGGTTAATTTTTATGGATGCATGGCTGATAATATATTTATTGAATCATCTTTAAATAACTGTCCATCATTCAGGATCTAGAGCGGCATTAGATTATTCAATACATTTTATAAAAATATAAGCAAATAAATCTTAGTATATCTAATTTGAATTCAGACTGTTGAAAATTAGTTTACCGTGAAAAATCTGTATAATTCCAATCGAATCCGATTTATTATAATTTCCTGCATAAATACTGACATCAATAAATTAAAGAAGATGTTATTCAAAAGTAGTTGTAATTTCACAACTCACTCAAATCTTGTAATAATTCTAAATTCTAATTTTAATCATGTTTGAATTTAATGCACCATATAAATTGATCCTCCATATCCAAAGAGATCTCCCATTGAGACTGTAATTTATGCCGTAGCTTGAATAATTCCGTATCCTGAATCCGATTTATCCATATATGGAATTGAATACTGTTTTGCTAATACAAATTATCGAATGTACAGTAAAGTATTTTGGCATATTAAGTACATCTAAAACTTAAAAATAAAACCTTTTCGAGATATGTTTTTATTAGTATTATTTACATTTTAAATGCAATATTACTTAATTTTCCCATGTGAAAAAATGACTTGAACGTCACGAAAAGTGAAACTTTAAGCGGTAATTGGCCAAAAAGAGAGGGGGAATCGATTATACCCTCTCTCCGGGAAGGGGTTAGATTCCACAATGCCTATCCACAAAACCCCGGGGGGGGGGGCAACCCTACGCCCTGATTGATCCCCTGGGATAATGATGTAGAGTAGAGGGGCGCAAAAACAGCCTCATCGATTTGCTGATCAAACGCTGCTGGGGTAGCCCAGCTAAAATGAGTTGGGTACGCAGGTCATCATGTGCTGCGAACCCGTAAAGGGATGTGTGGAGCTGCTGATTATAGAAATTGGTAGAGTTTGTGTCAAAGGCATCATCACTATCCTCAACAGCCTAGCGCATACAAGGGAGAATAACTTTAGGCTGCTCGAACGACGATTCGTCTCCGTGGCTCTGTACTACAAATGACAGAACCGATACGAGTACCATGGGGAAGGGGTAGCCCCTGCAGTCTGTCATCTGCTGCAGCCCTCTTCAAAATGGGGTTGGACTCGTGGTGGCAGTGAACCCATGTTAGTAGTTCTTTTAAACTTAGCATAACATTTGTCCTTCCTCCTCCAACACACCTTTGGGTGCACGTATTCTGATGCCGGTCTTCTGGCGGAAACCTCGCCTCCTCTGGAAGACGCTGAGCAAAAAGTGTGGGTGCCGCCTGGGCGCTCTGTGCGTAGCGTTTCCTGTAGGGTTAAAGATCAGTGAAAAACATTCTCTGTGTGACTAGTCCGGGGAAACCCAGAACAAACCTCACAAAAGCACTGGCAATAGGGTCGTACACTTAAGACCCTGTCGGTTGTAAATACACTAAGCGTATACGCCGCGTCGCTTCTGCAGTATGCATTTGGTCGTAACCTAAAGCAACAACTAAACCAGTGGTAAGTCTATTTTATTATATATTACACAAAGACATTTTCGTTTTTTAACTAAAAAAATCTGTTAACAAAGGTAGAAAAGGAATGCATAAAATAATTTTTTCTTAGGACCTAAGAAGATTACTTCTACCTATTTTTTTTTTTAAATGTATTTTAAATAAAAATATATTAATTTCTGCGCAAGGAAGATTTGTTGTTTTTATCATTATTTTCAAAGAAAGAAAATCGTGTTGCAGGAATAAATATTATGAGATTGTGATCTTTTTTTTTATATAAAAATAAATCTCTGTTTGTTCGTATGTAATGCGCTGCCAAATTGTTCATCAGATTGCGATAAAACTTTGTCAACTTACTGTTTACACTTGCGGGAATAACATAGGCATAGTAAAAATATTGTATAGATGCAGCGTGTTGCGAGTGTGAATATGCTTTTAGATTTCAGGTCGCGCTACACGTGACCTGAAGCAATAAACCACGTACTACGTTTCTTTTTAAATAATTATTAAGCGCTTATGGCATTGCAACGCATGCCGAATAATCGCTAGTATTAAATAAATATTTAATCTAGTTCACTAAAATAGGATTTGTACTAATTTTTAAAAAATATTATATTCAATCAAGAATTATCTCCGGAATAATAATTTAGCTTTCAGATAAATAGCAACTTAAATTGTGATCGTTCAAAATGATCAATATTTTAATCATTGTTGGAAATCTAGTTGCTCATAGATGGCTCTGTATGATTTTATTAATTATATCAAAATTTATTTTTTCAGAACCAAGAAATCAGGGATAACCAAGTTATATCAATTGGAATTATCAATACTGATGCTACTTTTTAGTATGGTGAATACTGTTTCAATAATCTATATATGGATCAAAAGTTTTATAGGTAACAAGACTTCCAATTGGGTGGAAGCTAGTCCCAAAAAAAAATAAAAAAAATCGAAAATATAATTTCTTTAATGTCCGTCGTTCCATCAAATTGATTGCCATCAGTTCATGATCATGGAACGATTGAACCTTGCTTCATATTTCGTCCATTATATATTAATTTGGAGCACTCATTTTAAAAAGTTCATTCAAAACCAATCATTGTACACTTATCTCGCTCCAGGATAAACACGATGCGCTCGGTACAATTTCTTCTCACAATTGCTGTTATGCAAATCGCCCAAAATACGTAATGTCTGTGGGCCATGGTCAAAATATTAACATCTGAATATTGCATTTTAAACAGCTCTAATTACACACGTTAAAAACATATTTATGTTTACGTTTTGTTGCAATATAAAAACTCAATCAAATGCAGATTGAGCGATGATGGATGGCAAAAAATCTAATAACACGTCCTCATATAAATCGCTCCAATATTTGATGAAAAACTAATCGATTCATTGGGAAAAAATGTTAAATGTTGCAGCAACGTCTTCATGCGGCAATGATGTCATAGTGCTGAACAAAGCGGTATTCGGTGCAATAAAACATGTGTTAGAAATTTATGATATTGATCCCAAATGGGTATAATATTTCGTCGGATCACCCATCATCGAATTAATGTAGATCATCACTCATAACGATGATCGGATCGAGTGAAACATCCGAGCTGACAAGTTGATTACTTAAATGCAAACTGATTTGTTTGCACAATTTTATGACGCAGCCATAAATCAAGCATTGGACCAAATAGACTACATAATATCTAGGGTCATTCGCATTAATCTTGCATTACTTTGCCAGTGGTAAATATGTCTCGTACGTCAGTGTAATGTGGTAATCTAACGCTTGATTATTTGAATAATAAATCTGCTTTATTGATTGTTGAAGGCAGAATAAAAATGGATGAAGTTTTGAAACTGGCTTAAGGTCATTGCAAGATATTCGCTGGACGTTTCATCAATCATTGATGATACAGAAAAGTATTTTTGTATGCAATCAATTGGTGTACTATATTCTGCATGGCGAAAGATTTGATAACCGCTAATTTTCATCTCATGACTTGAATATTTTCGAGAGCTCCAAAAATATGCGTGATTTGATTCAGCGCTAATCATTTTATTTATGAAACTTAATAAGCATGATAGGCGAAGATAAAAAAATATTATAACGATATCAGGGTTGCTTCTGAAATAAACGCTATTAATGGAATCAGATCCTCATAAACTATAGTGGAGTGTTTAGTCTGGATCTGATTTTGGAAGCCAGGCAACTTGCTGCTGGTAATGCAAGCTCAGCCTCCACACTCGTTGGAGATATCGTCATCAGATATTTAAATGCTAGTTCGAGTTGATGACTGCATAAACCCCCATTTTCGTATAGCACCTCAATGTGTCTGATAAAATTCCTTTCTGCTGAGACACGGACTAAAACTCGCAAAATTCCCAATTTCCCGACAATGTATTTATTTCCGTCGCTGCAGATGAATACTTATATACTATAATACTTTGATATGATTCATAATTATATTACGGAGGAATATGAACATTTTGAATCCCGTATCTATTATATTTCATATCGATATTCTCATTATTAGAGTTGAGGTGTAGTAAATACATCACCGGTAGGGAATGATTAATACAATAATTTGAAAAATATACATGTACTGTATATATGTATACATAAAATAGATAGTTACTGCCCCTAGGCGTAGCCTAAGCTCGCCAATTAGTATTTACGCCACTATTTCCAAGCGTCCAGATTTCGTCGGGAATGTCTCGATTTAGTAGCCTTCCATGTGCTGGTGAGGTGTACGATTTCTGTTAGATAAAAATTTCAATCCCGAATTTTTCGGGATTGCGTTTACTAATCCCGGGATTCATGAGCATCTAAAAATGTCCGGGATCCCGGGATAAATTAAAGGGTCATTTTCTATATTTAATGAGATATCAATGATTCAATTAACTTTGAATTGCTTGGGTCTAATCAAATCAAAGCAGTGGAATTATGGCAACAATCAGAATGGGATGGAAAAAAAGCTTGTATAAAAATTATCAGTTTTAGCTATTAAAAATATTTTTATGTAAAATTAACACAAGGAAACACTTATCCCTATTTACCTAATTCGAATGAAAGTCTTCATAAAACTTAATTTAAAATAAAAATATATTACTCCAAAGAGAAAAATCTTCTTAAAAAAATAAAATGGGTGCTTATTCCGCGTTGACGCTTCAAGATGGATGACTTCACGCGGGTTCATGCACTATCGGATCGTAGAGGGACTGAGAAGTAAGAAAAATATTGTCAGCTAGTGACTAATAGTCAAAGCTCTTCATCAAAATCTTTATTTACTCTGAGAGAAAGACCTCATCTATGAGACCACTACAGACCTGGCGGGTCACACTTGAAATCGAAATCATTATAAGTAGATAAATTTTGGCTTAACAATCTATAAAATCATGCGATACATGCGAGGAAACTCTCCGTCTCAGTCTCTCGAACTGCGCTAAGTTATCTCTGTCTCTGTCTGCCACCGAGCGTCTGCTCGAGTGGAGGGGATAACGGAGGGTCTCCGATAGTACTCCCGTAGGAGTTAACAATACAAAAAGAGTCCTTTTTTAAATAACAATATACCTGGTGATGATAAACGGCTTATTAACGACAATATACTTCGAAAAAATCAATGAATTTCTCAACAAAAATAAAACCCAACTCCAATGCTTAAGCCCGGATTGATTAGGAAAAAAGCTATTTTTGCATATAGTGGGATATGTAGGGAATAATTAATTATGAATTAATGAAACAGAGATAAATTATAACTGCACAAGCTTATTATCGACAATTAGAAGATTTGCAACTGAAGTGGAAATACATTTAAAATCATTTTTTGCTTCTAAGTCGCCACAAAGAGTCTACAAAAAAGGATCAAAGAACTGCCAAGGTAATAAAGAGATGTGTTAAATAATTAAGGGAAATTATATTTCATAATCTTATTTATAAAATGATTATTATTAATAAATTTGAAAGTTTTTCACAAAATTTTCGAATACTTTCAGGTCTCCCTTATATATAATAATTTAGGTATAATTAAGTACGGTAAATACAAATAATTTCAATTTTACTTAGTGCGTGTAATTACAAAATTTCCCAGCAAGAAACATGTGTATTACAGACGAAGCATGATGCTGAAGATATTGGCAAAGCAAATACGTGCCATCGCTGTCATTTCTCATCTTCAACTCGCCGCTAATATCTTCTTGCGAGCCCCGATGCACTTTTTGCATCCATCATTCGTGATTTACATCAGGGCTCCCGATTGGGAAACATCGAGACCTGATAATATTTCATACTGACCAAGCACATCTTCCACATACAGGTAATGAGATTATGAAATTGTACCGTCGTGGTGCGAAAAGTGCTGCATGTGAATTATCGTCTAGCTTCCAACATTCTTTCACTGCGGATGAACATCTACGAAGATTTACGATCCGACGTACGAAAGTCATTTGAATGTAAAAGCTATAAGAATTGCTGTCTCCGGTAATAGAGTTTTATGAAAAAAATACAACTTAATGAATCCATGTTGAAATCGCTACAAAATAGATTAACGCCAAACTAATTTAAATTTACCACGGAATGGCAATCTCAAAGACATATTGATAATAGATGATGCAACGATCATGGTTGTTGATAATTTTATCAAATATTCTTTACGTAATATTATGTAAAGCTTTTTTGTAAATCAACATTCATTTTAGGCGTATTTTGAAAAATTCATCACGTATGCATACTTTTGCACGATTTCATAAAAAGCCCTAGGATAACACGTAAAGCTTTTTGCTCGTTAAAACGTGCGTGTAAATATTACTCAATAATTAATCTTCAATTACCTGGTCCAAAGATCATGCTTTATTAAACCAGTGGCTTATGGGTAATGCTCGAAGATTATTAAATAACATGTAGCAAAAATTCAGTCAAAAGCTCTTTGAAAGCTGGCGCAAAATAAAAGCTCCAAGCGTAAATAATTACAACGATCATTTGACATCATTCGGGATATCCGTATGTATGTCTTTTATGAAAAGCAATGCCATGAAAATGTTAAGTATGCGCATTGAATGTATCTCGAGTGTATCATTCAATCTGTCAAATAATATGATGTGCCTTTTCTTCTCGGGGTATCGTTTACACACGAATAGCTAGTCGCAAATTGCTTCAATTATATTAATCAAGGATGTAACATCAATTATAGTAATTGAATTTAAGAACTCAATATGGCACTCGATAAGTGTATTAAATAGAGATGTAATGACCTAGACACCTATTTATCCTAATGTAGACATTTAAATGGCCCATGGGAATCGGAGATGAATGATGGAAAGAGCGTTCACGATGGGGCCGATGTATGCTATGAAAAATCAAAACATTAATTCAAATTCAATTTGGACTCTAATTGTTGATGTGGAAAAATTCAATAATATCAATGAGTTTGAAGAAATGAAGGCTAATTTATGATTAAGAATTGGTACAGGATTGTTTCAAATTCAGATTATGGAAAAAATCTTCATCATATCAACGAATTTGTGAGACTGTATCTGGATCCTGATTTAGTCTGATTTTTGTCTTTTGAAAAGGTTAATATTGAAACTATCAATTAAATTTACTGGAACGCTTTGAGTGACTGATTTTTGTAACAGTAATTATAATAATGATAGATTTTATCCTAATTAATGCATGTGAGTAAATTAAAAAAATAAATACATCTATATATTAGGGCGACCCGAAAGTAATCGAAAATTTTATATACAGTATATATTATATACATTTTATATTTATAGACAAAAATGATTTTAAATGCATTTCCACTCCACAGCTGCATTTTTAATCGTTTTTCCTCTTAAGCTGTATTTCATAAACCTAAAAAGGTAAAAATCGATCGTAAAAATCCGGCTCTTAAGCATTAGAATTGGATATTCTTTTCGAGAAAGGTGTTGATTTTTTCATCGTACGAGGCATATCCTGAAAGTAAGTGTACTAAATTATTATATGTTTTTAGAAAAAGTGTACAGAGAGACAGACATCAGACAGCGAGTGACTGGATTGGGGGCTCATTATAAATCGAACCCATTTCCTGCGCTGCTGTAATCGGCTGTTTCACATACCCCTTTATGGGTACACAGCACAGGGTGACCTGCGCACCCAACTCACATTAGCTGGGCTACCACAGCAGCGTTTGATGATTAAACCGACAAGGTTACTTTCGCACACCTATATTCCACATAATTACCCCAGGGGCTCAATCGTTGCCCACGGGCATAGGGTTGACTCCCCCTCTGGGGTTTTACGGGTAGGAATCGTGGAGTCTAACACCCACTCGAAAAAAGAGTTTACAGTAAAACCTCGATATAACGGACCTCTATTTACTTTGACAAGCTTCTTTATGCTCTCCTCGAAGAAATCTCCCGCCAGCTCCTTCCCCCATTTCAGAAACTCTTTCTGCATTTGCTCGTCGGTTGAAAGTTTAATTCTTCCCATGTGCTCTTTCAGGTATGGGAAAATATAACCAAATAAGTCCAAGAGTGCCTTGGTGGTTAAGGCTGTGTCGACATAACGGGCATTGTCATGCAACAAGTACACTCTTCTCGTCAGCATAATCCTCCTTTTTATTTTGAATGGAGTATTGGAGGAGTTTTTTTAGGGTCTCACAATATCATTGTGTATTGATGGTTTCTCCCTGAGGCATAAATTCGACCAAAATGAGGCCATGCTTTTTTTTGCCCGAAATTGTGGTTTTGATTTTTTAGGCAGATGGGGAATTGGTTGTGACAACACTGTGACGATTGTCTTTTTAGCCCAGACGTGTAATGAGCCACCTACTATTTATCTCCAGTCACAATAGAACTCATAAAATCTTCACCTTCCAATTCAAGTCGAGCAAGAAACTCGCAGGCGCTATTGATCCGCTCGCACTTGGCGAGATTTCTTATCGAAATCTTTCACGTAATTGGACATTCCTATGTGAGTTTACGTACTACCCTATTCCTGCTATGGTTGCTTTGTTAAAAGATCCCCTTCTACCACTCAGTATGGTTAATCCTTAAAAAGCAAAAAAACACAGCCCGTTATAGTTACAGTACACTTACTTTCGGGATATACCTTGTATATTATCGTAATAGTGTCATTTCTCATCACCAGTCACAATGATATAAAAAAAACTATTTTTTGTATTGTCAAGTAGGCATAGCACATGTTTCGTCGTTCATTTTTGTTATGTTTGATCAAGATGTGCGGTACCCATCCTATCCCAGAACACCCATCCTATTGGTCTTAAGTTTTAAATGTGTTAGCAAAGAGGTTCAAGGAGATCCCAGTCTTTGTCGTTGATCTGACTCGATTAGGGATTTTAGTGCATCGTTATCAAAATTCAAAGGTCCTTCCGTTCTCGGTTCATCCCTTAAAAGTCTTTACATATGTAATTTAATAATATTTAGATTTAGAAAGCTCTCAAACCATATAAATAAGATTGAAGAAAGTTGTTTATGTTAGTTTGTCATATGTGATTCCGTGGAAACACAGTTGAAAATATATTAAAACATTTTAAAGAGGCCAAATTTTAAATCACGCATCCACAAAGGAACAGTGATTGAATTAATCATGAATTCTTAAAAAACATAAATTAATATAAAATTACCCCTCAGTTTGTACGACATTTGCTTTGTACGATTTCATATTGTACAATTTCTTAAAGTAATTTTCAAAAGGGTGATTTTATCGGGAAATAACAGTCAAATTGATGTACACGTTTTATGCGATTTTAAGGATTTTAACTCAGAGTTTTAGATATATATCACAAATATAAATTTATTGTCTACTTCGCATAGAACATGACGATTAAGAGCACGTTTTCATCTTTAATAAGAAATAATTTTACATGATATATAATAGCAGCGTACATGGAAAACATTGAAATTATTCCTTCGGAAGCTATTATCGATGAGGATTCTTCGTCATGAAATGCGGATGTTTAAATACTGATGTGCTATAATTATGTTCGATATATTAAATTAATGTTCTGCTCATGTCAAGCTCTGAAATGACCGAATTAACTATAAATAAAATTGATGAATAAAATATTATGAACTAAAATACTTTTATCAATGTATGACAAAATCATTATTGGATTGTCAATATAATTTTATTTCATTTTCAATACAATATTTTTAAGCATAATTGACCTATTTTTACTATATAAAACATATATTTTATCATTCAATAATTATATTGTATCAAATCATTCAATTGGCATTGATTGGTACGGAAAATTTAGGGTTACTTTACCCATTACATAGATCACTTTCTAACTGTTCTAGATCAGCGTGCAGATAACGAGGAGGTGAGGTTTAAGGAGGGAGATAATCACACCCATCCTTAAGCATTTGGAATCATCATCAGCACTATATATAGTAGGATCAGGAACAACATCTTCAGACAGAACATCACTTATCCATCGAGCGTGTATCAAGACAGAATCAAAACTTGCACTCTACATCTATTTTAAAATACACATATTTTTTATTAGGTATGTATTAATTTAAATATTATATAAGATATTGAAATATATATACATTATGTATTAAAAATAATGTTGTTTCACAGGAAGTTATGTCAATAAGGTGGGCTATTTTGATCATATGTGCTCTAGATTTAGCTAGAGCACAAAACGGCTATCCCCGTGAAAATCCATCCAATCCCTTTGGATATAATCCATTCGGGCAACAAATTGCTAACGAGGATGAAATAAACGGGGATGAAATTCCTGGTGAACCTGGTCGTGATTATCCCGTCTACGACCGAGTACCAAACACAGGATTCACTTGCAATAATCAACAATATCCGGGTTACTATGCAGATCCAGAAGCACAGTGTCAAGCTTTTTATGTCTGCCAAAGGAGCGGACGAGGAGTATCATTCTTGTGTCCCAATGGAACCATTTTCAACCAGGAAAGTTTGGTATGCGATTGGTGGTATAATTTTGATTGTGACCGTGCAGAACAATTATACAGCGTAAATGAAATGATAGCCCAAGCAGCCAAAGAAGCCGAAGAAAAACTTGCACAATTGCAAGGTGGATATAGCTATAATGCACCTGGTCAAAATGGAGGATATCAAAATGGTGGCTATCAAAATGGTGGCTCTCAAAATGGTGGATATCAAAATGGTGGATATCAAAACGGTGGATATCAAAACGGTGGTTATAAAAATGGCGGTAGTCAAAATGGAGGATATCAAAATGGTGGAAGGCGACCAAGTGCGTCATATGGAGTACCATCATTTGGAAAGACCAACGGCAATGGAAATGGCAATGGATACAATGCACAAAGTATCAGTCCTGTCTATGGTGTACCTGGACAATCAGGATCTTTTGGAAGCAATGGTAACGGCAATGGAAATGGCTACAGTAATGGAAACGGTAATGGCTACAGTAATGGAAACGGTAATGGCTACACTAATGGATTATCCCAAAGACCAAGCCAAAATTATGGATTACCCGGAAATGGAGGAAATGGCAATGGAGGCAATGGTAACGGATACAATGGTTCCCCAAAACCCGTTTATGGACCGCCTTCAGCTGGTTTTAGCTCAACTGGAGTACAATTCGGATCGAACGGTAACGGATTTACTCATTCATCAGATGGTGGGAATGGAAACGGACAAGTATATAGAAATGGATTTGGCAATGGTCCTAGCAATCCGAATCGTTCTTATCTTCCTCCCACAGGTTTCAATGGCAATACTCCCAGTGCCCAATATGGTCTTCCAGGACAAAGCAATGGGTATTCGGGCAGGGGAACAAATGGATTCAACGGGAATGGATCAAACGGCTACAATCGTGCTTCTCCAGATAGATCATATTTACCACCATCAAAATAATTATTAATTCTAAGCTAAATCCATAATGTGTTCTCAATAATGACCCGGCTACGATTTATTTATTGCGATAATTCTAAACTGTAGAAAGGGATGTATGTACATAATTACTAATATAGTCTTAAGATTTATAATCTTTATATTCTTAGATATCTATTATTTATGATCATAATTTATCTATTATGCATAGTTTGATCGATAAGGCATATTTATTAAAAATCATAAAATTATTCATTCAAAATCATTGTAATAAAATTAGGCAAAATGCAAACTTTTTGGCGTTTTTCAGACTGAAAATTGGTCGTGATATAATTTTAAGACAATCACATATCATATTTATTTTTATAAGATACATTGTTCAATAATTATACTAATTTAATCTTAGGTCACATGAATTATAACAAATACATTGTATAGAAAATTTGTAAATAAAAATATTTTTTAAAGATATATGCTGTTTATATTTAAATCATTGTAATAGTGATTAATTAGCAAATTGGGCAAACATATCCATTCTTACATCTGAACATGCTTTTAATACAAAAATGTATTTGTGAGTATTATTTCTATTGGTAATTATTATTTTGTAAAAAAAACTTGTTATAATCATATAAGATTTGCTACTTTTGAAGTGTTCTAAGGTAGTAAAAACACATTTAAAGAAATAATTATCATCCATTTTACTACCTTTTTACCATTTGCCGTGCATAATGGCATTTAAATTAATCAGAACTCATTTAAAATACATAGAAAATCTTCATTTAGTTTTCTATGAAATTGAAAATTATAATTTCTCCAAAGCATTAAATATATATACATTTTATTAACAAGATCCTGCAAGATATACAACCAATAAAAAGTATTGGTAAATCAGGATGAAAACTGACAATAAAAAAGACCAGCATGATAGAAATTATTCATAATTGTAGTTATAAAATAAAAACATTTTTGCTTCTCAACTTGTCTCAAAGTGTATAACACATTACATAATAAGTTCGTAGGATTTCTTTTAAAAACTTTTTTCTTCTTCATTTGGAGCCGTGATTGATGTCCTATGAACTTATTGAGTGATGCTTTATTATAATAATAAAGTTGTATTAAATTAAACTTTAAGGATCCTGAGAAAAATGCAATAGGCTAACTTTTCTAAATATTACTCTCAATTTTTCGGAGTTTATTTTTTAAAAATAATTTTTGGCAGTTACTTCTATGGAATATTTACCAACAGATAGGATTGCCAAATATTTCTGAGACAATTCCCGAGCCTATTGCCCAAAAATGAAATATTTCCAGGAAATATTATTCAAAACTAAATTGTTCATGTGACATATTATCCAAAGCTTATAAGATCCTAAACTGCGATTAGACCAATAGCTATCGCTAAAATTTTAGAACAATTAGACGTTAGATCGGGATCCTAGACAAAAATTTCAATTCTAGAATCAATCCTAACAGTTGGCACCTCTATCTACAGGTTAAGTTTACAAATACCGAAATTATTTATTATTAGCGATACAAATACAAATTTATTTTCCTTCTTTAAAACCAATCGCAATTAATTAGACTTTTTTTTAATGAGAGAAGCCCAGTTTTGTTATATGAATTTTAAGAAAACGCCAACAATCATTTATTTATATTTTTCATAATTTTAAGACTATTATGGGATATTCTGAATTCGAATAATTTATACCGCATCAAAACAGTAGTCAATAAATTTCGAAACCGAATAATAAAAGCCTATTTATCATTAAAGTGAATTTTCATCCATCTATATAAATTCTAATTCATCAATAAGATAATGATCGATCTTTTCCTATTTTGATGATTATAGACTATGTAATAAATATTAATATTTCTAAAAGATAATGCATAGTAAAATAAACAATAATCAGTATATTTCAATTTAAAACTGATGGTAAAGTAACTTGATTCGTAAATTTATTATTTGACATTTATTTAAGGGTGTAAATAATAAGATAATTTAAATTCGTGTGTACTTATGAATTGGTAAAACTCATTGAAACATAGCAAATTATTTGAAAATTGACTTGATGAATAAAGCAAAAGAAGAAATATTATAAACAATGAATAGTCATTTCCACAAGAATTAATTTGTAATTTTAATGTATAAATATTTGAGTTAATGCAAAAATGGTGCATGAATGATGTGTATATTATCAAGGTAAAATTTTCTTATTTTGGTGGAGGTTTAAAGCATGTGTATAAATATGAATGGAAACAATGCATGTTCATTTATCTTAAATTCTTTATTCTATAAACTAATAATTTTAAATATACATTTATAAATATTTTTTAGTTAGCTTCAGACAATCAGAACTTACACCGGGGGTAAGTATGAGCGACTAGGGGCCTGTTCACTGTTCGTGCTGAACGGTTGGAAGACATCGACGGATTCATCAATGGGGCCATCAGCACCGTCTCCGTTGGAGCCGAAACCATTTTTGCTACCGTTTCCATTTCCATTGCCGTTCCCATTTCCGTTGGTGTAGCCATTTCCGTTGCCGTTGCCATTTCCAAAGCCATTGCCGTTCAGGCTCTCGGCGCCAGGTGGAAGGTATGATCTATCAGGACTACCATTGCCATTGCCATTTTTGTAACCATTTCCGTTGGAGTAACCATTGCCGTTTCCATTTCCGTTAGCATGGTGACCATTTCCATTAGCATGATGACCGTTTCCATTTCCATTATGACCGTTTCCGTTTCCATTGTGACCGTTTCCATTGTGACCGTTTCCATTGTGACCGTTTCCGTTGTGACCGTTTCCATTGTGTCCGTTTCCATTGTGTCCATTTCCATTGTGACCGTTTCCATTGCCGTTACCGTTTCCGTTTTTGTAGCCGTTTCCATTTCCATTGGTATATTGTTCAGGACCACTAGCTCCAGTAAGATCAGCTGATGGAACTCCGTACACTGGTTTGATACCGTTTCCATTGCCATTTCCGTTGGTGTAGCCATTTCCGTTGCCATTGCCATTTTTATAGCCATTGCCATTGCCATTCTTGTATCCATTACCGTTGCCGTTTCCATTTCCATTTTTGTATCCATTTCCATTACCGTTGCCATTTCCATTTGAGTATCCATTGCCGTTTCCGTTTGTGTATCCATTACCATTGCCGTTTCCATTTTTGTGTCCATTTCCATTGCCGTTTTTGTGTCCATTACCGTTACCGTTTCCATTTTTGTAACCATTTCCATTGCCATTGCCGTTTCCATTGGTATATTGGCCAGAAGCTCCGTTTGTAGGGACGCCATAAACTGGTTTAATGCCATTACCATTGCCATTTCCATTGGTGTAAGCTTCTGATGCACTTGGTCCAGATAATTCTGGTGTTCCATATACTGGTTTAGGGGAGTCTCCATTGGAATAACCGTTTCCATTTCCATTTTTGTAACCATTTCCGTTGCCGTTGCCGTTTTTGTATCCGTTGCCATTTCCATTACCATTGCCGTTTCCATTGCCATTTTTGTATCCATTTCCATTGCCGTTTCCGTTTGTGTATCCATTGCCATTTCCATTCTTATATCCATTTCCATTACCGTTTGCAGCAATTTGAGCTAAACCATTGATTCCACTTGGGTATCCAGCTGCTGATGGATAGCCGCCGTTTTGTTGACCAAGTCTAGCATCGGCTTCTTCCATAGCTCTAACTATTAATTCGTTAACACTGTAGAGTTCTTCAGCACGGCTGCAGTCGAAATCGTACCACCAGACGCACACCAGAAATTCTTGATTGAAGATGGTTCCATTAGGGCACAGCAAAGCGTCGCTCTTTCCTCCTCTTTGGCAGATATAGAAAGCTTGGCATTGGGATTCAGGATCAGCGTAGTAGCCTGGGTATTGCTGATTGTCACAGCTGAAACTGGTTTCAGGTACTTCAGCATAAATGGGATAATCAGTGCCAGCTTCTCCGGGAATTTCACCACCGCTGCCATCTTCGTCATCACCACCTGGGTATCCTTGTCCGTTTTGGTATGCCTGTCCGTTTGGGTATCCCTGTCCGTTTTGGTATCCTTGTCCATTTTGGTATCCCTGTCCGTTTTGGTATCCCTGTCCATTTTGATAGCCTTGTTTAATGGCATCATATCCTAGTTGATTGGATGGTACATCGTTTGAATATCCAGACTGTCCTTTTGCAGCACCGAGGGCACACAGAAAAACGATTGCCCACTTCATGTTCTTTGGTGACTAAAAAATAAATATATATTTAGGGGATGAATTCGTTTCAATATCACAAATATCACTAGTTGCAATCAAAATGAGTGAAGCCTTACTTTAATTCAGAGCTTGAGTCGGAAATATAAATATTGTTAAAGGTACAATAGAGGACTTATCTTCAGCTGATGCTGAAGACGATCTGATATACTGATTTGCAATGTACTCATCTTTATATACCAAAACCAATTTTGCCATTGAGCCATAGCATTGAATCGTGAACCCCCGCCTAAAGTCCTCATCCGAACTTTGGTAGAAAGTGGTTCATTTTTTACAGTCCAGTGTCGATGGTGAAGATCTCTTCTCATACGTACTCTATTGCATTATGCACGATGGCACGCGTGTCCAGAGGCGCACCTCATCTTCACTTCTTCATCACGACCAGCGTTGGCTCTATAGATTGACTGATTGCAATTCTCAAATGTCGGTTTACGATTGCGTGCAATTCTATTGCATCATGTGGATCGAATACATGCCTGGTCCAAGCGTCAAGTGCTGCACTTTTTACCCTATGTCAATTTGATGCATTTTGGGGTTCCGCTAAATTCTTATTTGTTCTGGGCGCTAAGAGGTTAAGAATGATTGACGGCGCAAGGTCATAATATTTTAATTTTAAATAATAAACATAATAGTATCATCGATGCAATCAATTCTGACATATCATGTCGAAAGCTCTCTTGAGAATTACTTCAATGGAGAACAATTCGTCATTATTCATAAATGTTCTACATACATATCGAACTTTTCAAAATCGACATTGACCTATTGATTAAATTAAAAGGCGATTAATTAAAAATAATCATCTTTATATTTAGGAGCCGGATATATGCGCTTATGGCTAAATACTCAAAACCATGAATAATTTTTCAATTCTACAATTATATTAATTGAATTTATATTAAGTGCATCTAAAAGCCTACGATGCAAACTGAAAAATGATCGAACACCAAATTTTGAACGAGCATAGGCCAAAATATATACTAAAATTACGTATATAGAATAATATAATATTATTTATGATCTTCTGATGAACTTTGAACTATTTTAATTTATAATTTTAAAAAAATTTTGAGGGGTTAAATTAACAAAGCTCTCATCTCTTTAGGTTTATTTAACAAAAAATCAAAGTCGTGAGCTAAAATATACATGTAATTCTAAACAAAGAATATACATTTTTATTTTCAAAATGACTTAAAATGCATACAAAAACTAATTTAAAAATTCAATCATAAATGGTCAAATAAAATTGTATTAACCTAATTATATCGGTAAAAGTCTCTGTGCACAGACTTTTTATCACCAGTCTGTGTATCTAAAATATAAAAATTGAGCGTGTCTTATCGACTAGATTACATCAGGTATTGTTCTATTTATCAGAACTATTAGATGAGATGATTTAAAGAAAATATATTCTATTAGTGAGAAATCATTTTTAAACCAAGATTTGTATTTCATTACTTTTTTATGTAAAAAAAAAGATATATAATGAATTTGAAGGGAGCTCATAATTATGAACTATATTTTAACTTAAATGTAGTAATGACTGTATATGAACAAATCTAATAAATATTATCTAAAATGAATTTATTTGTTAAAAACTATTAAACAAGCAATATGCATTAAAAATATAAAGAAAAAATTTCAAACTTATATACGAATTGTTTAATATACAATTAGAGCTTCTTCTCGAGAATTATTTCTTGAGAATTTTTCGAGAAATATGTAAAATCAAAATTTTTCATTATTTGAGAAATTTAATTTTTTTTTTATTGTTTAACCTTTTGAGGAGCGAACAAATTTAAAATCGATGAAGTCGTTGATGTCATAATCGCTTTACGCCGATTACTTTCTGTCAGATCCTATCAACGTAAGACAATCTTCAATTCGAGGCAGGGTCAATTGTAAATAAACATTTGATATCATACAAGATCATGTCATTTCTTTACATAAACAATGCACAAAAAATCGATTCATTTGCTCCTCCTTTAGAAGGAATTGGGCAACGACTCATTCAACACGCAGCGAAGAACGGCAAGCAGTTAAATAAACAAACACTCTCGATAACACATAATATTCGGTCGTTTCTTTGCGTAAACAAATAACAAACTTGAAATCGAAATCATTATAAGTCGATAAATTTAGGCTTAACGATCTATACAATCATGCGATGCATGCAGGGAAGCTCTCCGTCTCAGTCTCCCGAACTGCGCTAAGTTCTCTCTGTCTCTGTCTGTCTCCGAGCTTCAATGTGCAAGAGTGCTCTCTCTGGGATATGAGAATTCGGACATACATGTATGTCCATACTCCTCAACAGCTTAAAATAAAGCTTGAATATTTTTGATATAAATGTAACTGTAATTTCTCCGACTTTTTAGGTGCGATGTTTGTCATTGGACATTGGCAAAATCTACAGAAAAAAAATCTGACAATTTTTCTCTTCTTTTTATTCTTTTTTTTTAATCGATTAATTAGTGATAATCGCGATTAGGAAGAGATTATTCAGATAAATATTTTTCAGTTAAAAAGTATCAATGCTATATAATGCTGTAAGGATATAATTGGTGTTTCTTCTCGATAATTACTTCCCAGGAAATTTTAGAAGTCAATTTTTATTGTAAAAAATAAGATTTGCATAAATATTTTTCATATAAATACAACCGTTTTTAAATCATTTTTAAAACGATGTAATGCATTTAAGTGGGTTTCTGCCAAAATGCATTTTCACTTTTGGGGCTAACAAGGTAGAAACGTCCCATAAGAATTGAAATCGAGAATCCTAATTTTTTTAGAAATGAAAATCATCAAGAAATCAAAATCCTTATGCTCAATACTTGGCAAAACCATGAAGTATTAACATTTTTGGTTAAGTTATATAAATATGAAATTTTGAGTGACTAACAAATTTATTATTTAAATCATATTTTTATAATCTTTTTCATATCAAGAAATCAGGTTGTATCTACTCCGAAGCTCTTCCTTGAACTTTAAAATATCGTTTCATGGTAAAAATAAATAAAGCATTAAGATACATCGAAGAATCATGAAAATTATTTCTTAAAAATCGTGTACAAATCTTTTATATATTTCATCCCTTCAATATAAATAACGCACTTATGAAAATCGCCATAGGCGCAATTTTTGAGCGAACTGACCGTAATGACTTCTCAACGATCCAGTCATTACGTTAAACGCAAAATATCTTTAATAGGGTTATTTGTCGATCAGGGTAGATCGTGTAATGTCAAAATGTCTGTAAATGCCCCATTTAAATATTTAAAGGTGAAGATAGCAGCGTGTCATTTCATTAAGAGAACCTTAAAATAAATAAATCACGACGATTGATATGATATTGTACATGCCATGCATCGAAGAAAAACCATTTTTCACATCGCTTTTCGCGATGGCGATTGATGAAAAACTCTAAGAGCATTCAGAAATCAGAAGCATTTGTTTGCTTAAGCATCCGGTTTTTTTGCTAAGCAAACATACCTAATTGCACAACGTTTTTTCCATTAAAATCGGCAGATTATATCGTATTCCCGTGAAGCTAATATTGGTAATTACATCGGCGATTGCCAATGATGGTAAAAGCAATTAACTGTATTGGCCAAAACAGCTGGATATTTAGAAAAAATAGACATTTACGTTTCGATATTAGTTATGGATTAATGGTTTGTTTATGAACGCCAATTTTTATCAAAATGTAAATCCTATTATAATGCACCCCATCGATTTAATTGCGCCATTTGACGAGGGTTCGGCTAATTGTTCGATTAATCTTATTTTGCTTCTAAATGGCTATTTAATTTTTCCTCGCATAGATGTATTTGCAAAAATGTGCAATTACGTTCATGACAGATTTAATATCCAATCAAGTAAGGTCATAATTAACATCAAGGACTTTAGAGAGCTTCACAAGTACGAGGACAAATTTGATCGAAATACAAAAGATATTTCTGCTATGAATTATATTATTTAATAAAATTTGCAATGATCTACATACGCTACTGACTTGAAATATTTATCTTTTTTTTTCTCGGCGACATCAAGAGATCAACGGTGTTAATTCAGTTTGTGTTGCCTTAGTAATTTTTTATCTCATTGTGTAATACTGGTATTATTCAAATATATGAGAGTAAAAACAGTGATGGTGTGCCATGGTTTTTTTCAATTTTTTGTCTGTAAAAATGATCGTTTGAAAAGCACAAGATTTATGCTACAATTCATTTTAATTAGGATGTTCATGAAATTTAGTGAGAAAATAATGTACAAGTTTTCAAATAGTTACGAGTTTATGATAATTAACACATCACTCAATAAGTCTGTAGAGCTATTTTACGTTTTAAGCTTTTTTCTTCTTCATTTGGTCGTTCTTTCGGAATAAATGCAATAAAGTGTTCTTCGCTATTCTTATGCGATTAGCAACAATTCCTTAATTAGCTATTTTGCCATTATGATAAATAAAAAACTCTTTAGTAAAACAAGCTAGGTTAAACAATATTTGATCATTAATATTAGATAAATCGGAAAGAAATGACATTTTTTTTGGTTGCGTCTTTGCCGTCAGTTTTCATCGGCTTGCTGTCATGTGAATACGTGAAGGTTGGTGTCATTTTGAAGCTGTGTTGTTTGAAGAGAGATTTGAAAAATAAATCGAAACCAGGACGACCTCCAATAATCGATGATGATGCATTAAATTCTCTGGTAGAATCTGATCCTCGAAAAACAATAAAGGAATTATCGCTAGACATAGGTTGTCCCTGGTCGACAGTAAAAGATAATTTGAAAAGACTCGAGAAAATACATAGACAGGAATTTGGGTACCGCACGAGTTATCATCAACAATCTTGGAACAACGGATAACCATTTATTCATTGCTATTGTCCGGGTATGAAACCGATCCATTTTTAAAAAGGATCGTTACTGGGGATGAGAAGTGGTCCTCTACTAGCAGTCCGAGAAGGAAAAAAACAGTGGCTTTCTTCAAATCAAGTACCTGTTTCTAGCCCTCGACCGTCATTATCCTTGAAAAAGGTCCTCCTTTGTGTTTGGTGGGATTTTTTTGGCGTATTTAACTACGAATTATTAAAACCTGGCCAAACTGTCACAGCAGAGCTATACTGTGTACAATTAGAAAGGTTAAAGGCGGAAATGCTCTAAAAGCGATCAGTGCTAGTTAACAACCAAAGGAAAATATTACAGCATGATAATGCAAGATTACGCAGAACAAAATAAGGGAGCTGGATTTGGAAGTGCTACAATATCCACCATATTCTCCTGACATTGCATCTTCAGACTATCATTTTTTCAAGTCATTAGAACATTCGCTTCGCGATAAAAAAATCACTTTCGTGGAACAAGTGATGAAATGATTTGGATTCTCACTTTAGTGGAAGACCGGCCGAATTTTACGAAAGAGACATTAAAAAGCTACCTAATCTGTAGAGGGCGATTATAAATAACATTGAAAATTATTTAATTGAGTAATACTGTATAGCTTTTAATAAAATATTATTTTTCTTCAAATAACAAAAAAATGACATTTCTTTCCGCTTTACCTAATATTTCATTAATATTGATTGATAATATCAGAACTTCGTCAACGTTTACTCTGGAAACATCCATGAAGTCAATATTTCTGAATAGAAACAAAACATGTTTCCTGAATCGTATCTCTATACGGATTTATTATTGCTGAAAATTATTTTTATTCATGCACGCAGTAAAAGCTTGTTATAAGAATAATCGTTTTTAGCATTAATATTTATGCCTGTATCATCAAAAGCTATTATTGATTAATGCTTTCGATATTAAAATATTGCCAAATCAATTACTTAAAAACGCATTTTATGGAGATTTCAAGGCTTATATGCTTTTAAAGCTTCACGAACGTTGAAGCTTGTAAATGTCAAATAATATACGCGCAACCTTATCTTATCTTATCGTTTAGGGTTGTTAATATGAAGATTAAACGATTATTAAGAGTCTTAATTCAATGTAAATCATTTAAAAAGATATTAAATTGACTTAAAAAACATGTTTCATGATTTTTATCTTGCAAGAAATTGAATAACTCTGAAGGAGTGTTGAAAAATAAGATTTAAGCCACGATCGCTTGGATTAAATTTGTTACTTTGTGGTGAAATTTGATCATATTTCATAGTGATGAATATGAATTTCATTCATTTATGTACATTTTGGGTTGTAAAAATCCCATTCATCTGAATATTTTTGAAAAGAAACGTTTGGCGATACATCATGTTGAATTTTGGCTTTAAATAAAAATAAAAAAAATAGTCAGGCACTCTTCCAATTTGGACGATCTTTGATAAAAAATACTTTATCGATTGTGATAATCATTGATAAAAAATTAAATTAGATTGGATTGATACTTATTGGCGCTTTACACAGTCGGTCTAATAAGTAGATTACAGTTTGGCCCAATTGAGCTTATGAATAACGTTCAAAATTAATTCTATTATGAGGTTTTTTGTCGATAGCATGCAATAAAAATAATTTGTTTTTGTTGTAGAGCCTTCGCAATAACCATAAAGGCTTTTCAAATCGACTCTGCACTTAAGATGATTTGATATTTTTTTGTGATTTTCAAAGAGTGGATTTTTTTTCGAAAACGAGCAGAGCTCCCATGAATGCATCCAATCTTAATGAATGATCTCCGGCAGAAATAATAGCGTCCTAAATATGTGTGCCAAGATCAAGAAGGTCCTCCGCAGCACAATAAAGTCGCAGATTGGGCAGAAGACGGTGTTTATGGCACTTGTTACGAGGTGTTGCGAGGTCTTTGCATGTGTCGAAATTGCACGAATTACATGAATAATAACGATCATGATAGCGGAGCAATATTGTAGCATGGAGTTATTCGAGATTACCATATGTTACATATTAAAATGGAACGTTCAATACACGGATCACGAAGGTTTCACAAATCTTCTAATTAAAGATGGTTCTATTAAGAAGTGGGTAACGGTATCATGTAAATAATTTTTCATTCAGAAGGGCACGATTTTTACTATGTGCGTCTTGCGCATCTGTTGAAAAAATGTGAGCATCCATCTTCAACCTTGGGTAATTAAAGCTCGTAAAGAATATTATTTCTTGTATCATTACCACCTATTAAAGACGTGGAACAAGGTTGTATTAAGACTTATTGATATTAAGCTCCCGCTTATTACTCCCTTGGAAAAGCTCCATTTATTTCAATGTTTTTCAAGTACATTAGAGACTATTTACACCAATTTATAACGATATGTATTTTTGTTTTAATATGAGAGGCGGGGGCTCTTTCAGGAGCAGAGTCCTCCGAGCGGCTCTCCGCCCCCATGTGGCCGCGTTAATGCACGGGTCCGTTCTTCTATCGGGCCGTGATGTTGCTGGACAAATGGATGGGAATAGACGGGCATCGAATGGAAAGACTCTTCTCTAAATAATTATTTATTCCACACAAGAGAGATTTGGCTGTAGGAGGGACGACCTCCCGCAGCCAAGGCTAACCGACGACTCCCCCTACTCCCGCCTCCTGCGCGTCACTACCCAACCGGCAACGGTGCAGGCGCAAGAAGCGATCCGTCGGTATGCAGTTGCAATGTCTCCGTAGGGCCACAAGAGATGGCGCTGTTAAATAACAAATTGCACCTAAAGAGAGACGGAAAATGTCACTGTTAATATGGCGAATTAAATCTGCTCAGATTAACAGTGCTACTACGTGGGGATGGTAAATCGCCCACGCTACATATATTTTAAAGTTTATCATCCAATTTATTAATCATAGTTGTGTGTTCCTGATCTTTTTATATGTGGACGAAAACGATATAATTTAATATTTAATATTAAGAATATTTTCATAGAAATAACTGATTTTAATGTATTGGTTCTTTATTCAAATATAAATTAAAATTACAAAATAATCTATGAGAGGGTGACAAAATTATCATTATTCTATATGTTATTTTATTAACAATTTTAAATCAGTCACTCATAGGTGGTCCTGAATGATGACGGAATGATGCTATTTTTTCCTACAATCTGGATTTATAATTAAAAAAATATGTCATTATCGACGATAATTTGATCCAACTCTTATACTAATACTTGGTTATAATAATAAAGATTTTAAAAAAATAATGAATTAAAATGATGTTTGCAGTTCTGACACAAAGACTTGATGAAAATAAAAATATTGCGAGAAAAACATAGTGCGCCAGATCAAATGTTACCATCATTGTTGCTGATATTTTGCTTATGTTATAAATTAATAATGCGTTATTGATTATGTAAAAAAAACGTTTTCGTCTTTGGATCATTTTAGGGATTTTTTTGCTAGTTGCTAATATAATGAGGACTCTTGGCTGATTTATTGAGTTTCGCATTGCCGTCGTCGCTGCGGCATTTACCGATTGCCGCGGTGTTCAACTGCATAAATCGTACCGGGAAGTCATTCGTAGCACAAGGCATTGAAAAACGACAGACACCCACTTTTGAAGATATAAATATAAATTATATGCTAGAGAATTCAATCCCACAATTGAATTCTGTAGTACAGCGGTTCTTAAACTTATGTAGTCCGCAGACCTTCTCTTGAGTAAAATTTTCTTTTTGAACAATTTTTTTGCGGACCTCATCCCAACATTTTACGCCGTTTTTGGGCTTATTCAAACAAACAAACATTTCTTGGTTAAATATTGGTCAAAATAGATCGTCTTATAATGTTTTCTGTAAGTAATTCCACAAAAATGTCTTGTTCAAGTATATATTCATATTCTCAAAATTCATCAAAATCTCATCTGTCCAACGCAGATTCTTAATAACAAATTATATAGTCACTTTTATTTTACATTAAAATATTTATGGTGAAACTTTTGGTCTACTGCAATAAAGGATAGAAAAAATATTTTGTTGAATTATCTAGTACTAAAATAAGACTTAAATCCAATAATTGATTTACGAGCCCTTAACGATTCCAGTATTATCCTCGATGAACTTCTGTTGCTTTACAACCGTTACATAACTCCCATATGTAATGAAATTTTAAAGATATTTTTACATAGTTAATAAGGATAATTTCACCATTCATAAATTCTCTCTCGCTTAAAAATATCTATTTGAATATCTCATTTTAGTTGAATTGTAATGAATAGATGATTAAGGGTAGTAAGCCATGAAGTTATAAATTATGACATTATACGATTACAATTAATGCTTGCGTAGAACCAAATGTATTTATTGCAATATTTTGGCGTTATGAATTTAATCCAAATTTTTAATTGTGCTATGACGTAGGAGAAGAAATATGGTCATGGTTGTCAATCAATGAAGCGAACCAGATGAAAACGAAATTGAAGAGCGTCTACCTGCACGTTTATGCGAAACATTACACAAGTATGTTTCGAATTTCATAATAGAATCTCTAAGATTGATTATTATTTCTATTCAATATAGGGGTCAATATGAGGCAAAGAAAGTGACCATGAACTATTTGAGTGCCTTATGCTTAATGGATGTAGATCTGCGATTTAATATTCATATTTTAATTAAGGATTAAGCCTATATTACGAGTATGAAAGAAAGTGCATTGATAATATGTGCTGAATCAAAAACACAAAGATCCTTCATCAGAAATTACCTATGAGAGACTGTAGTGAATTTGCATTTTTGTGAAGGTGATTTATGATTAATTTAAGGGTAATTCATGCATTAAATTCCCACACATTATCGGTCAGGGACTTTGCTATATGCATGGGGTAATTATTCATAATTTTGCAAAATGAAATGTAGAGCATCCCATTGAAAAATGATGTTTGTTCATTAAGCAGATGACTATGAGCTTCATCATGCTCTTATATCAATCATCGTTAGATCTTCACCTCTCAGCTACTTCAGATTTATAGCATCCCACGAACAAATTAAGAAGATTTATACCTTATAAAACAAATTAGCATATTATTTGGCATATTTACATTTTTTTTTGTTAGCTCGGACCGTGGTTAACATCGCCGGAGCGTGCTCGGCTACTAATATCGATCAATCAAAGAACTACCGAAGATTGCTGGGTCTTCTTCTACGGCCGGCGCTAATTACAGCAGAATCTTACGATCTAATATTCACACAAGAACGAATCGAAGAAGGTAAGAAGATTTGAATCTCGAGGCCGCCGGTATAGGCGTTTAACGATCCCCAGATAATCATTCACACGTCATCATTGTTTCGGCACCGTTTTCTGGATCACACCTTACACGTTTTTTTCTTTGGATCGATCTCGATTTCGAGGCGGGGGGGCCATCAGCGGCGCCCATATGATCACGAAGTCCTCCACAACATATTGGTATAAAAAGACTTGCGGATTTTTGTTAATTCATACTGATCCATCGGCAAGCAGCAAGCCCAAGACGTCTACTAACGCATGGTGTCGGTCGATTCGCTCTGAAAAACAAGTGTTGAAATATATAATCGGTAAATCCAATAAGATTATATTCCGAGTGACAGTTTTGTGGAGTTTAAATTATAAAAAAATAGTGATTTAAAAAAAAATACATTTTTAATATCAGTGAATTTACATACATATTTTATCCAAAAAAACCATGTTTAATGACAGTAAAAGTGATCAATTTTACATAAAAAAAATAATTTCCCATAAATGACGTTTAGCATTTATAATAATATTCTAAACTGAACATCAAAAAAGAAAAATTAAATGATATAAATTGTACTTTAGTATTACTCTTATATGAAAATTATTAACAAAACATTTCTAAAATTAGGCTTATTTTTATACGTAAAAAGATGATTAATGGTATCGTTAAGCCATGTCTTTTATCGGACCATCTTAATTAAATTCCCACAATCAACAAGGACATTTCACCATGCGTTAAATTAGTAACAAAAAGCCTCATATAAAAGCATTTATAATTTACATTTCCTTAATACAAAACTAAAATTTATTAACGGTCTTCCTAAGCCTTGATCGACTCGAGTTTGAAAATTGTTTATCATGATTTATTTTGTTGCAGGATCAAAATGGTCTTCAAATCTTGTTTGTTGGTGTTGGCCCTCTTCGGTTTGGCGCAAGGGCAAAATGGTTATTCCAGAGATGTTCCATTCAATCAGCTAGGATACAATGGATTCGGCCAAAACTACAACGGGCAAGGATATCCAGGCGGAGATGATGATGAGAGTAGCGGTGGAGAAATTCCCGGAGAAGCTGGAACTGATTATCCTATCTACTCGGAAGTACCAGAAACAAGTTTCAGCTGTGATAACCAACAATATCCAGGCTATTATGCTGATCCCGAAGCACAATGTCAAGCGTTCTACATCTGCCAAAAAGGCGGAAAGAGCGACGGCTTCCTCTGTCCAAATGGAACCATCTTCAATCAAGAATTCTTGGTGTGCGTCTGGTGGTACGATTTCGACTGCAGCCGCGCTGAAGAACTCTACAGTGTCAACGAATTGATCAACCAGGCTATGGAAGAAGCTGATGCCAAATTAATGCAACAAGGAGGATATAGCTATCCAGCTCCAGGCCAAAATGGATTGAGTGCCACATATGGACTTCCTTCTTTAAATGGAAATGGCAATGGAAATGGATATAAAAATGGAAACGGCAACGGAAATGGATACAAAAATGGCAATGGTAATGGAAATGGATACACAAATGGCAATGGAAATGGCAACGGAAATGGATACAAGAATGGAAATGGATATAAAAATGGAAACGGTAATGGAAATGGAAATGGATACCAAAACGGAAATGGTGGCTATGAATACAACGCAGCCCAAAATGGAAATGGACACAATGGAAACGGCAACGGTCACAATGGAAACGGAAATGGTCATCATGGAAACGGAAACGGCAACGGAAATGGTCACAATGGCAACGGAAACGGTCATCATGGAAACGGAAACGGCAACGGAAATGGTCACAATGGAAATGGAAACGGTCATCATGGAAACGGAAACGGCAACGGAAATGGTCACAATGGAAACGGAAACGGTCATCATGCAAACGGAAACGGCAACGGAAATGGTTATCCTAAGAACGGCAACGGCAATGGTAACGGTAACGGGTACTCAAATGGAGCTCCTTCACCAGTATATGGACCACCCTCTGCTAGTGGATACAATGGCAATGGAAATGGAAATGGAGCTCCAAAACCAGTTTATGGACCACCTTCTGCTAATGGTTACAATGGAAACGGAAATGGAAATGGACATCATGGCAATGGCAATGGAAACGGAAATGGAAATGGACATCATGCTAACGGCAATGGAAATGGTAATGGAAATGGTCACCATGGCAATGGAAATGGAAACGGTCATCATGGAAACGGCAATGGAAATGGACATCATTCTAATGGCAATGGCAACGGTTACTCTAACGGTAATGGCAACGGCAACGGTTATTCCAATGGAAACGGACACAAAAATGGAAACGGAAACGGCAACGGATATTCAAACGGAAATTCATTCGGCGCTCCTCAAAGGTCCTATCTTCCACCTACTAATGGAAATGGCAATGGAAACGGTTACAATGGCAATGGAAACGGCAATGGTAACGGAAACGGTTACAACGGCAACGGCGGAAGCAGCAGCTTAGCCGTTTACAAGAACGGACTAGGAAACGGTCCCACCATCCCAGACCGCAACTATTTGCCTCCAGTAGGTGGTTCTGATAATGGCTTCGATCACGATGGACCCAGCGGCTTCAACGGTGGATCCCCGAGCTCCCAATACGGCGCCCCCTTCGGAGGCAGCAGTCCAGACAGGTCTTACTTACCGCCAGGCAAATAAAACAAGCGATCCTTTATAATATTTGTATATGTTAATTTATGGCTGAGCTGAAAATCTGTTTTAATATTTTAAGTCTTCATGTATTTAATGTCTCTACAAAATTATTAATATCGGTCTGGGGAAATTTGCCAGTAATGAATAGCTTACTTTTAAAGAAAATATTTATTTATTAATTAATTTAGCAGTCAAGGTAAATTCGAAAGCCATAGTACGTTTTTAATTTTATATTAGACTATCTATTCCTAATTTATATCTATTCGTTTAAGTGTATATATGCGCCCGTATGTATGCGTGTATACAAATTTATACACGCATACATACGCACGCATAGCGTTACCACCTAATAATGTAATTAGCAATGAATTAAATAAAGAATATTCCACAGTATGTGGTATGAAATGAAACATTATTTTTTATTATTTATAATTATCGCAAAAATAAATCCTTTTATTTTGTATTTTGCACACAATTACGACAATTATGTATAAATAATATTAGTATTATTATAATATCATCTAATGATAAATATGTTTCTACGATTACAACTTATATGATCATCATTGCGCAGCCACCTGCAGTCCATTATAGGATTAGATCCTCTTCAATTGTCATCCATGTAGAAGGATCACAACCGTATAATTTGTATCATTTATTTAAGCCCCCCTTGCAAGTAGCATATTTTTCGACTTTCATTTATACTCACACAGCGGGTGACTCGGGTGAACGTGATGAAGAGCGCTTGCATGGGCATTTCGATAGAAAGTTCTTACTATGTTGATAAGGAGTCCAATTTCTTCTTTTGTTACAAAATGCTTCCTGGTTATGCCAGAAATTCAAAATGTTATAGAAGACAGTTTTCGGGTGGGGTTTGATTGCCCTGCGAGGATTATTTACTGTTTCATTACTTATAGATGAAATGAATGGAAGTCTAATAATTCGACTTTAATTCATCCATCGATGACATCCTCGGTTAGATCAGAATAGATCAGTTTGGATGATTGGAGTTTGGATGATAAGATCCTGTTACTCCTGGGTAAACTATTACAGGTATGCTATTTTTAAGCTGGTCTTACTTCGTCTCCGTGTATACGCGAGAGTAATGATATTGTTACCGACGTTTATAATATTTTTTGAGATCTAAAAAAAGGAAACTATGTTGTAGCTGCTTTGCATTACTTTAATCATGTTCCTGCGCTATAACTTTAGCCACGTCTACCGAAACCCTAGCCAACTTGTATTGCAATTAGACGATGTATATTTAACACTAATTAACGTAAAATATTTGAAAACAAGAAAGCAGCCTTTTAAATTTAATGCAAAAATGTATAGTTCTTTAGGTTTCGAAAATTGTTATCAATATTCGCAAAGTTGAAAGCTTGGTAGACTGTAGCACTAACTGAAACAAAAATTAATTTTGCAGAAATGGTTACAAAATTTCGGTCGTTGCCTCCCGTATCCTCTTTTCCAACAGTGAAAAATAATATAAAGATCTTCAACGGTAGTTTTATGTTTTACAGATAAATTAGCAACACTGTCATCAAATTTAATATCTAGTTTTACTGCTCTTTTTCCATTGCATGGAAGAAATTATGAATGATTCAATTTTGATTCATCCATCCCCAGAAGCTAGATTCTTATGGATATATACCCTCAAACCTCTTTTTGTGCGATTTTGGAGTTATGCGGTTATTTTAAAGCGATTTTTTATTTCATGAAAAATACGTATTAAAATATTTTAGATAAAATAGGAAATAAAACATGAACTAAACGAAATTTGGAAAAAAAAAATTTGGGACTGTAAATCATATTGCATCTGCTATCGCTGAATTTATGACCACGTCCTTTATTTTTTAGAATTTTTCGTTTAGAATTTTGAAAAAATTGATTTAACTTTTTTTTGCATTATTCCAATTTTTTGACTTTTAAAAATATATTCTCCAAAGGAATTTCCAAAATTCCAACTACTTACGGAGTTATAGCTATTTTAGTCCTACCACAATGAAATATTTTAACACGTTTTTCTCAAAACTACTTTTTTCAACACGATTGACATCATATCTTAAGTTTTAATTAATTAATTTACTTGAAACTGGGTACGAATCTTTTCTATATAACCTACTATTATTCCTACCAGATTTATGACAAAATTTATTTTTTAAATATCAAAAAAAAAAATTAAAACTATAACAAAATAAGGCCAAAAAAGGACTTGACTGATTTTTTTTTTAAACAGTAGCCATTTTGTGATTTTTAATTTTTTTGAGTTAGGGACTATAGTGACATCTGTACTAATTATTAATTATATGGTTGGAAAGAGAAAATCTAGACAGAACAATGATGAAATTGACACTGGGTATACTATTTCTTTCGAAGAAGAGAGCGATTTTGTGTCATATCGAAAATCGCGACGAAAATTATCCTACGGCGATTATAGTTTGTAATTAAAATAATTAGTATTTCTTTAATGGATGTCTGGAATTAGAGGTGCCAGATATCAGACATCCTTAAAATTTTATCAATGTTGCAAAACGTCCTTTAAATGTTATTTTTCAATTGCCTTATTGTTTTTCTTTGTTTGTTGTTTTCCTAATTATTTCCTAATTGTTTTCTATGTTAATATTTTTTAACTAAGGATCTCTGCTCTTTCTAGCCAATATCATAGAAATACAATACTTAATTAACTAATCAATAAAAATAGGAATTGATGGTTTATCGAAGATAAATAAAAATAATAATTTTTTTAAACTCTCATTTATCATCTGATTCCCAATTTAAATATTTAACATGGACATATCTAAAGAAATAGTGAATTCTGTTTTTAAAAATATTTAGCATTTTTTATATCGCTAAAAATTATGTTTTCATTAAGCAAAATTTACAGCATATTTTAATAATTAAAATAACTAATTATAATAAATATACGCCACATGGAGTATAGTTTCATAAAAACAGTTTCAGTGATATTTGAAAATCATTAATTAAATTAAAGCTTAGAGCGTAATTTCATAGATGTCTCTCTAAAAATTAAATATTAAAAAGGTTTGTGCTTTGGATAAATCCAAAACTTTCATAAACCTTAAAAAATGGTGGAAACGTTTTTTTAAAATGTTTCCATTAAGTAAGTGCAAAATATAAACATTGATAAATTTTAAAATGGAAAAAAAATTTTTTTTGAACGAAGTTCATAATAATTTTTTTAATTGGAAACGTCATTGATGGCCTCCTTGCCCACGATGCCTATATCATAGGAAGGAATGTATCCACATGCATAACTGCAATCCTTCGTGTAGTTTTGCGGGACGCTTATCGCATCAACAAGCGACCAACGTCATAGTTGGCCTACTGCACTTGAAATCAATTGCATAATGCAATGTCAACTCGAGTGCACATGGCCACAACTACGCTACTACGTGCATCAAGTTCATATTTCAAAGAAACTAAAAAGAATTCATTGCCATCCATCCCTGCCGTAATATTTGCACATAAACACTTAAACAAATAAATATAATACCTCGAGACAGCTGTGAAGTTATAACATAAGGTCGAACTGCGAATCCTTGTCCTGCTGAGCTCAATCACATATTTTCATCAGATGATAAACAAATTTGTTTTGTATTCATGTTATTTAGGAATGTTTTAAGTATCTCAATTTGTTTATTGTTTTTATATTGTGCGTATATGATATATTTCAATTCAATGTCTTTGGTCCAGAGAATAGTTTTTCCGATGGTCTTAAAGTTGGTATTGGGCGTGCTTCAAAGAGCATATTTTTCATTTATCTAAAACTTTGAGAATAAAACGTCTAAATCAAACTAGTTATTTTGTCAATTCTTCTTTGATCCAATAGTGATCACGAAAAAAATCTAGATCCAAGATGTCATTTGGTAGGTCATAGTTTAAAGACAACCAATCATTTAAAAAAAAAAAAAAAAACCATCGATTACCGATTTTGAAATCAATAATTGAACATACGAAGTTATAGCTATTTTAGTGACGCAGCATCTTACCATAATGTAATCTTTTAACGCATTTTTCTCGAAACTACTTTTTACGGTTAACATCATATCTCAAGTTTTAATTAATTAATTTACTTCAAACTGTGTACGAATCATTTCTATATAACCATTCTGTATAAAAAAATGACTTGACTGAATTTTTTTTAAACATTTCATTGTGATTTTGTGATTTTGTGACTTGTGATGATTTTGTGATAAATGTGAAAATCTACACAGAATAATGTTGACATTGACACTGGATATAATATTTCTTCCGAAGAAAAGATCGATTTTGAGTCATCGAAAATCGCAACGAAAATTATCATACAGCGATGATAGCCTGTAATTAAAATAATTAACATTTCTCTAGCGAACGTCTGGCATTTGAGATGCCAGATGTCAGACATCCTTAAAATTTTACCAATGATGCAAGACAATTTAAAGGTGATCAAAAATGTTATTTTTTTAATTGTTTTATTGTTTTCCTGTTTTTTATTAACTTTTTTTATGCGAGTTTAGATATATTTTATATAGCTGTTTCAAAGTTATGCGGTTTTTAAAATCCATTTTGTGCGATTTTTTTGTGCTATTTTCTGCGGAACGCATCTACAGCACAAACAAAGCTTTAAACTTAGTAAATAAAAAGACTAACCATAATTGGTTGAGGAAGAAGCCCAATAATTCTTTAAAGTAGCAAGTAGTCATGAAAAATACGGACCTGTTTAGATCATGGTTTGGGCAACAATGATCGCTTAACACCTTATAGACCGCAACAGTAAAACTTCCATGTGTGAAAGTACGTTTTTTTTAAATTCAAACTTTTTTACATATTTTAGTGTAATGAAGGTATCATTTTTGTTAACTAGTTATAATAAAAATTAATCTCTGTTTGTTCGTATGTAATGCACTGCCATACCGTTCATCAAATTGCAATAAAACTTCGTCCACTTATTGTTAAGGATTGTGCGAGTAACATATGCACTGTCTGATATATAAAAATTATTGTTTGTTTGTCCGTAATTAATGCGCTTCCATACCGTTTATCCGATTGCAATAAAACTTTGTCAACTTACTGTTTACACTTGCAGAAATAACATAGATATATTAAAAATTTGTATGGATGCACCATATTAGCGCATATTGGCTTACGCACTTTGGTTTGCGCTACACGTGACCTGAAGCAATAAACCACGTACTGCGTTTTTTTTTTCAAATGATTATTAAGCACTTATTGCATTGAAATGCATGCCGGGTATTCGCTATTTTCAAATTATTAAAATGCTCAAGTGTGAATATTGAATCGAGTGTGTCTGATACATTTTCATCTCGCTCGATGCATTTCCTGATTCCTTGTTAAAGAACACCGACACAATAGCATTTCTTAATTGAAGCTGTAAAAGTTGACAGTCTCTGGTGCACATGCATCGTCACAAACACCCGGATATTGCATATGTGACCTTCAGCAAAATGTGCGCATGATGCAAAAAGTGGGTTCATTGATCCAAGCTGCATTGCTTGACTTGCATAATAACAGTATTATATAGCCATTTTTTTGTTAAATCAGCATGTTTATTATGAGCATATAAGTCGGTTCAATTTTCGTGTGTGGCGATAGTTGTTCGATTAGTCTCAAGGCTGCTTTCGGAGACAAAGATGTTAAAATTCGGACGAAGGAAATGTATCTCGAAATGTTACGATTGCTAATTTTTTCGACAATGTATAAATAGCCAACGGGATTCGCGGAAAGAATTTATATTTACAAACACCTGAAGAGGTGAGATTATCAAGGGCAAAATTGTATAAAATGGACAAAAATCGTTAAGGATAAATTTACATTCGATTAACGATGTTTGGCCAGTCTAACGAGATACACATACTCAGGAAGTATAAATATGGCTTATCTCGCAGCTCTTATTTGAATTGTTTTTTATCTTCAAATATTTATACATAGCCATAAACTACGTATTACTTATTTTATACTTATAATCAATAATTCGTCTCCTTTGACTGGACGATGGCGTTGAGTCTTGTGATCAATGTGTTGCATTCTGACTCGCTTTCAGACTACCTACAGTCTAACACATCACTCAATAATTTCGAGGTTTTTTTTTTTTGTTTAAGAAATTGCTAAAAACGACCTCCAATTAAAACGGGAAAAAAAATGTAAAGGGTAAAAATATCCTACGAACTTATTGAGTGATGTTTATATTTGTGAATTGATTTTCGACCTATGCTATTATGCTAAAACTTCAATACAGCACCATATTCATTATCGGATGTAGGCAATCTACATTGGAATTTTTTTTAGAGATAAAGAATTTTTAAATTGTGGTTTTCCATCATTCGAATTTTTATTAGTGGTTTTCCACAAGTCAAGGCATGGATTTATGAGTAAATGGGAGATATTTTAATTATTATTGCAATTCAACCACTTGAATAGATAGTCCTATCTTCCTTATTAATTATCTCAGTAATAATGTCTTCCGAACTAGAAAATCTGAATAAGACTGGATCAATTTTCCTCATAGGAAAATTTTTTTTGCAAATCTAAACATAAGCAGTATTGGGCCGAAATTCTACAATTAATTTGATATTCAGAAATAAAATATCTATTGTTATGCCTCAACTATGATGACTTAGTGTTACCATATAATTACACTCGTCTCCAGATGATTAATCAGCATAACACTGTAATCAAATGTCTTCGCCAGATGCGCAAATAAAAACCCAGTCTTTAATAATTAATCATTGATTTCCGCGCATTATTTATAAAAAGTTAATTTAATCATACACAATCAATTTTTATTACGACTTTCATTCCCGAATTCTGAACTTGTTGGCTATGAGTCTTGTCAACAATGTGTTGCATGCGCATTACAATGTGTGCTTTAATTTTCATGTGTCACCTAAAAAAATAAATAATGTGTAATATATAATAAAATAGACAAGTTACTTGTCTAGCGGTTGCTTAATGTTAAGTATAGACACAGACACACACACACGTCACAGCGCCTCTATAATATATGCGACGGACAGACACACTACAATCAGACGTTCAGGCAAATTTGACCTACAGCTAGGGAATCCAATCCCGGCATCCTGGACAATTTTAGGTGCTTTATTAGTCGGGATTAGTAAACGTAGCAACGTAGCAATCGGGGCAGTAACTGCATAATCTATGTATAAATTGTTATATTAATATTTTTCTACCGGTGATGTATTTACTACACCTCGACTCTAATAATGGGAATATCGATATGAAATATAATAGATACGGGGTTCAGAATTTTTGTATTCCTCCGTAATATAATCACGAATCACATCAAAGTATTATAATATATAAGTATTCATCAGCGGCGACGGAAATAAATAATTTGTCGGGAAATCGGGAAATTTGCGAGTTTTAATCTGTGTCTCAGCATAAAGGAATTTTGTCAGTCACATTGATGGTGTTATACGAAAATGGGGCTTCACGCGGTCATCAAATCAAAGATTAAAAAAAATATCGGAAGCATCCTTATTTTATTCAAACAAGTTTCAATCACCACTGCGGAAAATCGTTTATTTGTTTATTACACTTGGATTTTCTCAATTACATTGTAATGGATGTTCGCAATATCCTTTTTCCATGTATGCGTTACAATTTATCTTATGGAAAATTCCTCTAAGCATAATAATTTTCTGCGATATATGTATGAGCAAACATGCAATGCATTTCCCAGAAGTGAGTGATTAATATTATGCTAACCTTGATTCAGACCTTTTTATTGTGGTCCTCAAGCGAATATATCATTCACTGTGTGAATATAATCCCCGCTATATTGGCACGATTTATTTTCCTGATTTTCTTTATCTTGCTGTCATTGAGCATAATATATCAAGGGTATTAACCTTATGTTTGCCTTATGATAATAAACTTACGTATATGACATCAGCGATAACGTGATTTTTAATACGCTTGATGTGTTATGACAGCGTAATGCAATTGCAAAAATCTTAATAAGCGCTGAAGTCATTGAACGATAATGTTTCAAGTTCACTTTGATCAAAACATCGATTCGTCATTGAGGTACAATGACCATTTACACGTGTCAGAAAACTGGCAAGTTTCCCGATGTAAATTCGCTCCTAAGGTCAACATAAATTATTTCTGTGCGAAGCAAACGTAATGAAAAGCCATCGATTGTGGGCAAAATGCAAGTCATCATTGACATAGTGCAGCCACATGCACTTCACTGCAAGATCTTCAATATCCATTAATGGAGAGGCGTCAAATTCATATTACTTGTATCAAATTTTCACCGCCTCGTGCGTTAGATTTTGAAGTTATCATACGTATCGAAGAACGCATCGAAAGACAGGGAATATAATTTAAAGTTAAAGGTTGCATATATTTTCTAGGATTATAGGGAAAGAGTATATGAGGCAACCATGTTAACTTACACGGAAAATATTAAACTTTTTACAAGGGTGAAGATCTTTATGATGAAAAGTTTTCTCTTTTGAAGCTTCCCAGTGCAATGACCTAATTCATAAAATTAAATTGGAATAATATACAATTAATACATTCACCACGCTATACGTTCAATATCAAAACACCAATATTCTAATATTATATTGCAATTGAATTATTTTAAATATGCAATATCTTTATTCGCCTCGTTTGTGATTGATCATTCTATCCTTGAAATGAATGTTATTTGGATTCCAATCAAATTGACAATTTGAAGACTCAACGACGAACATCTTTTGCGTCGTTTTCTTACAAATAATAATAAAACAAGCATAATGCAAACAAATTTGCGCAAATATTTTGCTAGTAGATAAACAGGCATTACAACATGAACAGTCGGAATTCGTGGGTGTGAATTAAAACACCATAGCTTTTACAAAACACAATCAAAATAATCTTCATTAGCTTCAATAGTATTTTTCCAATGAAAGATCAAGAAAGATTAGGAATAGAATACGTCCCCAGACAAATAAATCCATTGGTGTCAGGTCGGGAGATCGTGCGAGCCACGGAATAGGGCTGCCAAAATAATTAATTTACAGGACAAGGATGCCATTTGGGAATTTAGAAGTCGACATCTCCCTTTCTTTTTTTAACATTTTTTGTGTGCTCAGAACTAATTTTATTTAAATCAATTGCATAAAATAATGATTTATTTAGATCAAAAATACATTGGATTTTTTCAAAAAAAGATTGAAAAAAAAATCTATTTCGATAACTCTGACACTTAGGACATAGAGCCTATGTGTATAACGTAGAAAATACCCCCTATAACTCAAAAAAATATATATCGGTTCCAGTGCAAAGTACCTGTATAGTGAATATGAATTAATTTCTGATTTGGAAGTATTTAATTTGAAAATTATCCTTATTTGTTACTATACATACATGATTATGTTAATGAAGCGATTTAAAAATAGGGTTGTATCATTGTGAAACATCAACGAAGAACACATATTTCCAAGCGCCTCAGTTTTGGACCTTTTGACGTTTTAAGCTGTTGAGGAGCATGGACATACATGCATGTCCGAATTCTCATGTCCCAAAAAGAGCACTCTTGCACATTGAAGCTCAGAGACAGACAGAGAAAGAGAGAACTTAGCGTAGTTCGGGAGACTGAGACGGATAGCTTCCTCACATGCATCGCATGATTGTATAGATCGTTAAGCCCAAATTTATCGACTTATAATTATTTCGATTTCAAGTGTGCTATTTGTTTGCGCAAAGAAACGACCGAATATTGTGTGTTATCGAGAGTGTTTGTTTATTTAACTGCTTGCCGTTCTTCGCTGCGTGTTGAATGAGTCTTTGTTCAATTATCATTTCCTTCTAAAGGAGGAGCAAATGAATCGATTTTTTGTGCATTGTTTATGCAAAGAAATGACGTGATCTTGTATTCACTATCAAGTGTTCATTTACAATTGAAGATTGTCTTACGCTGATTAGGAGCTGACAGAAAGTAATCGGCGTAAAGCGATTATGACATCAACGACTTCATCGATTTTAAATTTGCTCGCACCTCAACAGGTTAATCTTTATAACTATCGATGGTGTTGGGTCTTCTTTGAAGTTGATTATCAAGATTATTTTTACCGGAATGTATATTTTTATATTATTGTTGATTTTTTTAATCATAAATCGATCTCTTCTTTGAAAGCTTTGTTGATATTTTTATCTTCTTTCATTGCGTTGTGTCCCCATTTGAATTCGCCGTATAAATAATACAAATGGCAACAATAACTCTGTATTTGAAGATAATTGAAGTTTACAGCACCTTTGTCAATTTCATATAATTGAACTTGAGTCTTTCTCAATCACGATCGATCTTTGACTAACTGAAATTCCGAATCTTCATATGATATGCCCTACTAAAAAACTATTTTTAAATATAAGAAATCGATATGATTATTCACATCCAATGCATCCAATCATCATACATTTTTATTATCTGTATTAGAAATGCGTTCTATGAACAATTTTAAACATTGATCGAGCCAATTTTCAAGCGACATTTCGTATTCAGCTATAATGCGCTTGTATCTTATGGCCGTTCCCATGGAAACACAAACACGAGGAAAGTCGCACGTAGACTTTAATCAATAATTTTTTATTAGAAGCCTTAATTTCGCCTTGGGGCCTGTTGCACTTTCTGTCCTAATTGGCATTGATCATTTATTTTTACTTTTGAAACATTTGCAACTATGGAATATCATATTTTTAATAGAAATGTAGTCCAGTTAGAAATGTCGTTTTTTTAAATGAAAGAGTTAAATTCAAATTTAATAAAATATTGATTCATTTATCACAAATATATTTAGGTGCAGTTCTTGCATTAATTTTTTGAAGATATAATACGCGTTGTTAAAGGGATAGCTGCGACACAACTGATAATCAAAAAGTAAGTATGAAAAAAACACATTTCTAACTGGACAATCCAATATTAAATTATTTACATAATAGCATACACAAATATCTAATGTATCAATTAAGTATTTATGCCGATCGCTATTAGAATTAACGATTTGGAAGTAGGTAGATCGAAATTTTAGGTTCTTGGGATTTTGAGCACATCATCGTAGTTAAACCTCTCTTGATAAAAATGCATAAAATATAAATGTATTTAATGAATTTACAAATGCTGTAATATTATCGATTCGGTACATTTCATGATCAAAAGCAATGATATATATTCGCAAGTCATGGTTAGTTAAAATAAAGCAAGAAGTCTGCCATTGAAGCTCCGTGGATGCATCGCATGTTTGCATAATCTCAATATTAACATAACCGACATTTGTATCATATAATACGTACATACAAATCCATCATATGAGATAAGATAATAATTGCTGTGAAGAAAAAAGGTTCTATAAAGGCGAACATCAAGGCCAAATGCAATTTTTGCATTCGATTCACATTGCACATGCATAACTGTATACGTTTGTTGAACACTTCCTCCTGTACACTTGACATTTAACTTGAGAGCCAAAAAGAGGTATTAGCCGTTGCTTGATCCATTCAGAGTCTAAAAATATTCAAGGCTAATTTTTTTCCAAGAGTTGCATACATTTTTTGCTGATCCGAACGAACGGCATTAATGCAGCGTTTCAAATAACTGGATGCAGATAATGCGATCTCGCGTTACGAAAATTTGGCGATTCTCTGAAGAGCTGAAGATATGAATTCGCCACAAGGGTTCGTTAGCTCCTGTGAGACGTGCATATGAGACGCTTTCGCAACATTTGAATTAATTTGATAGTTTTATCTCATGAAGATCGGATTTCTGCAATCTAAGACAGCCGAAATTTTTCAATATGGGACGCTGCTTATTAGGCGATTTTGCGTTTAATTTCGACGCGTTAGCACGCAATAAGGCGCAGTGACAAACAAGATAAATCGATTTTACAGATTTTTTTGCTGAAATCGAATTCAGGTTAAGGCAAATCATTTTTAAGGGCAACGAACGGAAAAATTAACGCCGTACGTTTCTTACTACAATGTACAATGCAGTGGTACAGAGAATTAATCATTATCGATTCTGAGTAACGTTTTTGTTTGCCTTGTCCATTTTTTTGGTATTTTCATTTTCATGGACTTAAAAGCGTACATTACGTTGTCGGAATGACAACTTTTTTAAGTATGATTTTCCGTTACGCTCTATTACGACAGAATGTCGTTAAAAGTCTACTTACTCGTGAACTAAACGTATAATAACAGATTCTGTTGACCCTTTATGGACTTGTTGTGACATTTCATTTTGCGACAAATCATATTTGAATAACTTAACTTAATTTCAATTGGATTAAATTTGGCCTTAGAAATCAGCAAACACTTTGCATTTATGATGGCGTTGTGTTGTGGGGTGCAATAGGCTGTATTTCAAAATCCCACACACTCTCAACCTTAATCAAAATATTTTAATATATATTATTTCAATAATTATTTGCCTGTTTGTATTAATTAATAATAAAAAGACAATCCTCTACTTGTGATAGAAATAGATCCATATGAGTCGGTTTCAATCTTCTACTTTATAGAAGGAAATTCGTAAAGTTAAAATTTGTAAGTCATTATAGAAATATGTAACAGATCGTTTTTCCAGCGTCTCTCTGTAACATATTTAAATATATATTATATGTATGTTTTAGTTATTTTAATTTTATGTCTTTATGTTATATCTTCTTGTATATAAAAATGTATTCTTGTTTGTTCGTATGTAATGCGCTGTTATACCGTTCATCAGATTGCAATAAAACTTCGTCTGTTTATTGCTAAGAATTACGCAAGTAACATAGGCATAGTTTAATATACAAAAATTTAAATTTGTTTGTCCGTATTTTATGAGCTGCCATACCGTTCATTCGATTGCGATGAAACTTTGCCAACTTATTGTTTGTACTATTTAAAATAATATAGGTATAATACAATTAACTTACAGCAGATATTATATATAAAAATCAATGTTTGTATATTTGTTCGTATTTATAATAAAACCAACAAAATAAAATTAATTTAATTCTTTCCATCATTACAAGATAACTCTTTCAAATTTCAAACGATATATAAATATGTATTAATTCGATAATTGCTTTGGTGGTTTATTAAAAAATAGTAATGACAACTTCTGCACTATTTTATAATCGCCATTACTTTAGCATCATGAACAACAATTATGCAATTAACATAAAGTTTTAATAAATATTCAACGACAAGGACTTAAAGCGCATTTTCATATGCTGAGATCAGTGAACTGAATGCAAAAAAATGCATGTATTTTATAAATGTCAGGCGATATGAATTTGAATGCATATTTTTTATAGGACTGGTATTATGAGATGAACTATAAAGCGTTAATTTCATCGGTGACATTCAATTTCTATGCCATAAAATACAAGGTAGATTTAAAATTAAGTTAAAATGACACTAGAATAGGACATTGAGGATCAAATGGAAATTGCAATTAAAATTATGCATCTTGGTTTTGGTTTAGACGCGGAAAATATTTAAAAACCATGATTGATATTCATTCAAGAATCAGCTTCATTCCAGTATCTTAATGGGTTTTCATATGCAATAGTACAAACAATAAAAAAAGTAACTGTTGTTCTGCTTGCTGCTCAAAATGAAGATATGATAATGATCTACTCAAGGCCAATCTGGCACAACAAATAACTGGTTTTTTAACTTTTTTTTTTTGGGAATGCAATCGACTGCATTTATAAATACAGTCGAAAAAGTCGAAATGAACTTAAAAAAAAACGAATATACCTCCGAGCAATGAATAAACATCTCGGCGAACTGTTTGCTTTGACCCATTCAGCAACGCAATGATTTGCGAAATTGTTTCAAAATCAAATTCAGGTTATTATTTTTTTAAAGCATGTCATATTTGAGTAACTAGATTTTTAGCTGATGTGTGTTTTCACATTTGGAAATGTTTTTGTTTATAAATTCGCATGAAGTAATAAGAATGACAGGTTTTTAAATTTTTCATACATTCATCACACGCTTATATCTTGTATTATATTTGAATGATCTTTAATATTGATTTTTGAAAAAGCATGTTTATAATTTTAAAATTTCATACGATACGTTCCACGGGTTGTCGCATATAAAAAATCCGCATAAAAAAAGATTTGAACTACATAGAAAACTGTGGGATAGGTTCCGTTATTTTTAAAAACCGCATAACTTCAAGTCAATGTGATGAAATGTAGCAAAAATCGCATAAAAAAAACTTTGCGAAGATTAAACAATATTTTTTTTATGCAGTTTCTGATATTGAGACATTCAATTCTTAAGCTCGCGTTTAGAATTTGAGTCTTGTACAATGAACAGATTAACTAGTTTATTGTATAATTTTTTAGGGGCAGGAGTTTCTTCCACTTCAATATCGTCTTCTGTTTCTTTCCTGCTATATAAAATCAAACCAATAATATCACTCAAAGGAGTATCCTCAAGCAATTCATCGATATAATTTTGATAAAAAAAGTGTCAAAACCTTCTCAAAGTTGATTTGCCAAAGTAATTATTTCAGCTGACCATGTCGAAGTTTTTATTATTTCGCCATTTGCAACACATTCGTGCCAAACTTCTTTCCAATAAGAATTTAATATTTTTTTTATGCGCATTCGCACAAAAAAAGCTTGGATAGATTCCATTATTTTTGAAAACCGCATAACTTCAAAACTGCATAAAAAGATCCGCATAAAAACAGACCCAAGTGTATTTAAAAATAAATTTCTCCAGTATTTACCAGTAGGATATTTCTGAGCATATTGACATAAGTAGGTAAACGATTTTTCGCTTTACGATCGATTTAATCCGAAAATAGTGATTATTTAAATTCTTCTAGATACTTGATTTTTGTAAATTCTTCATTTAGGATAGTTTTTTCGCAATTCCTTTCAACAAATCCTACAAATGTATTGAGGGATGTATTAGCATTGATTTGGTGAAATAAGATTTTTTTCTCTAATATCCTTATATATTTAATTTTCCGTAGGCTTTTATTAAATATCCAATAGTTTCACCTCCTAAACAACCCCTCAGTATCGAATTTTTACCCCCGGGCTTAATTATAGGCATTGTACACACTTATGAAGCGATTTTATTCAGCGAACGAGGAATTGAACTGAAGAATCGCAAGACTGTAATATATTTTGGTCGGCCCGGTCTTTTTCTGTTCTTCAAAGTCCCAGTTTCCTGATGTCTTCTAATAGTATAATTCATCTTCTTGATGGGATTCTTCAGTTTTAACAATATTTCTAATTAAATTCATTTCGTAGTATAATAATAGAGGTACGAATTACAATAATTTGGCTGAAAATGCTATTTACAATTTTAAAAAATATATTTAAGTAAAATAATCGGATTTAACATTAATTTTTTTTCAAAAAGCATCGTAAACATTAAAAAAAATTAAGTACGTTGTGTGCAATTAGGAATTATAAAACAAGAAAAATTCTAAAATCATATGTACTCTTTGTGTGGTAGGAAGTGAGAACGATTCTTCTTCGAATATTTTATTTTTTCTTAAGTTTATTTTAACATTCGAGTGCACATTATTATGCATTGTTAAGCAAAAGGTCTTTATCATTGATAATAAGATAATATTCATTATTTATAACGATTAATTGTTTATGTTTTTACATAGAATTGGCCTAATATACTAAGCGTTTCCAAACGTATTGTCTTTAGAAGTTTGCCCCAAATAAACAGGTATATATTTTTAATGACGTCTCAATTAAACAGTATGAAATATTGTATTTTTTTTTAGGAAGTAATACGTTTTAAAAGCATGTATGCATGGAGACAAAATGCTAAATATCTCATAGTTCCTGTGCGAAATCTTCGTTTATCTGGTTTTGGGGCCTCGTCTAAAACAGGTTTAAAAATAATGAATGCATTCACATAAAGGAAGTGGAAATTGATTCAACGCAATGCCTTTGATGAGCTCGTGTGCTATTAGAAAAGTCGTGGAAAAGTTTATTTTCTCCAAGCATCCCTCGAAAATTTCCATGGAGCCGGGTTGTCGGTACGCCCACCGATTCTTCGGCGGCGTCCGCTGCAATTTCCGGCGTTGCAGCTCGTTGCAACTATGCAGCTGCGCTATCGAGCTTAGTATGAAGGTCACAGCACTTATATATTTAGCTATTACATGGCGATAGACGAGCCAGTGAGCCGCACGCCACGCGTCACCAGAGTCCAAGTGCATCACCTCGCACCTGATCCACTTGGCCCGCCACTGACCCACTTTGCTAGTGCTCGGCACGCCAGCGCGTCCCATCCACCCTCCAGAAACAGCCCCCCTTTCAACTAGTGCTTTAGTCCCCTCGATCATGTCTCAAGTGGATAATGCAACGAAGGTCAGTAAAATGGACTTGAAAATTGGAACGACTGCGGAGTTATACCCTTGAACTTTGACTTCCGCGTGCATTGCATCGATTTTTTTGTGAGCAATTTTATCGAAAATATTCCACAAGAATATAGCCAAAATAAAATATTCGTATTTTGACACACATATCGCATAAAATTAACGATCGACGTTTGAAAAATTGAAACATTTTTACATCAAAATATTGATGCCAAATTTAAGACGATCGATGTTTTAAATCAATTCATATTATCGGCGATAAATACGTTTAAATTTGGGTTTAAAATTATTAAAACGATTAAATTATGAAACATAACATGAGTTCTTTGAACTGCAATTAAATTAACGAGATAAAATATCGATTACTAGCAAAGATCTCGATAATCAGATGACGCTGCGGGAGATAGATAAGGTTTCATTTTTATGCATTTATGTCTAGCTGTCAAATGTCAATCAATTCGATCGATAATAACGTATATTATTGTGCAAATATAATTAAAATGGAAATGAAATTATGTTTAAAAATAATAATAACCCATAAAAATCCATTTTATTATGATATTACTTATATTGAACCTTTAAGAAATATTCTCCAAATATGCTCCAAATAACCATTTTCTTCATAACTAGTTCGAAATTTCTTTGGAAATTAAGAACACGATCTGTTTTTGGATAAATTTTGAATACATTTTCCAATTTTCTTGCTAGGTTCAGAGCATCATCTATAAATTTTTTTGCAGTAAATAATGACGTTTCGGAAGATTCATCTTCATTTACACTACTGTTATGGATATTAAAATAAAGCCAATTAATTCCTCTTTAGTTATAACGTCATCGAGTAATAATTCTTCGATATTTTTGCATTACAAAACGCATCAAAACAAAAAAAAAATTTCACGACCGCGTTAAAGCGAAACCGCTCAATAAAAGTACCGCGTAAATCGGGGAATTAGTGTACAACCAAATGATTATATAATGCCATAGAATTAATAGTCATATAATGATCATAGCAATTTAAATAAATAAAAAATACAGGAACATAAAAATTATAAATATCATATTTTGTCCAAATATGGACCTTAAAATCTCTTTAAATCAATTAACTAAACTCACTTCCTTAATCCATTAATTAAGGAATCCCTGACGTATATAAACTATTCATATTCGAGCATTTTTAAGTCATCAATGGGCCAACAATATAACGCTGCTTAGCATCCAGAGGGTTATAAATCGATTCAATACGAGCCGATTATTCAATAGCCTTTTAATTTGATATGATTTTGTAATGATGACAATTATATTTGGTATAATGCGATTCAGTTTGCCATCGAAATTCATCCATCCAACATCTCAATGATTAAGTTTATCCAAAAAATGTTTCAAACTATTCAAAAATTGAAATACAAAAGTTCGGGCCTATCGGATGTAAGTAATATTATATTTTGATTATTATTTATTGCAAAAAATATCACTATTGTCACAATTCGCTTTGCACGATTTTGTCGTTTTTATCAATAAATGCATTTATCTTAACATGATCTTCATTCACAGCGATGACAGTAATCACATTTTTTAATATCAGGTCAATGATCCGATATAATTGGAGTCATTAAACTCAACTTCGTGTGAACTGCATTATGCAACTCGGCAAATTTCATCTAAATTATTCCATGTTACAAAGTCCATCGATTCCTGACCCAGAAGTGACATTTGAAGATCACAACGCGACAAATATTGCAAAATATTCGTTTAAGCGGCACTTTGATATTCTCACGCTCGTTATGGCGTCTATTTTTTAGTGTTTGAAGATCGATTTGATGCTTAAGATGTTATTTTTCAGATCCCGGAGATTCTAAATCTGGATCAAACTCTTCCGAAAGAGGCGGCTTTGCTCACAAAAATTTTGAAGAACAATGAAAACGATCCAGATCTGAAGATTCAAGATGTGCAGCTCACGAAACCCTGCAGCAGCGGAGACAATTATTCATCCCTTATACAAAGGGCGATCATCAAATACAAAATGTCGGATGGCAAAAGTAAGATTTTTTTTTTTAAATCAATGTGCAAGAATAATTTACGTAGGTAAACTCAATGTTGCTAATATAATAGTAGGATCGCATTACTAATTATATCACATATTTTTGATAAACGCTTCAATAATCAATATATTTGCATTTTATAGTTTTACAAAAGAGCTTCATAATGAAAGTACAAATGCAAGACGAAGAAAGAAAATCGTCTTTAATGGCAGATGAAATTTGGGCCAATGAAGAAGTTATGTACAAAAAGAAATTTCCAGCTCTTAGACGTGTTTGCAATGAAGATTTGCCAATTCCAAAGTTTTACTACAGCGACGCCAATGTTATGGTGATGGAAGATCTTAAGGAAAGTGGTTTCGTTATGCGCGAACGAGCTAATGGATTGGATTTCGAGCACACCCTCTTTGTGATGGATGTAAGGCAATATTTTTAACCCTAAATGCGATTTTTTTAAAAATTCTATTGACTATATACAGATGCAATCATCACTCTGCCGATCATCGCGTTTTCTCATCTCATAGTCCGATCGTTAACCTGACCTCAGAATAGTTATGAGTCTAAATAAGCAACTGATGGTCGTTCAAAGTCAAGTTTTATAGGTTTATTGACTCATATATCGTGTATTTATTTTTCAAAAATATAGGAAGCGATTTGATGAATTGAAGGATTCTCGTCGATATTTATAAGATTCAAGTAATCCTTCCTAAATGAAAGGTTAATCGCGTTCAATGGCTTATTGTAAAAAAACGCTGTTTATGAATACATTAATATTATATCTCCATCGCGTCTATGGAATCTATCGACTGGAAAGCACTCGAATAACGCGGTCGTTGGGTTCCTAAGGAATATCGCGTTATACGAAACATAGAACTAATACAATGTTTACATCAAATTTCTACCAGTATTTCTTGAATATCCACAAATTACTGATTACAAACCGCGTTACAGCGAAACCATGCTGTAAAAAATCGTCTTATACAAGGGTTGCCTGATTTTTAATTTGAGGTTTGATTTTTAGGTTGATGATTCCGAAAATATGCTCAGTTAAAAACGTTTAAACACAATTTGCCTGCATAATTATATGATTCTGCTTTTATGTGAATTTTATTTGTTTTTAATTAGTATGCAATATTTTTTTTTCTTCGTTTGCACATTATATGTGTTACCTACATTGAACAATCCATTACACATAAAATATTAACAAGCCTCGTTAACACTAATGTGCGGGCGTTCGTTTTTATTGGCACACAATTCAAATCACCGATTCGTGTTCGTTTGTGATCTAAAATATTAATGAGCGAAATATTGAATAAATATTTGCCTAATACGAATTATTAGTATTTTTTTATATATATCGTCTCTAGATTATATTCATAAGATTTTGATATTAAGATCCTTAGCGGAATAAATTTACAAAGGCGTTCCTAGTTCTTTTATTATGGAAGAACTATATATAAATTACGATCACGCCCTTTATTCTGGTTGAGATTTTTGAAAAAATTGATTTCGGTTTTTTTTGCATTGTTTCCATTGTTTTGACTTTTAAAAATACATACTCCAAAGAAAATTCCAAAATTCCAACTACTTTCAAAGTTATGGCTATTTTAGTGACGCGGCAACTTGGCCAGACCTACCATGATGAAATCTTTTAACACGTTTTTTTCGAAATTAATTTTTTTTAACGCGGTTGACATCATATCCCAGGTTTTAATTAATTAATTTACTTCAAATGGGGTACGAATCTTTTCTATATAACCCTCTATTATTCCTACCAGATTTATGTCAAAGTGTATTGTTAACTCTTTATTTTAAACAATCGCTATTTTGTGATTTTTTTGAGTTAGAGACTATAATGAAATCTTTACTAATTATGAAATATATTATTGGAAAGAGAAATCAACACAGAACAATGATGATATTAACACTGGGTCTACTATTTCTTCCGAAGAAGATAGCGATTTTGAGTCATATCGAAAATTATTATTCAGCGATGATAGTTATAATATTAAAATAATTAGTATTTCTCTAGTGGATGTCTGGCATTTGAGATGCCAAATATCAGACATCCTTAAAATTTCACCAATGATCCAAAACATCCTTTAAATGTTCCCAAAAATATTATTTTTTAATTGCCTTATTGTTGTCCCGGTTTTTTATTATTAATTTTTTTATGCGATTCTGTATATATTTTATATAGCCGTTTCAAAGTTATGCGGTTTTTAAAATTCATGGAATGCATCTTCACTTTTTATATGTAAGTCATAGCTTCTTTTGTGCGATTTTACGCGGAACCGCACAAAAAAAAGTTTAACCTTTTAAATGCCAACGACTCACTCTGGCATTAAAAAGGTTAAGTGTATATAGCTATAATTTCGCCCCTCACTCATAGATCCCCTCTCTATATAAAATTCCTGTTCGTTTTTTAACTTAACCATACTTGAAAATGGAAAGCCCCAGTTTGAAAATCTTTTTATCCCCATATAAGTCTATGGAGATCGCCTAAGTCCGATAACGGATATGACACCGTACGAGGAATACTGTATACATACAAGGGCTTCTGTTACATTTATTTATGGCGCTCATTTGCGTCACATTTAAAATTACAAATGCATTTCAAACGCAAACTAAAAGGCAACGTAAATCTTGTATAAATACATGATATTAAATATTTGTAGCCTTTCTCTTAGCATGATGAAAATTATCCAATGTCCAGTGGCGGATTATGCAGCTAAAGGACCCTTGGCGCAATTTAAATGCCCCTAAGAAAATGGCAATTTCTTTGCTGGTTCACACGAGGCTTGTTTTCTAGCTAACAAAGTAATTAAGTGCCGGAAAACTGACAGACTGGTATCTCTAGTTCCATTTTTGAACTAAAAATGGCTTAAAAATGAATCTAGTTCTGTTTGTATAAAACAAGAGTTGTTGGCTTGCTAGTTTGTTGGCAATAGCTTGAAAACTGTCTTCGTGTCAACAGGGCATTTCTGCCAATATTGATGTATTTGCGTTTCATTGGTTTTGATCCATGTTTTCTTGTCCATTTTCTTTTAACAATCACATCATTGTAGGATTATATTATATACAATACAAAAGTATTCACTGACGTTTCTGAAATTGCAGTTATAATTTAGATTTATGGGTCTTGAAGCATTTATCACTCAGTTAGATTTTTAATCCAAAGATTTCCACTTTAAAGGACGTCTCTGCCTTGTTGGGCCTAAAAGTGATCGTTTTTTTTTTTTTTAATTATGCGAAAAGTATTAAATATGTAATGTTGATTAGGCGATCTTTATTGAACATAAAAACATTTTTAATTTTGACAAAATATGGTAATGGGAATGGGGGGGAGCCATGTATGTCAGTGCACGAGCTATGACATTCTTCACCATGGAAGTCTTAAGTCTTGTATAGGTGCTTTGCAGTAAAAAATTTAAACATATTTTTATTTTGTATAATATTTTGTATAGTTTAGACTACAATTAAATAGAAATATTGGAAAACAAAAAAACTGTGAGTGATTGAAAAAAAATTTGTCTTTTTGCCAACATTTTTTGTAGTTTTTTTGTTTATTTAGTCATCATCATCATAGTGCAGCCACTAACAGTCCACTACAGAACTATGGGCCTCTTCAATATCCATTCACAGGAATGTTTATTTAATAAACATTTTTAAATATTTTTAGATAATTGTAGTCTATAAGATGAAGACGTGTATTATACACGTGCCTGCCAAATTTCATAAAGAATGCTCATCTAGAACGTATGAAAGCACTTCCATGAGCTTGGAAAAAATAGTTTCGAGAAAAACGCGTTTAAAATTTCTCCTCTCCTCAGCTTCGCGAAGTGCAGCTTCTCCTTGTCGGCCTATAACTTTGCGAGTTTCAATAATATCGACTTGAAATTTAGTGATAGTGTTCTTAAACATCTCCGCGGTATAATTCGTCAATTGATAAATAATTGAGAGTAATGTTCCCTATTTATATTGTTGAAATTCAATGGAAATAATTTTATCATATAATAGCAATGAGTCTCAATTAATATCGTGGTTCTATGGAAACCAGGAAGTCCAATTATAATTCATGTCATTCATCAATAACACAATAGAAAATTGCATCATGTTGCTCCAACCTTAACCTTAACTGTGACGCGTATGTTTCGCAATGGTTATTTCTAAAGTGGGTCACCGTGCACTTCTGAACAAATCTATTTTTACTTCTCCAGAAACTGGCGCAGTTGCATGCTGCTTCTCTGTGCCTACAAGTCAAGGATAACAATAACTATACGAGTTTCAAGAACAGTCCAAAGCATCCCTACGTCCGCCTGGAGAGCATAAAAAAGACGAGTCCTTACATCAAAAAGAGCTTATCGGACGCCATCGCTATACTATTGTCCGATCCTAAATCTGAAAGTTTCAAGACTGCCATCGACAAGCTTAAGGATATATCTGATAACCAAGAAACGTATTTTCCTATGCTGCAATCGATTCCCGAGGGTAATTCGGGTGTTTTGGTCCATGGCGATCTGTGGTTGAACAACACCATGTTTTCCTATGATTCCACGACAAAAGATTTGGTCGACGTTAAATTCGTCGATTTTCAAGCATCTCGCATGGGTTCAGCCGCAGTCGATATCCATCATTTCCTCTATACGAGCGTGGATCCAAAGATAAGGAAGTTACAATTTGACGACATTTTGATGCATTATCACACCAGCTGCTACAAGTATTTGAAGCAATTCCTCGACGGCGTCAATGACGAATATCTAGAGCAGTTCACATTTGAAAGGCTCAAAGGCGAAATCTTTCACTATCGACTATACGGTCTTGTGAATGCGCTCCTTTTTCTTCCTGTGGTATTGAACGATGATAAGTCCAAGTACGATTTTTTCGACTTGGATTCAAAAAACACCACGTTGAGACTGAGACAAGGGCTCGTCGAAGTGGTCGATGAATATGTACAAAGGAATTGGATAACCCTCGATTAAATCTATATGCGGAAGTGTGCTGAATTTTGTAAAATGTTATCAGAGTATCAATTTATTCATGCAAATATTTCCTGTTTTATGTATTTTACAAAATGGTCTGTGATAATGTTGAACCTGATTGTTTATTTTATATATAAGTCTTAATGCTATTTTGTATCGGGGTCAAAAGACCCTTATTTTATCCAATGATTTTTTTTAATGATGACATGATAATTTTATGTTTGGGTGTTTGTAGATTTTTTGCCTTTTAAAATTGTGATGAAATTGTACCATTGTGTAGTTTAAATTTTAGTCAGAAATGTTGTTACCTTTGTTAACTAGTCATGTGTACCTTAAATCAAATAGTTGATAATTAGCTCTCGCGTACCTTTAGAGTGTATTTTAATGAAGAAATGACCTCAAGATTTGTACAAAAACTAGCATACCCTTAAGAATTAAAAAGGGGTTTCACAATGATTCCATGTTATAAAACGTTAGCTTACAACGCTGAAGGAAACAAGCACTATCGTCTCAAATTAGCCTATTTATGCCGTTATACACGGAATCTGTAACGATCTTATAATATTTATATTCAGACGTTGATTTAAAAAAGAGCATGGAATTCAATTTTAAAAAAATAACAAAGATCTATATTTATTGTATGTATGTTGTTGTCTGTTATATTTCATGTTATGTTAGATGTGATTAATTAAAATTATGTTTATATTTATATATATATTTTATTTCCAATGACAACGAAAATTATTTTAATTAAATCTATGCCAATTTTTTTGCCATATATTTTTCTAAGGAGGAAATATTTTTTTGTAAATTATGTATTTTATTTTAAATTGTTGAATGCATCAGAAATGTTGAATAAATTATACATTATATTGCAGCTATTTTTTAGAAATCCTGTCTTAAATCAATACAAATATCTTATAGCTTCAATAATATATAATATTTACAGTCTCAATAATATATTTAATCTACATAATATATATACAAACTTTATTGGCAATAATTTAAGCCATGTTTAGTGAAGCTTTAAACCAAAAATATGTAGTGCATTAAAATATGTTTTAATTACATAGATGTCTCTATAAAATATATTAATATTCCCTATAAAATATGTGTACATAGTTAATATTTAATATTATTTAAATTGTTCCTCGGTAGATGCCTCTATAAATTTGTTTGATATAAAGCTCAAACCTCTATATATATACTCAAACCTCTTTTTGAGCGATTTCAAAGTTATGCGGTTTTTTTAAAGCAATTTTTTCTTTTTTTTAGTTTCATAAATAGGAAATAATTTATCAACACTAATCGAAATTTGGAAAAAAATATAATTTAGGACTGTGTAAATCATATTGCATCTGCTATCGTTGAATTACGACACGCCCTTTACTCTTGTTTAGATTTTTGATTAATTTTTCGTTTCTTTGCATACCCCATACCCCCTTTTTAAGGGGTTGTATGCAATTTATCGATAAGCATGATCATCATCGAGGCTATTTTTATTGAGCGCCCAGTGCTTCGAGTAGCCCTACGGTACGATTTCTGCAATTGAATAACGCGACTATCGGTGAATGTCGCAGCGACGAAGACAACGCAGTATTCGATAAATCAGCTAATATTACATGATATTTTATTCGGCAAATAGTTTATTCAATTAATTCATTCGTGGGATTTTTCTTCATTTTAAAACTTATATAGAGAATTTAAAAATTGAAGATTGAGCAACCATAAAAACATTTAAATGTACATGTATTTTATCATTTTTTTAATGTATTTGTATGTATAGATACGAGAAGTTATTAAGAAACATCTATTTTTAGTGGCTATCTTAGTCTAATGAATTGTATTCGGACAAATAAACTTGGAGATATTCTTTATTTTCTTAAATTCGGTGGTAAATGTAACTCAAATCATAACCTGAGCAAGTCCTCGGTTCTTTTTTAGGCACTCGATGCTCCAAATGATTGATGAATTTCCCTTTCAAATAAAGATACAGTCGTCAAACAAAAAATAAAGCGTTAGTTTCTTTGTCAAACCAAATAGATATTATAATATTGCTTAATTAAATTAATTATTTTTATGAATAACAATATACCTAATGCTATTAAAGATAGATCATAAAAAAATGATAGATAATTATTTGTAATGGATGATAATATACTAAGCCAGAGGTCTTAAAAATGAACTGATTGGACCATTGGACTGATTATGATGATAATTTACAGTACAATGTCACTTCATCGACAAGTCATCTAATCAGACATATTTATTTAGGTAAAATGGTGTTTAAATAGCAAAAGATGAGCTAAATTGAATTTTTTGTCGATTTTTTTAGACCGATGATATTTAAGATTACGTTTGATGATTATTCGAGGGCACGTGCTGATAAATATGCATAAACATGTTCGGATGGCAAATTCAAATGCATGTTACCATTTGCATCTTCGAAATCACGACTCGACATTTAGAAAAAATGCATATGCATATTAGAGCTGCATCTGAAAATATTTCAATTTGCCAGCTCATTAATAACTGCATTTTTCGACGGTTAAAATTCCATCGCGCTTCTCGAGAACCTTTGACCGATTTTACGTTACGGATTTTATGTTCGAACGCGTAAATTGAGGATGCTATTTAGATGTTTCTTAACGTGCTTCTCTGATGGTTGAAACACGTATGATTTGCTCGTTAGGATGCACACATTCTTGATTACTTCAGAAAATTAATGACCACATGGTGACGATTAAACTTTCAAAATGAAAATGATATGAAATTAATACTGAGATGGGCTAATTCGAATATTGCAATCCTAATCTGTTAATCATCATTATTACGCCGTCACTGATTGTTTTTAAAGAGCCCTTATTTTTTAGTCTTTTAATTGCTGATAGTATACTATAACATTGAGGCGGGGGCAGAGTCTCCGGGCGATTTTTCGCCCCATTATTATAACTTTACTACAACTCGACTCAGTGTAGTAAAATACACCATAGCAGCGTTTCTTAAACTTATGTAATCCGCGAACCCCCTATTGAGCAAAATTTCTTTCGCGGGTCTCCTCTTAAGCTTTTTTTTTCGCGGACCCCCCGCGTGAATTTTTTTTCGCGGACCCATCCCAACCCTTGTGATTAATTTTTTTAACAAGCAAACATTTCTTGGTCAAAATAGATCGTTTTACAATGTTTTTTGTAAATAATTCGACGAGAAAAATGTTTTGTTTATATTTTCGCGGACCCCCAGTAATGATTTCGCGGACCCCAGTTTAAGAACCGCTGCACCATAGTAAAGGAAAAGTTAATCATTATTCTCATCACAGTTCCAGTTGCTGCAACCATGCTAAGGATAAGTTTATTTGTCCCTTATGAGAAAAGAGTAGATTGTGAATGTCTAAAGATCGGGACAGCGCGTACGCAGTCCCGGCTACCAAAAATTACGCGCCCGAGTTATCCGCATTAGGGATAATCGCAGAAGTCAGCCCTACCGGAGTGCAATGGTAGAGCCTCATCCTGGGGGAACCGCCTTCATGATCACGGTATCCCCTACGCCAGGTAAGTATGCTTTGCAGACCTCCAACCGGCCCTGGTCTATCTGAGCCTACGCTGTACCGCGGGTATATTCGATACTACAGTGGCGCCATCCGCTGGAAAATTGCCAGCCCTAAAAATAAAATCAATACAACATATACGTAGACCGCGTCATCACACAGACACGCAAATACTACCCTGTGAGTGAGTGAGTACCTTTCATGTATTGCCGTAACCACAGTCACCTTCGATGAAGAAGAAGAGATTCATCTAAAGAAATTTCTTCCGATGGAGAATATATATATCTTGAAAATTCGAAACAACGATGTCAACAAGTGGACTTATTTTTGACATCCTGTCATTATTATTTTTTATTTTTTTTTTATTTATTATTTTTGGAGGTTGTGACTTAGGGCCAATGCTTCCTTGATTTTACATGGTTGGTCTTTAATGACCATAATTGTTAGTATTTACATTGTTTTGATAAAAGCTATATAATAAAGCATCTTAAAGATATAATAGAAAAACTATATACAAATAAAATACACAAATGAAATATTAAACAAATAAAATATGCATCTAACGAATATGTAAAAATAAAATAGACTAATAAAATAAAAACATATATGTAAAGATTACAAGATAAAATTTTTTCGGAATTTAGATACATAGTTTAGACTAACCGATACCCTTTTTAGGGAATCTGCGAATGTTCCTTGTGACTTTAAGACCAAGTATCGCCTTCGGGCGGCGATTCAAGCTGCTCGAGTAGGAAGATAAGGAATTTATGATGGAATTAGGTACCTTTTTTAGGGAATCAAAGAAATTGGTAGAAAGGTACTCAATGTGATCTTTGATGGGAGGGTTATTTGCTTCGTATTGAAGTTGGGAGTTCCGGAGATACCAGGGAGCTCCAAACGCTCGTCTTATGGCAATGCTTTGTACTGTTTTTAATTTGCGATTGGCACTCTGCCGGTATCCCCAGACTGGAGAGGCGTAGGTCATGATGGAACGTATGAGGGATTTGTACAAGAGCAATTTGTTCCCGATGGACAACTTGCTCTTAATACATAGGATGGGCTTTAAGGCGGCTAAGGCTCCGCGAGCTTTTTTGGTGACACTGTCAATATGCGGAGCCCAGGTGAGTCTTGAATCGAAAATTGCTCCGAGGTATTTGGTCTGCTTGACCCACGGGATGGTTCCTGATGGGAGGGTGAGAGGAATTTGAAGGGATTTTTTCTTCTTCGATAAACCCATGGCGAACAGCACCGCCGCGCTCTTTTTGGCATTTACCGTGATTCTCCACTTAGCGTTCCAGACGCTTACAAGTATAATATTGGCCCACAACAATTAGAAATTTATTTAGATTATCTGGACTAATTGGGGATGAAAATTTTCGTCTGGATAACAAAAATCCGGATAATCGAAAATAATCATAATTGCCAGGGAAAATATGAATTATTGAGATCCTCTTTATGATTCTCTACTGTGGATGCAACCAACCTCAACGACAATTGAATGGATTTTTTATATAATAGCAGGAACAAGAAAAAGAAAAAATATGATTTTGAAAAATGGTTGAATGAGTTTTGACAAACTCATTGATTTCCTGTCACTGATCAACCTTGGTCTATTTCGCAGATCAAAGACTTCTATCAATTACCTGATTTATGCACATGTTAATTCACGTAAATTCTGATGAGCATCAGCCCGTCGTGCTCGACGATCATGCATTTTTGCATCGTCAAAATCACGCAATGGCACTTGAGCTAATCACACGAGAGCATCTCGGGTCAGGATTGGCAAAAGGAGCCGATCTGTTCGAAGTCTGCATGCATGCGTGATAGTCGTGGATCATTGTTACCGTTACTTCTCCAGATGGAACTGTTCCACGACGACTTCAATGCTGCTCGCGACGACCTCCGATGGTATTTCAAGTGAAATTCATAAATCTCGTAAATGACGCTCAACCTAATGAGATTTGACTCTAATAATACATCTCGGAAATTGATGAAAACGCCGTTTCGAAATGTATCATGGAATTGGAGCCGATATTGGCACGATTATGAGTGTTGAAGGCTTGCGTTATGAAAGGAATGTGCTGATGGGACAATTGGATACTAAAATAATAGACATCGAGTCGGATATTCCTGCATACAGGATACCTTGCAAATACCTATTATATTAAAATAATTATGTCAATATATATTATATAATATTTATACATTTTAAGGGTATCAGTCAAGTTTGTTGTATAAGTGCATTCATATTTTGCATGTCTTTATGATGACTTATATGGGAATTATTTTATGTATTTTAAATTACGCTGAAAAACGGGTATACGATCGAGGTGGGTGATATATCTAATGGTTTGTTCAATGTACGATAAGATGTAGGCTGAACATTAAATCACGTAAGCTCCCTGAATTTCGTTTTTCATTTTGTTGGACAGGAGACAGTGATCTGAAATTTGGTCCGGTTGTACACGGAAACCTTGTAGCCACTCCCTCTAATTTTAGGGCAATTAGGACCTTTTATAAAAGTTTTGGGGAAAAACGCATCCCCGGGGCTTTCTATGATCTCCATCGGGTCGTAGAGGCCCTTCCTCGCGACCGGTAGCAATTTTTGGGTTCATACTCTTTTTTTTCGGGGCCGCAAGTGAGACTCAAAACTCTTCTCTTCCCTATACAACATAAATTAATATAATTATTTTCATCTATTTAATTTTTAAACAGTAATCATCTATATATTTATCCTAGACTAAGAATCTCAAAGTAAAATTAGAATATTTAGCTAGCTTCGGAGAATGAGGAAAAAAGTAGCTAAGATATATGCAGATTTCTTGTAAATTAAAACTAGATAAAATATAATATAAGTTTTATGAGTGATGGCAAGTTTAGCTTCGCTCGCGACCTCGTTTAGTGCGCTTACTGGAGCTGAACCAAAAACCGAAAGCCCATTATTTTTTCCGGATCAAAAACATAACCGAAATATACCGATATATAAACTAAAGAGAAAAAATACGGTTCGAAACCCTGCTCTTGATATATATTTTGTGAATTTGACTAAAAATATAGAATTTTTATTAATTATACATATATTATAGTCAACATTTAATAAATTATTTATTGTGATGAATATATTTATATAAATTTATGTTTTCGTAGTGTTTATAAATGTCCAGTAGATGGCGCCACCATAGTATCGAATATACTCGCGGTATAGCGCAGGCTCAGATAGACAAGGGCCGGCTAGAGGTCTGCAAAGCATACTTACCTGGCGTAGGGGATACCGTGATCATGAAGGCGGTTCCCCCAGGATGAGGCTCTACCATTGCACTCCGGTAGGGCTGACTTCTGCGATTATCCCTAATGCGGATAACTCGGGCGCGTAATTTTTGGTAGCCGGGACTGCGTACGCGCTGTCCCGACCTTATATATCCACAACGTTTTCTCACTTTAGAACATAATGTCACTTTTAGAACCTTCTACATCAGCGGTTCTTAAACACGAATATATAAAAAACATTTATCTGCAGTTGAACAAGATATTTACGAGAAATTATTTACAGAAATCATTATAAGAAGATCTATTTTGGCCTCCGTTTTGTTTGAAAAATTAAGTCACAAGGGTTGGGATGAGGTTCACAAAAGAAGTTGTTCAAGAGGGGGTCCGCGAAAAAAAAATGTCTCAAGAGGGGGTCCGCGAAGAAAATTTTGCTCCAAGAGGGGGTCCGCGGACTACATGAGTTTAAGAAGCGCTGTTCTACATAATAGCCTCCTTCAGTCTGTTGAGCAGTAAGGATTTGTTTTGAAGTTTATCGTGTGTACATCCATGTCATATGAAAAATAAAGCGACAAAGGCTATGAAGATTTTTAATAGAAGAAGAGACTAAGAAGTAATCGCTATCTATACGTTAGGTCGAGTACTTTTGGGACTATCTTTGTATATTATTTTAAAACGTGAATTATAAGAATATTTAATAAATTGCATTTATAATAGTATTAGTTAACTTTTCAAAATAAATTGGATTTCCGGGGGAGGGGGAGGGGAAGCTAGATTCTTACCACGGGCGCTTCATACTCTTGTTACGGCTCTATGCATCCCCCATGATTTTCATCTATTTTATTCTATGGAACATTTTTTAAGAGATTAGAATTTTTCAGTCTTTCATTTCAGTCAAAATTCGCTGAATGATGTAGTATGGGAATAATTTGCGATTGGGATAGAATAACAGCTTTATATCAAATAAACTCAAACCTCTTTTTGTGCGGTTTTTTTAAGCAATTTTTTAAATTTCATAAAGAGTACGTATCGAGATATTTTGGATAAAATAGGAAATAAACCATCAACACTAACCGAAATATGGGAAAAAAATATACAGTAAACCTCCATTATCCGGACCTCGATTATCCGGATTGTTCAAAATAAAAAATACATAAAAAAATTGCTGAAGAATTGGAGAGTTGTGTTCACTTTTGCTCACGTATACAAATAACCTCACAAAATTATTAATATTAATTTATTTATCAGTTTCCACAGGAAAATAAATTAAAAAGATAGTTGCTAAATTGCAGCAGATAGTTGGAGTTCATTATAAGTGTCAACTTTTAAAATTTCATGGAATAAAATCTTGAAAAGACCATTAGTAAGTTCCAGTAAAGCGGTAGAACCTAATATGGAAGACATTGTGGAAGCAATAGCACAAATTTCCGTAAGATCTGAATCCGACGAAGAAGATGTAACCGACTGGTTAAATTACGATGCAAACGATTCTGGATTTCAAATTTTAAATGATGAGGAAATAATTGAAGAAATATCTGCATCAGAAGAACAAGATCCAGAAGACGAAGAAGAGATTTGCGAGGGAGGAGATATTGGTCTAATACATTCTGAAACTTTTCAGTGTTTAGATGTCGCCATGAAATGGCTTGAGAAGCAAGAAGAATGTAAATAAGAACAACTTACATATCATAAGAAAATTCGCGATTTGGCAGCTTCTAAAATAAGAGCAAGCTTTAAGCAAAAATCGATCATTGATTTTTTTAATAAAAAAATAATTTATTTTATGTGTATGTAAATCTAAATGAGTAAAATATATTCATACTTTCCCTGTCAATTATGATTTTTTTCGATTATCCGGATTTTTCGTTATCCGAACTACTTTTATCCCCAATTAGTCCGGATAATCGAGGTTCTACTGTAATTTGGAACTGTGTAAATAATATTGCATCTGTTATCGCTGAATTACAACCACGCTCTTTATTCTGGTTTAGATTTTTGAAAAAAATAATCGTTTTTTTTTCACTTCACTGATTTTTTTTAAACAGTCGCCATTTTGTGATTTATTTTTTTTGAGTTAGGGACTATAGTGAAATATACTATGACTATACTAATTATGAATTATATTTTCGTGTATAAAGAGAAAATCTGCACAGAACAATGATGACATTGACACTGGGTATACTTTTGAGTCATATCGAAAATCGCAACCAAAGTTATCATACGGCGATGATAGTTTATAATTAAAATAATTAGTAATTCTCTAGTGGATGTCTGGCATTTGAGATGTCAGATATCCTTCGAACGTATTCGTATAATAAAAAGTCGCAATTGGAAGCATAGAAATGCGATACAATAGAGGAAAACGCATATTTTTCCCGGGAGAAATTTAAATTTTAATGCAACATAATTATGTTGCTTCTGATTTGAAATATTTCAGCAATAATTATTTCCAATGACGATATGCAATTCTTCATTATGCATGGTCATCCTGATTGGAATGAATCTTTATTTTGAACTTTTGCAGCGATTGAATAAATTCTAAAGCACGTCAGAAATACATTTAAAAAAGATGACCTCTTGGTTACCTAATATTACAAAATCAACCTCCTTCACATAATCATAGAAAATCTATGAAGAATTCCACCTAAACGAACAAAGTCATAGTCAAAGTCATCGTGCTATTAGCGATTTTTTGTACAGATATATTTGGCATCTCATTATTCTTGCATTTGACCCCCAATAAATATTTCAATATTGTACCTGGAATGTCGTGATTTTGGCGTCCTTTAGATTTGCGCCTTAAGCAGGTGCTTTAGCCTCATTTTAAGACACATCATTGGATTTTTTATCTAAATATTTAACGAGGCGAACATAAATTAAATTTCTAATTTTCAATTACATCCGTAGAAAGATATTTGTTTGCATAAGCATTCTAACAAAGCTGCATGCAACGATTGTTTAACTATGGGGTCAATCGTGTTATACCCCCCCAAAAAAATTGATAGTCAATTTCAGCTTTTTGTCGACTTTCACCGAGCCGATTCTTTCATAACGTAAGCGATTCCTGAAAATATCGATCCTCACTAATTAGTATTTGAATCGTGCCATCGTCCAATAAAGCACGTTTCAGTTCGGGTCTCATCCTCAGCGTTCGATCAGTACGTTGTGGTCGTGTTTTGACGGTGACAGGTCTGCTCACGAATCCGACTATAATCCTCAAGCATACAATTAATTTACCTGACGAAGATACTACGTGATTTCTGTAGAAAAGAGCAAATTCTCAATGAGTTTTGGATATCTATTTTTTGCACGAAACATTTCTAATATATAATACATTATATAAGTCGTCCGTAAGACTTGCGACTTTGATCGTTTTCACAATTTCAAACGCCTTCGTCTTAAAGGTCGACCAAATAGAATCAGCTGCTTCAGTCATCTGATGATGGATTCTTAATTCATTAGGTCATTTTTGCAAATTACTCCTTCGATGGCATTTAAGCGATCTTTAGCATCGAATCAGTTGACTTTGTTTTAAACGGCAATTAACGATTCTAAAGGACGTCCTTGCAATTTCACCATTTTGCCTCCGAGACTTCTATTACCATCAGTTGCATCAGCGCCATTGTTAGCCGGATGGTATCAATTCATAAGGCAGATAAATAATGATTAATCCACATCTTCAATTTATTGAAAATTATGTAAAAATATACATATATTCAACCGTGTGAAAAGAATCGGCTTCTATAGAAATTGAGGAAATATTTTTTCAGCAGATATATTAATTGGAGATTATGATCTAGTGATGAAAGTATAATTTTATGGGAAACAAATTTATTAGAAATTTCGTTCAGATCTCACTTTGTGTATTATGAGATAATTTCAATCGTAATATTCTCTAAATGAATACTCATACAATTATTTAAAAAATATCATTCCTCAAATCTACCATACGTTAAGGGACGTTTATACCTTAATAAGTCTAAGAGTGGTCGATTTTTTAATGCGAAAAGTATTAAATATCGAATATTGATATTCATGTATGTCGGTGCGCGAGCGATGACATTCTTCACCATGGAAGTTCTAAGTCCTAAACAAGTGATTTGCAGTACAATATTTAAGCATATTTATACTTTGTATAATATTGTGCATCGCTTAGACTACAATTATAAAGAAATATTGAAAAGTAAAAAAATAGTGAGCGATCAAAAAAAAGTTTGTATTTTTTTCTACATTTTTTGTAGTTTTTTATTTATTAAATAAATACTTTTAAATATTTTCAGATAATTTTAGTCTATACAATGAAGGCGTTTATTATACACATGTTTGCCAAATTTCATAAAGAATGCTTATATAAGGCGTTTGAGAGCACTTCCATGAGCTTGAAAAGAGTAGCGCAGCTTCTCCACGTCGGCTTATAATTTTGCGAATTTCATTTGTATCGACTTGAAATTCACTTAACTTATTGACGGTTGTAAAATTATTTACTAAAAATATTTTCTTACCAGGATTTCGAACCGGAACTGAACCGAAAACATATAACCGGTAAAATCATTATGTTTGCCAGAACTAAAACCGAAACTGAACCGATTCGAGAATATCGGTTTACTACTATCTATCTATCTATGTATATAAAAATCAATGTCTAGCGTCCGGCGGCGTCCAGATGTCGCGCGTCCGGCCGCGTTCGGCAGCTGGCGTGTCGTGGTGCTCGACGGCTCGCCAGTCGCTATACGAAGTGAGGGGAGAGCGCACGCATCCTAACCTCTCAGCCCCACAACAATACATCGCCTAGCGCTACTACTTCTTCTTTTTCTTATTCGCTAGTTATACATAAAATACTAGTCTTTATGTTCATCTTGTTAATGTCATGTTAAATCAATGCTTCAAGTAATATTGTTATCATTCCAAATTCTAGTTTGCAATCTTTAGTCATTATGTATTCGCTATGTCTAGGTGTTCCAGATTTCAATTTGTTTTCTAGTGTTACTACGAGTACAAGTTGGGACTCCCAAATTTCCAGCCAATAAGTATTACGTCATTCCAATCAATCCTTTTTATGATGTATCGTATTTATATACTTCTAGTTCAAATTATTATACCTTTAACCTTTCCTTTGCTATGGTGTATTTACTACACTGAGTCGAGTGGTAGTAAAGTTATAACAATGGGATTTTTTGCAATTTTACTGCATTTAATCTCAATATACCATCTATATTGATATATATATATATATATATATATTATAGAATATCGATATGAAATATAATAAATACGGGTTTTAGAATGGTATATGACGTACTAAATACATAGCATCGTAAGGGAAAGGTTAATCAACTATTTCCATTATGTTTGTCATCGACGTGATAGCTCCAAAATTATATATATTTTCTATTTATTAAAATATTGTAAATTTATAACTCCTATATAGAACCAGAGATGGAAAATATACGTTTATTAACAAATCAACAAAATTTATTATTAAAGAAGGTATTAAATACTTTAGATTATGCTACAAAATGAGTTTTTAATACAGATAAAAACATTTAAAAAGATCCAAAATGAATTATCCGGAGCCGAATCGTAAAACCGAAATACTAGCTGTTTTTCCACAACGAACACCATAACCGATATAAATGTTTGGAACTGAACCAGAACGAAAACCGGAATGAAAAACATAGCGGTTCGAAACCCAGATTTTTACTATATTTTTCTGCATATTATCCTTAATAACTTCTTTTAAATTTTGTATAATTAAAGCTGTTATGCTAAAAAAAACTCGAAGTCATTTGGCAATATTTGTGGTAAATGGGTTGATTTGAAGCCACTTAATTAATTCTTGATTGCTTTTTGAATCTTACTAATTAATCTAGATTTCATTTCCAATTCTGATTTATAGTCCCATTCAGATTTGGTACACAGAGCACTAAAAACTGTATGTCAACAAGCAAATAATGAATAATCTATGCCACCCTTTTCTAGATAGCGAGCCCATTAAAGTCTGATACTCCCTGAATATATATTTTTTGCTATGCATTAAATTATTAAAATAATCATTAAGGATGTTATGAATGATACACGCTTATTTATAGAAATTTTCCTCAACTTGCATCATCTAATAAAGCCTATCTAACGGAAGTCCACGTAGATGAACTTATTTACGTGGGTCAAGGTTTAAGATCGAAATCGTTAATTGAGCTCTTAAGAAGTCAATCAAATCAATCTTCAGTCGAAATATTTGGATAACATCTCGACTAAATACTTCCGGCATTTTTATTAGCAAATCACTCATTCGAACGAGCGATTCTGAATGCATTCCTTTAACACATCAACGGCCGCAAAATAAATTTCGCGTATAAATGCAATTTGTTCTCCGATATACTTTATAAACACGATGCTATAACAGAATATCTACACGTTCCATTACAAAATGATGTTCCCATAAATTCACATACCATCTTTGCATACATCAGCCATTAAGCCACGACTTATGATACTTACGATTATTTATCGGCTATAAAATTTTCAAACTTTCGATTAAATTTTGCTATAAATCTACGCATCGGCCTTGATTTTTCCACAAATATTTCAATGTTGTTTATGAACGAACGCCTTGGTTTTCATACGTCATAATTTCCACTGTAACGATCGATGATGATGATGATTAATGTAATTTTCGGCCTTCTATATGAAACGATTTTTTCCCCCATGTAATCCAGATGATCGACATTATGTAAGCAAGTAGAATGAAGACGTTTGTTATTCATACAAGTTGATGGACATTAATTAAATAACGTTTCAATTAAAATTTCGTATGCAAATGTCAGTATGTCATTCATTCACTTACTTGATTTCATATGTTTAAACTACTACTATTTTAATTCAGAACTGTAATGCAGTCATATGCATTTCACTGCAGGATAAGGGCCTCTTAAATATATTTTCATGGAAAAGTATCACACATTTACCTCCTCGTGCATCCGATATTAACCGTTTAAATAGTGAGCTAATTTAAAATCATCAAAATCTTGGATGCTATATTTGCTTGTTCGCCACTTATCGTCATACAAATCCACTTATCTGTCAAGACCGCGCAGCGTGTATAAAGTTTGTATTTGAATCAATAATCACTGTCGATAGCACTCAATATTCAGTCATTTTTTCAAGTAAACATAAACAATACACTTGAAATCAATTTATTATAGCATTCACACACCATTATTAGACGATAAATTTGGGTACGCAAGATATTTTCTCTGTCTCTGTTTCTCTCCAAACTCAACGTGTAATAATACTTACTTGTAAGCTTAACATGTAATAATACTCTTTCTGAATCCCAGGAATTCGCTCGCAAATAGACGACCGTACTACTTCCAAGTTTTATCTATGTTTGCTCATCCAATGAGTTACTTGGACGAATGTATCGAAGGGTTCCTTCTTGACTGTTGTGATAAGGAGCATAGGCGATTTTTAAATGCTTATCTCAGTATTCTTTGGTGAATATTGAATTTCTCAAGACGATCATATTAGTTAAAAACAGTAAACCGGAAAAGACTTTTTAGTTTATGTTCAATCCAGTACCTGCATTTCACACACGATGATTCTTATGAGACGCTTAATATGTATCTCAATTATATTAAAATGTTGCATAGCCCCTAAAGGAGTACTATCGCAGGGTCTGCGATCCCCCCCCCCCTACTTATTCAAAAAGAGCACTCTTGTACAGACAGAAACCTATTGGTCTTCCTGTTCGTCGCTGCTTGTTGAATGAGTCTTTGCCCAGTTATCATTTCGTTCTAAAGCAGGAGCAAATTAATCGATTTCTTGTGTATTGTTTATGCAAAGAAATGAAGTGGCTTATATGCTATCAACAGTGTTTATTTCCAATTGACTCTGCTTCTAATTGAAGATTGTCTTACGTTGATAGGAGCTGACAGACAATCATTATGGCATCAACGACTTCATCGATTTTAAATTTGCTCACTCCTCAAAAGGTTAAAAATATTCTTATCTATGATTATCGAAAATAATTCAAATAAAAAATAAGGCTGGCTAGAAGTTAAACTTTTTAGCTCTTAAGAAAAGTCGATTTATGGCATTTCTTTTTATCCATTTATTAAAAGAAATTGTTGGCTAAAAGATTGCGCTGTGTGTTGTGTAATATATAATAAAATAGCCTCGTCACTGATGCAATAATTACTTTATATTACGCATACACAAACACATAGTAGAGGCGACGTGGCGCATGCGGACACACTACAAATTATTCTCCATCTTTTTTCGATCAATTCCGGTTATAGTTTCACTTTTCGTGACGTTAGACTAATTTGTCACACCGCGCCTAAATATTTCATTTTTAAAATATAATGCAACTCAATTCAAAAGCCATTATTAAATACTGTTCCGTATTAATATTGAATATATGTATGTTTGTTTGTCTGTTTATCATGCAATCTTAAACCATTTAATCAGTCGACGTTAAATATTGTATATAATCTACTTAAAATATAGTCTCCCAACTTCTTTTCCGTAATATATACAAGGGCTAAATAAATGGCATTGTAGCGTGGGCGATTAACATCCCCACGTAGTAATGCTGTTGACAGCGATAACTTACATCTCTCTTCAGGTGCAATGTGTTATTTTAACAGCGCCATCTCTTGTGGCCCTACGGAGACATTGCACCTGCATACCGACCGATCGCTTCTTGCGCCTGCACCATTGCCGTTTGGGTAGTGATGCGCAGGAGGCGGGAGTCGTGGGAGTCGTCGGTTAGCCTTGGCTGCGGGAAGTCGTCCCTCCTGCAGCCAGATCTCTCTCTCTCTCGTGCGGAATAAATAAATATTTAGAGAAGAGAGCGCCTCCGCCTCAACGTTACAGCATCATAAATTCAATAGCAAAAGTAAAAAAAAAAATTTTTTTGAGTTTTTATTTATTTTGCAGAATGAATTGGGGCATTGTTCTAAAAATTTTGACTACTTTTGTGACACATTTCTGATGTTTGATGCACTTTGGTTTCCCAAGCAATTCATATATTATGCCCAGTTGCATGTTAGTCCCATTTAATTAACTAGGATGATGTAAAGCTTTGATGTTACACGAATAGGCATTCTGAAGAACAGGAAATCTGTTAAACTGAATACGATTGTTATGAATTTCATATCGATTAGGCTTGCCCAATACGTATTTCAGTCTCTACGAATGTGCACTAAAGAAATAAGGCATGCAACACAGACTCTACTTGCACACATAGGCTATGTATACGAATTGACATTTACAAAATATTATTATGCATTATTTGCATGTGAGATGATTGCAAGTACATGTCTTCATGGTGATCGAATTTTATTATATAAATGCGGAGGAACAACAATCAACTTTTACGATCGTCAGGATTTCGTGCAACTCCCATAACTCTCCATGTCTGGGGATGTTGACAACGAGAGTGTGCGGCTGCTGCCCACACATAAAGAGAAGCAGCAACCTTTTGTCGAGGATTGCCATTCTTTGAGAGTGCATATTTGATATGTCGAGAGGTTTGCGGATGTGTTATGTAGGGCCCATCCTTGACTAACGATTCGATATTCGTGCATCAGTATCTAGGTTGCTTATTAATTCACATTGGTGGAATATGAGAACGTGGAAGGTGAATTCACGTCTGATGTCATGAGATGGACGAGTGATTTCATGCCTGCCTGTGCGTTCAATGGCGACGTATTAATGTAGAATATTCCTAAAAACTTATTAGACATGTGCATGTACATTTGGGCCGCACTGTGAAATGTCAAGGTGGCCTTAGAGTGTACAAACTATATCACGTTTGGGTTAATGTGTATAATCATGCCACATGCCGGTGAAATTAGCCTATAACTTACCATACACTTTATCGATTAAGTAAATAACCGGTAATAAGAAAATGGTAGAGTGGAGATGATATGCCAATTTAATTATGAGATTGAGTTATAATATGCGAACTCTTCGAAGCGATTCGGAGTAAGACGTTAGCAGAAAAACCACAAGAAAGTTACATAACTTATGATCTGTCAATGAAATCACCCATTCTAAAATCTCATCATTATAATTGATGTATAAATATGTTTTTTGTAAATGTGTGTTAGATGTGACCCAAGCTAAAAGTAAGCTTACAAACAAGTGCAAAAGGTTTTATTACACGAGAGTTCTCAAGGAAACCCAAACGACAATTTGTATCTATTTATGATCTAAATAAATAAATACACTTTGCTAGGATCAGAGTTAAGAAAATACTCTATGCTGAGATGTTTTAATTAAATTTATTCACAAAATTTGCTCAAATTGACCACCCCTGCTCTGTATGCACGTACATTACCTTTTCTCCATTTCTTTCTTTCCTAGGTACTTCTGTCGTATAATTTAATTATTTTCCACGTTCCTAGACGAAGAAATCCAGTGGTGTCAGATCTGGTAACCCCATATGTTAATAAAGCCAAAGCCAAAATTTAAGCACAAATATATGCAATTATATGATATTTTTTAAATTAATACTTGAGATTATCTCGTTCGAGATGTTAAACTGATCATAACATTATTGAAGGAATGCTAGATCTATTTTGCATTAAACATCAATGTATCACACCTTTTATATGCTGCAAATTGCAATATATTCACAATAGAAATACAATCATTTTCGTATGATTTATTTATACTAACTCCTAAAAGAGTACTATCGGAGGGTCTGCGTTCACCCTCCACTTATTCAGAAAGAGCACTCTTATACATTGAGCTCGGAGACAGACAGAGACCAAGAGAGAACGTAGCGCACTACGGGAGACAGAGACGGAGAGCTTCCCCGCATACATCGCACGATTGTATACATAGTTAGCCCAAATTTATCGACTAATAATAATTTCGATTTCATGGTTTATTTTTTCATCGCTGCTTGTTGAATGAGTCTTTGTCCAATTATAATTTCCTTCTAAAGCAGGAGAAAAATGAATCGATTTCTTGTGTGTTGTTTATGTAAAGAAATTAAGTGTTCTTGTATGCTATCAACAGTGTTCATTTACAATTGACTGTCTCGAACAGGCGACACATTTTATAAATTTATATAAGGCTTTAAAACTTGAAAGTCTGAAAGTGAATAACAATTTAAATGTATGATGTTATCAGATTTGTGTAAAGTTTGTATTTTTATATACATTAGTTTAAAATTTAAATTTTTCAATATTTATATTTTTGACGACATGCTAGCTTGGAAAAATTATTTAAATATGTTGGTCATTTTAAAAATGAATGGGATTTTATGTAAATATACGATTTTTATGCAGGACGTTGAAATATTATTCGCATCAGAGATCAGACGCGCTCGATGTTCCCCCGCAGTTAATGAGTTAAATGATATAACATTTTTTTTCAATCGATCTGATAAATTCCATACAGATATTTTGCAACCATCTGCAAACTGACATTCATTGCAATTTTACAACATATCCTATCTCAGTGGGAGTGTTTAATTATTTAACGAATTTTCTTTAAGGCTCTAATTGTGTTCCGTTATAATTTATGTGATCGTAAACTTTATTGCTTTCGGTAATAATCGTGGCTATGATTCAAATTATAGTAACTTTAAATACATGATTTATCGACAGGTTAAATATTAATATATGTTTATATTGCTTAAGTCTATTTCGATTTGCTCGAGATCCGACCGGAAGTAAGACAATGGTAGGAAAAGTATTCATCCTTGTTTCCGCTGCAATGAGATACATTTCCTGGATGAACCGTGACTTTATCACGACAGATGAACATTATGAGGTTTCGCTGCAGAGATTCTGTGGTCTAGAAACATGACGTGGGATTCTCTTTGAATCTTGATATAAAGAATGATGAGAGCTTCGTGAAAATGTATTTTCCTTAATATATATTCATTATTTTTTCATCATCAGTGATATATAAATACATGCTGAAAATAATACGTGTGGAGATATTATTTTTTAATAATTGTCCTTTTTGTGAGGAATTTAAGCTTTCCTTGACTATAATGTATTTACTACAACTCGACTCTAATAATGGAAATATCGATATGAAATATAATGGATGAGGAGTTCAGAATATTATAATATTTGTCATTAACTCATATAATAATTGAAGTAACTGTCTCAAGAAGCGTCCTCAGTACGATTGTAAGCTAGAAGAATAACGGATGATTTTCAAAGCTAAAACCGAGGTGCGAAATGTTTAAAACAAGAAAATTTAATTGCACAAAAAACAAGCGACCCTCCACATAGAAGAGCTCACATGGAAGCGCTGGAAAAATGAAATTCGATGGTATTATCGAAATTAATACATAATAGAGATAAAATTGACCTGAAGACTGGAACAGTCAGCTGAAGAAGACTTTTTTGAAGAAATGGAAGGTATCCTCTATGCTCCTGGCATGGCAGATTAGATATAACTATTAAAATTTTCATTTTATTCGCGCATAGACTTCAGTTCAACTTTAACCGTTTGCCGTACGATCCCGGCGTATCCCGTCTTAGCCGGAGCACATCTGTGACGGCATCTGCAGATAAAACTTGCTCGGCTAAACCTCTCGCGCCGGATTAGTCTATTGTATACCGCCTTCGAGGGACAAAAAAAGGGACAAAAAAACAAACCATTTATATTGCTCAAAGACTCTCAAACTTTTCTGAGTAAAATAAATTAATTTTGGTAAATAAATCAAGTAAATCAAGTAAATTATTAGAAAAAAGGACGCATACAACAGGGACATTACGTGCAAATAGAAGGGGAAATCCAGAAGAAATAACAAAGAAGAAGGTTAAAAAGGGAGAACACATATGGTTAAGAAAAAATAATATATATATTTCAAAATGGCACGATACTAGAGACGTATTAAGCATTACAACCAAACATCACCCTCAGCTCATCGAAAAAACTAACAGATATGGAATCATAAAAATAAAGCCCATTGAAGTTGTGGAATACAACAAATTTATGGGTGGTGTTGATAGATCGGATCAACTGATATCCTATTATTCGTGCCCCCGAAAAACGATTCGGTGGTATAAAAAAATAATATTTCATCTGCTGGACATGGCAGTATTAAATGCGTTTATTTTATATCGTTTGAAAATTGGTGATAAAAAAATTTTTCTAGAGTTTAGAGATAGTTTGATAAAATCGCTATTAGGGATTAGTAATTTAAAAAGTCATAGAGACATTGTAGCTACCACTTCTGGTTTAACAGTAGTCAATACAAACACGCAGCATGCTTTAGAAAAAATTCCTGTCCCAGAAAATTATAAGAGAAAAACTTATTATTTACGCTGCAGGTGGTGCTCGAAAAACAATAAGCGCACCGAAACTTCGTGGAGATGTCAAACGTGTCCAAATAATCCACCTCTATGTTGTGGAAATTGTTTTTTAGGTTATCATAATCATAATGAATAATTTGTTTTGTTATTTTCTGTGAATTTTTCTTTTGTAATTTTTTGTAAGCATATAAAATTATTTTGCAATCTTATGACCTGTATTATTATTTTTTGGTAACTTTGTAAACCCTTTTTTGAGTAATTTTGTAAATGTATACTTTTTGTGTAATTATCGCACATACACAAATTGAATATAATACAATAAAATAGAATACAATCCTCGGCAAAAATAAAAATGTTGAGAACAATTGCTTTCGACTCCCATTGCCCTAATACAAAATACGAGAGAATAACCGACCGCTCAATGGGTGTTCTAGCGATGGTTTTGTGATTCTTTGAATATGGTCGCAATCGGATTTACGAGACGAGACAATCAGAATCTGACTGTGCGTCAAAGCGTTAAAGGTGTTTTTCTCGAAACTACATTTTCCAATCTCTCGGAAGTGATCCTACACGCCCTAGATGAGCATTCTTTATGAAATTTGACAAACATATGTACAATTAATGTTTTCATTGTGTAGTCTACAAATATCTTAAAATATTTAAAAGTGTTTGTTTAATGAACAAAAAATGTAGAAAAAAGACACAAACTTTTTTCGATTGCTCATTATTTTTTTATTTTCCAATATTTCTTTTTAATGGTAGTCTAAGCTATGCACAATATTATACAATGTAAAAAAATATCTATTTTTTTTGCTACAATTTAACTGTCTAGGACTTAGGACTTCCGTGGTGAAAAATGTCATCGCTCGAGCACTGACATACGTGACTCCCTCCACTCCAACTACCAAATTTTGTCAAACTAAATAATTTTTATGTTGAATAAAGATTGCCTAGTCAAAACACTAAATATAATATCAACATTCTTTATTTAATACTTTTCGCAAAAAAAAATCCATTGACACTTCACAAGTATTAATGTACTCATGTAAAAACTAAAAGCACGCTTTTCTGGATTTATTAGCTTGTGATTTTTATCGTTTTTTTTTTATAAATAGTTTTTAATAGCATTGATTGTAAAAAGAGTACATTTTAAAGTATTTTGACAATTAATTTTTGTATAGAAAAAGCTTCTAAAACATTATTTTCTTTAGACAGTGTGTGGTACTCTAATTTCTGCCACTCTCAATGGTGTTCCATGTTATTTAACCCCTAAAGGAGTACTATCCCAGGGCCTGGGACCCCCCTCCACTTATTCGAAAGAGCACTCTTGTATATTGAGCTCGGAGACAGACAGAGAGATAACGTAGCGCAATTCGGGAAACAGAGACGGAGAGCTTTCCCGCATACATCGCACAATTGTTTAGATCGTTAGCCCAAATTTATCGACTAATAATGATTTCGATTTCAAGTGTGTCATTTCTTTACGTAAAGAAATTACCGAATATTTTGCCCTATCGACAGTGTTTGGTTATTTAATTGAATGAGTCTTTGTCCAATTATCATTTCCTTCTAAAACAGGATCAAATGAATCTATTTTTTGTGTATTTTTTATGTAAAGAAATGACGTGGTCTTGTATGCTATCAACAGTGTTTATTTACAATTGATTAAAAAATTTTGTAAATTTAAACATCGAAAATCGAGAAAAACGCATGCGGATTAAATTTTTACCGCATAAATTGGCGAATTCTGAATTTACAAATGACAGTTATTTATGCAAAACTCATATATATATATAATAGGGGTGCGTTTTAAAGTGTATGTATATAAGAGACGAAACGCCCTATATGTATGTTATATTGATTTTGTTTTTAGAGTCGACACATTATCCAGCAGATGGCGCCACCATAGTATCGAATATACCCGCGGTACAGCGTAGGCTCAGATAGACCAGGGCCGGCTAGAGGTGTGCAAAGCATACTTACCTGGCGTAGGGGATACCGTGATCATGAAGGCGGTTCCCCCAGGATGAGGCTCTTCCATTGCACTCCGGTAGGGCTGACTTCTGCGATTATCCCTAATGCGGATAACTCGGGCGCGTAATTTTTGGTAGCCGGGACTGCGTACGCGCTGTCCCGATCTTAAACACTCACAATCTTCTGTTTTTTCCTTTGGGACAAATAAACGTATCCTTAGCATGGTTACAGCAACTCGAACTGTGATGAGAATAATGATCAAAAACAGTCCACGAAATTATGCTATTACTGCATATTCAATATATTTACTCATATGAATAATTATTACTACATACGCTCTATAAACTATTTATAAAGACTATCTTTATAATACAACTAAACGGCCACGAGGCAAGGGAAGCATAGGGAATCTCTTTTCTATGGTTTGAATTTGACTATTTTATAATTTTTTTTTAATAAAGAACACTAGTTAGACAACTTAAATATATTAATTTGGATGAAAATTTTGGCATAAAGTAATAAAACTGGGATATTCTGCATATAGGCGTTGGTGGTGTAATGGTCAGCATAGTTGCCTTCCAAGCAGTTGATCCGAGTTCGATTCTCGGCCATCGCACTTTTTTTTTCAAGTTCTATCCATCAATAAAAATACATATATGCCTTCAATTGAAAAATATTCTTTTTTCTGCCGTATAAGAAGATCTGACACGATTCATATCTATAAGGGATGATTTTGCAGATGAGGTATTGTTGTTATAATTTTTATCGTTGTATTTTATATTTGGTATCCCTATATTCTCAGGGTAAGATGTCTTTATTGTGCAATAACTATTGATAATTTGTAACAAATGCTAGGTCTATAATAGGTCCATAAATACTGCTTATGATTCAGTTTTAGTTATAGTTCATGTTTTAAAACAATATTTAAAAAATGTCTTGTATGCTGATTGATTTATTTCGAAACAATAAACATCATAAATCAAAATCGATGAAAGCATCCACGATGTGTAAACGATGCTATTATGATTTCAGAAAGTGCAACGAAGCTGTTAAACAGAAGAAATAGACCAGATGCCCGATAAAAGAAGTCTTAAATAGAGTTTGGGTATAATTTATTATATTGGAAGTATGATGTGAATGAAATCGAATTTTGCATGTAGAGATTCATAAAACTATAGACTATATAACAATACCAGCCATTTTTATAGCAAGCCAAAAAACGTGATTAAATAAAATACAGAGTCAAGGAATAAATTTGAAAATAATTTCAAATTAGGGATCCAAAAAAGATTGATTGTCTTCTTCTTTTTACCGACAATCATTAAGATCTGGATTGATTGCTATCAGAAAAGCAATTCTGTACTATTCATAAAATGAGCTTAAAACAAATATTTAGTTTACATGAAATGGAAATCCATCAATAATTTGAAGCGGCGAGTGGTCATAAGAATGCAAGGATTTGATAAGGTCGCAGTATTTTTCAATAAAGACATGATGATCTGTGAACAAATCTGATGTGTACATACTTTGATTGCATAGTTTGTACATTCCAATAAAAATAGTAATATATAAACACAATTAATATTTAAGTAACACTCGATACATACTGTTTCAATTTTGATAGATATAAGACCCGCAGGAATCTATGCATGCATGAATGCACCCCAGTGGTTCTGAGACCTGTATCTGCTTTTGTTTGTAGACCAGAGGTTCCTATTGAGGATTTTTCTTATCTTTTTTCTAGTAAGGAGCAAATTTTGTGGTACTTAAAACATTAAACGCGTTTTTCTCGAAACGACATTTTTGCATGTGGTGTGGAAAGAATTTTGAAAAACCAAGTCGCCGATTGGTCTGAAATTTTATAAGCTTATTTAAAATATATATGGCTATGGCAGTTTGCAAAACCAGGTCAAAATGTTTATTTTATCTTACGTTTTATATTAAAAAATACCCCCAAAAAAAGCGTTTTTTCCCTTTTTATTTAACTTTTTTTCAAACCAACGCCATTTTGTTATTTTTAAACAAAAAATATTCATTAACGATACTGCGATAGCGATTTGCTTACAGATTAAAAATCTTTTTGATTTTTTGTTTCAAGTAAAACTTAATGGAAAAATTGTTCCACATCATAGACTTGCATCTTTTTTGACATGTCATTTTGATGCTTTAAAAACGATATAATATATTTTTTTTAAAATTATGAATTTATTTTTTTAGTATTATATAAGAGTGCTATAAAAAATCTCAAAAAGATTCATTTCATTATATGGTGCCTATTTTTTGGTTCGTCAAAGTGAGATGACCCCTTAAGTACCCCTGGCAAAACACTTTATTGCACATTTATATGACTTGTGAGCGAAATAATGAGATTTTTTTGTATCTTCATACATATTGAGATTTAATCGAGTCCCAAAACAAATAAGCACACCGACGAGTTCATCATCGATGTGCCAAAATAGACAATAGCAAATAGTCCATAGTTAGCGTACAAAACGATGATGGCAGTAATTTTCACTTCATATGAAGTATTACCCCGGGGCCTAAACGCTATTGGTACACTTTTAACAATAATGATTCAGATTCGAGCTCAGACGGTCCTCCTTCGTGCCTGCGTGGGAAACCTTTTGGACGTATGCGTTTTATTTATGTTGTTTGCGATGCAAGATAGTTATTTACACCACAAAATTCGGTTATTACACCATATTACGAGCGCAGCCTTGTAATCATCTTCGCGCCTTACGAAATCCCTAATATTAAATTTTTGCGATTGATGTGAAAATCTAACACCTTGTTATCGCATCTGGTTCGTATGTTTTTTATGGACAATTACAACATTTATTGCAATTGGGCATGTTGCAGCAACCCTTTCGATGCGCGAACACTATGCCCGATATCATCAGCATGTTTTTATTCCGCGTTTCTAATTAGGTTAAGACTTAATTACTAGGGCTTCCAATCGAATATTCAAATATTCGATATTTGAATATATTTGCCCCTTTTCACTATTCGTATATTTGAATATTTATAAAATTAATTGGATATTATTCGCTTTTTTTGTTAAGTAATTTAGAAAATTCATTCATAATAAATTTAAGCAAATATAACTTATTTGAAATATTGGATGAATTTTTATTTTAAAACTAGTTGGGTGTGAGCCACCGAATAAGGCACGTCCCTAGAGAAAGAAATCCAGTGGTGTCAGATCTGGAGACCGTGCGAGACACGGAATAGGGCACATCTCTAGACAAAGAAATCCAGTGGTGTCAGGAGACCGTCTGAGTTACGGAATAGGGCCGTCAAAACAATTAATTTACACGACAGAGGTGCACACATTGAAAAGTATTTTCTTAACTCCGACCCTGGCAAACTGGTACCACTTCAAGTTTAACGACTCTGTCGGTTCATATGCCAAACAGTTTGTTTTTAAAATTTTATAATGGTAAATATAGTGAAAAATCTTAGAATGGTATACAGTTATACAAACATAGAAAGAAAATACCATATTTTTTCAGCAACTGTAACATCCAAACCTTGTTCTTATTAATATAGTTCGATATTAGCTAAAAATGTCTCGCATGGAACGGGTTAAAAGGTATTCATTAAACCTCTTTATTACGCTTCAATTCATACGATGCATTAATTTTTCGAAACACACGACGAGATCGCTTTTTATTATAACAATAAAAGTGTGCTAGCTTTTATTGTGCAATATCGACACAAATCATGTTTGGGTTGCTCTCACGACTTCCGCTCCAAAAGACCATAAAGGATAAAACAAATACAATACAGTCATTCTTAGTTATTACGATATGTTGGGTTCAAATTATTGTTAACACTATCGTGGCCGCATGGAAAAACCAAAGGATCAGACTATTGAACGAATTACTTCAAATATATGTAGCATCAACAGTTACAGATTTAAAAAATAATTCACGGTATTCATTGATGTTTGTATGTTGATTTAAATAGGTATTTTAATTAGGAAATGATCTATAAAAATGGATCTTTAACCCAAATGTCTTCAAAATATAATAAAGCAATGGTATACAGTGGAGTGGCACAGTCAATGCTAAATCAAGATTAAAATGCGATCCTTTATGCTCGATTTAAAAGATTTATTAATTAGGAAATGTTAAAACTAGACCAAAGATCTATGGCAGAATATGTCGCAAATAATTAGGCATTTTATTGGAATACTACAACATAACTTTAAAATAACCCATGGAAAAATAATAGCCTAACCTAGTGTTAAATAAACTTACATTATTAGCGGCTCCAAGTATTTTATTAAAAATCTAGCTCCATTTAAAATTAATATAGCTTATTGCTGATTATTTTTTGCTCGTATTATTTAATGTGGCCATTAAAATCGATGCTTATGTGATGATAAGCATTTTTATAAGGAAGTTCCTTGAATTTTTCACCATTTTGAAATCCATTATTATGGAGGATAATATAACTTAATGAATAGCTTTATTTTATTGATTGCAGATGCAATTCATTAGATTAAAATCCTTATCGACAAGTTGAGATATTAAAAACCAGTTTCTTACAAGCACACATAGAATAAAAATGAAAAATTCAATATTTTTTGACTGAAGAGGCTTTTGTCATACAAAAGACATTATTAGACTGATTATTATATAAATGTGAATCATTCTTGCACATTCTGAAATTAGTTTCGGTTCAGTTACGCTACAATAGCTTGCGGTATTCAAGCAAATTACAAATGAAGTAGCTTGAGTGTCGATCTAAAAGATCCATCATATTATTTTTGCTCAGTACGATGTGAACGTGATATTTGCGCATTTCGTCCTGATAAACGTTTATATAATAAGCGATGTTTAGTCTAAATACATTTATAATTAAAACGAAGACAATGGCATGCTTCGTATCATATTTCGAGCCACATACTGGAAGTCGTGATTCTTTTGTACGTTGAAAATAGCCAATAACGAAAGATCGACTGGTGATAATTTTCACTTAAAGAAAGTAATTATTTGCGGTGGTCTTACAAAGAACTGCCACGTCAGTTTCGACTAGGAAGAAGTTGATCTGGTTATTACAAAACCGAGCATCGCATCATATTCAATATGCAGAAGAAAATGCAGCGTTTGCTGTGGCAACGAGTAATAATGGAGTACAAAGAAATTCTAGAAATTTATATTTCACGCCTATTTCAGCGTAACATTGCTTGCAACTGTGACCAAGTCCAAGGGATTTTTATTTAATTCTGGATGGATATTAAACATTTTTTTATAGGCAAATAAAATATTTGAATAATTAATAGTGGGTTAGATCCTGGTTTCTCATTATAAAAGTTCGGGTTCAAATCCAGATGCTAGAAATTGTTTTCGTTATGTTTTTATCATGCTGATGCATATCCATAGACGTTTGTACAATTTTATGAAATAAAATAGCGTGTGTCTTCTAATTAAGCATATGTATTGACTTTTTAAAATGTGTGCCTTGCATATAGCTTTAATCAAAATTATTTAGAATTTATCTTAACAAAGGTACGAGAGATGTAATTCTTGATGACGCTTTAATATGAAATCCAATTGCTGAAAAATTAGAATTAATGACAAATTTGCAAATATACCGTTCCGCCGAAAATTGCACAAAAGCTCCAGTTCTCACGGAAAAATCCTGACCATCGATAGCACGTGCCATTTTTGTCTCAGACCCAGACGTCTAGCATCATCGATTGTATAATTCTTTAGATGCAGAAATGCTTTTAAGTACCCACACAATCACGACCCCATATAAAAAAATCATATTTCGCATCGTCCGATATATTATTAAGGTCGTGGGTAATATTTTCGTTCTTCGATATCGAAAGATAAGTCTCAACTTCGACGTGGGCCGGCATCATTTTCGTGGAAGACCAGCAATGCGTCAGCGGCTGCTGATCGTCACGCAGCAGCCGAGGAGCTGACCTTTTCTTCAATGTGAGGCATCACGATACTGGCCACTTCATTCATCTATAAATCTAGCTAATGACACTCTTTCTACACAAGTACGAACCAATTCATTTCAAACAATCGTAATTCACTGAATAATTTTAATTTGTCTAAAAACATTAGAATTTCGCAATGCTATAATTGGTGTAAGGCGGTCTTGCACAATCGTATCGGTTTAGAACGCATCTATAATTAACGATCTGGTTCGGATGCGGTATCCATTGCCTATCTTGGACTGCAATAAAATAATTCCGAAAGTGAGTCTTCACGAATCGCTCTTTGGTTCACGCGCAACATAAACAATCCTGAAGATGCCTTAAATATTGAACATGCAAATGAACACTTCCTGGAAGTCAGGGCCTTTCAAATATAACCAAATTAATGATCAGATAGCACTTATTTTACATGAAGGAAAAAGGTGTCAAGACTCATTCAAATACATTTTATTTTTTAGTGATGCGTTTCATTGAATCATTACAAATTTATAGGTATAATCTTCATGAAAAAGTCGTCATCGAGGGAATTGGATATCGTCTTCATTCTTGACAAGTGGAAGTTCAAATGCATTCCCAAAAACTTGTACATATATACAAGACATAAACTATAAGGTCAGTCCAAAAGTTCGTGCGCATTTTTGGGAAATTTTAAAAATAGTGTAAATAGAACACAATTCAACATTAGATTTCAAACCTGTTAAAATGTTTATAACGACGTTCTTAAAAATCTTGTGGAGTTAGGGCCACAATTAACAGCGGATCCGATCGCAGAATTGATGAATTCATCTCATAGATCTTTCTTCACAGTCTTTTGTCATTTAAAGGGGATTGAGAAAGTATCCAAACTTGGAAAGTGGAAAACCGTTTGGTAACTGGTGACGAAAAATTGATTATTTATCAGTACGTCACAAGAAAAATACCAAAATCCCAAAAATGCGCACGAACTTTTGGACTGACCTGATATATAAATACATTCTTCCATATATATCGTCATCTTCTGGCCTAAACGTCCACCCCTGCTGTAGAATATGTAGAGATTGGTATATAATTTCAAAAAGTTAATAACATTTTTAATTTTAACATCGTCTGTTAACCAAAATTTTGTACCAAATTTATGCAGCTTATATTAACATGTTTTGAAGGATTGAATTATTTATCAATTGAAATATTTTCATATGATTGTTTTCTTGTGAGATCGTTTGAACATAAGGATTTTCATAAATTTATCTCTTTGACATTGTGTTCGGAAATAAAATTTGAACCAAATTTCTACCAAAAAAGTCTTTTTTCTTACACAATATGAAAATTCTTCAATCTCTTCACTTTTAATATTCAGGAAACACAATTTCATCCTTTCTTTAACACAGTTAAACACATTTGAAAGGAAATCGCCATGGAAATAATTAATGATTTTAATTGATTGTTTAGGCATTGATTAGTTTTTACATTTGTTCCTGTTGAATAAAACCGTTCTCAATGTTGAAAAAAATATTTTTCGACAGCCCAGACACTTAGGACATTGGACCTATGTATGAAATGTAGCAAAATCAGGTCAAAATGTTTATTTTATCTTATGTTTTATATTTAAAAATACCTCCAAAAAAAGTGTTTTTTTCCAAACTTTTTTTCAAACTAGCGTCATTTTGTTACTTAAAAAAAACTATTCATTAACGCTACTGCGATAGTGACATATTTACAGATTAAGAATCTTTTTGTTGTTTCAAGTAAGCCTGAATGAAAAAATTGTTCCACACCATGGACTTGCATCTTTTTTGACATGTCATTTTGATGCTTTAAAAACGATATAATATATATTTTTTTTAACTTACAAATTTATTTTTTTAGTATTACACAAGAGTGTTATAATAAATCTCAAAAAGATTCATTTCATTATATGGTGTATTTACTGAGAAAAAAAATGTTAAAAATTGCCTATTTTTTGGGCCGTCAAAGTGAGATGACCCCTTAAGACATTAACGTAAATATGTATTAAAAACCATCAAAAATCAACGCGCATTTGTAGAAGATTTCACTTAAGCCTTCGAAATTGATTTGTAATTTTTGAGAAATGTCTAAGACGTTATTAATCAATGACCTGTCATCATTTTCGAAGTTGTATGTAACAAGATCACAAGTCGAATGAGTACTCCGAAGGTTGATGAAATCCCACGTTGCAAATATGTTACAACATTTAGCGGTTAGCATGCAATTAAATCGATTTAAAGAAGAGGTTTAAATTAGTTTTTGTCCGACTCTCTGCATTTTACTTCGAAATTAGCTGCATCGGAGATGTACGGAGCCTAAATAATGGCATCGTTTACATGCCGCGACGACGTTATATTCTGAGAAGCCTGTTAAATTATAATCTATTCGTCTCTCAATGACATGTGTTTTAGTAAAATAACGAACGGTCGTTGCTTAATAAAGATCTTCTGCCTGGACCATTAGAGTTTGAAGCCCATGGTGCAAAACGCAATGCATCCCATTCCCATGGCTAGAACAAAAGAAAGTGTGTCGTGACACCACACAATCTACCACTCGTGGCTATTAATTGATTTACGGTTGTTTATGTAAAATCTGTTCCATTATCCTCTAGAGGTCCTTATCTGATGGTATATCGGAGGAGGTCTCGATTATTAATCCAAATTCTTTAGGCCACTCTCACGGACTGCCGTAATGTAACACTTGAGGTCAACACGCCGATGGATACAGCATCGCAGACGGTCCATCAATCACGAAAGGCATCGGACCTGTACTAAATGCATCATTTCAATAAGTCGGAACAATAAATCAATTTAATTAATTTCCGACTTCGAGCATTATGTTCAGCAAATTGGATCATGATTGAAGAAGACCGTTTTTGTTTTTGTTGATCTCTTCAAAATCTCTTCGGCGTGTTTCGCAATTGTATTAATTGGGTCGACTGTGTGACATGTTAAAGTCTTCAGCAATTCACACGGAATGTCTGATCGTATAAAGATTTCTTTCCAATCGGCGATGCATACAACACATCCCGCCGGAGTATTCCAAAATTGTTCCCCGTGTAAATTGCTAATGCATCTCATTCAGTTTGCTAACGAATGCCATGAATTATTCATTATTTTATTTATGAATCCGGAGTCGCATAAGACACTCGGAAGACATGGCCTACGGTGTCGGTTGCCAATATTTGTTCTGGATTGCGGTAACCGGCAATCTCCGGGAAGATTCTCACTGGTGGCTGATGATGCTCCTCTCTGAATGGGCAATGCAATGAAGAGTTGCGAAAGTGCTCACATAATCAATTGTGCTGTCTGGTTTGTGTGAACGTTAATCTGTTTCACATTATTCACGGCGGTCGCCATTGTTGCCACAAGAAACCCCAATATATAATAATAGCCGCAAAACTCGGTCACTTTATTTATTTAATTAATTTTAATTTTCCGTGAAGCTGCGTGAAATACGGAAAAGCACGTAAATAGCACCAGAAACGTATTACTCATGGTTTGGCTATGGGTTTATGGGCTCTTTGTATGAGATCATAGATCGCTGTGGAAATTGCGATACAAGGAAATGTTCCACAGATTCAATGTCTCATTTTCTTAATTTTTAAATGATCAGCTCATAATGATCATATTTTCATAATTAACTCATTCGTCGCTGCGTTCACCAGATATGCATGACCATTTCATCACGTCGCGTCATTTTGATGGGCGTTTTTTTCTTTCGCTTAAATACGATTTAATAAAATATTAAATTTATATTTAATGGAATTAGAACATGCAAATATAATATAAAAAATATATATATATTGGATGTAGGCCAGGTTTAACTACAGTTAAAGCTTCTGTACCCTTGTTCCAAGACCGTTTACGTTTGATATTCTCATAGAGTATCCAACTTTCATCTCCAGTGACAAGTCTCTTATAAAAAGGGTGGCTATTATGTAGTTGGAGAAGAAAATCGCATTTTGAAATACGCTGAAATTTATTTGAGTCAGTCATTTCAAAAGGAAGCCACACATCTGAACGATTGATGTAGCCCAATTTTGTCAGATGATTATGGACGGATGAACTTGTCAGCTATTTCGCGAACAGTATACCGCGAGTTTTCTTCAACCATGGCTATGATTAGATCTGTTTTCATTTACGAAAGAAACATATACAAAGACAACCTAATAATTAAGATTTGGACGTTGCTTATTTTACTGTCTGAATCTTCTGGCGATTATTTGTTTTGTTTTGAAAAGCAGCCGTTATTAGGATTATGCATCGTCCCTATCACCACTGTATGTTTGTGATTGTCTCACGTTTCCTGAAAAAGTGATTATTTAATCAATTCTTATCGCTATCGCTGAATAGAATTTTGTTTGCAATCTTGACCGTTGGACCGTTTTGGAGTGAGGCATCAGCTCGTTTCAACTTCCCTACTATGCATACAATATGAGAACATAATATGAACACTGGATTTTGCTCGTACAATATGTAAACAACACGCTGTTAATTACATAATAACGTTCCAAAAATTCATTTAAAAAAAATTGCATCGAAAAAAACCACATAGCATCGAATTCGCACAAAAATAGGTTTGAGGATATTAATTTAATTATCATTTGGCATACATAGTGAACGATCTTTGTGTCAGCTTCCTTATGATTTTCATAAGATAATGTGTCTTGCTGAGTTTTTACAATTTTATCTCCGTCAACTTCGAATAATAATGTACATAAACGTAAAGTATTTATTATAAGGTATTCAAATTTTTTTATTCCAACTAAAAAATGACATAATTTTCTAATTGGTTTCAGCAAGTTTGATCCATTCTGATACTATCTTAACAAGCATAGTCTGGCCACAATTCTAAATAATTGTTTATTTTTGTAACTCATAGAAATTTAAAAAACTACTTTGACAGTATGACTTAATTGTGTACAATTTTCACTATATTTCAACCCCCTACCCTCTCAAACCTAACGGCGCTCAGTCGTTGATATTTGTTGTTGATATGTTTGTTTGTTGATATTGTTTCTGCGTTCGTTAAAGAAATAAAACAATCAAATAAATTGTTGTACAACGAAATAAACTCCCAGATTCAACTCCAACAATCGATTCGACAACTCTGATAATCGGTGCTATCATGATCTTAAAAATATATTAGAGAAGAAATCACTATCTGCGAAAATTTTAAATAAAATTTAAAAAACATTAAGATTTTGCAGTTTGGGTGGTCCGCGCAAAACACACTAACATAACATAAGGTTCAGTTATTCATTCAGTTAGTTTATCGTTCTATATAAAAATAATATTCGAATTATGTATTTTAATACTGAAAATTGACATGCCTATAATTCTTCTTCGAAATATAAATCCATCAAGGCATGTAGTAACGGTACCATGATTTTAGTGAAAAAATGATGAATAATATAATCGAAGTTTGAAATGGAAAATTTCAAGGAGAAGATGTTGTGTCCCAAGGATTCCTACTGATATGCTATTTGAATTGAAATGTGTGCAGTTTTTGGTACGAGCACCAGCAAAGCATAGATACACACAGGATATGCGTGCATGCTTCTCACATGGATAGCTGTATATGGCCTACTCACCCCCAAATCATTTATTACTATACGGTACGCACTACACGGAAAAATATTGTATATCCAAAAGCACTTTATTAGCACGGCATAAGCATAATCTTTGGGGCGGATGAGGGTCTGCTAAAGCATGTTACAATATCGATTTTTTTTATTTCTTAGTAGTTTAACCCATTAGACTCCAGAACTTTTTTGTTCGGGCGATCTTAAGTCGCTTTGACCACTTCTGTATAATATGATATACAGTAAACTCTCGATTATCCGAGTGCGAATTATCCAGAATTTAATTTAATAAAAAAAAGGTCCGCCCCTGAAAAAAAATCGTACATTGAAAAGACACCTGTCATGTGGTGCAGAAACGCATCAAGAACTCATAAATTTGAAACTGAAATGAATTTTTTTCCTGTCGGTTATTATGGCCAAAAAGGGGCACAGATAGGCAGGGAGATTTTTGAAGATTAGTTTAAAAATAAATAGGTTCCAGGGGTGCAAGACTTTTTAAAAAACAAGGAATTACCGCAAAAAGCAGTACAGCAGACCCGCAGCAATACGATCCTAGTCTAATCCAGCGCCCCCTGTAGTCCGACATTCCAATATAAGTATAGTATAAATGTACGGCAAAGCTTCGTCAATGTAAAAAAAATGCAAAAGTCTGAACCGGTTAAATCGTAACGAATCTACATATTTGTATGTTGGCAAGTGTGTACGGCGGAGGACGATCTACAATTTATGATACAAAAAAGATCCTCGAAAGAATTCAAAAGTTCGTTCCCATCATTGATTGTGGACCAGGAAAGAGACAAATTTTCAAGAAAGCTAAACATATAGTGGAGGAAGCTTTGTATATGAGATTTCTTCAGGATTTATGACAGTAACAGGTTTTTATTATTTTTAAATTGCCAATGCCGTTGTATTTATAACGTTAATTCCATAAAATAAAATGCATATTTCATCATTTTCATAATTGTTCGGATTATAAATATTCTTTTCTAAAAAGTTTCGGACTACTTTTCGGGGAATGAGGCAGCACTCTATAGTCCGACAAATTAGATAATTCGACACCGCTTTGCAAAACGTTTGTCGGATTACCGCGGGTCTGCTGTGTTGTTATTAACTCATCCGCACAAAAGCATATTGGAAACAAACGATGGATTTATGGTTGCAACATTTCGGCTCCCTAATGTATCATCTTTGATCCAGCTCATGAACCAAGACGTTATATCGTCAATGAAACGTCTTTATTATTAGTCTTCTGAAAACTCTTGCCGAAGTAGATGACAACTTGATCAATCTTTGGTATTGATATTATTTTCCTGTCAAGTCTTATTTCAGTTAAAATTTTACAAGATAATATATAATTGTGAATATTTTTAATATAATTTTACCGCAAATGACCGAAACCACAAACAGTCAAACCACGAATAAGTACAAATTATCATGCATTTAAAAGGCCTTGGGCTTGCATAATATCAAAGCGATGGATTCATATACAATGTCCTTATGTGCGTTATTTACTGCAATATATCATATGATTGACAACACATTTCGTTAAAAAATACATCGATTAACAACCTGCATTATTTATAATTCCACGTCAATTATAAAGCGATCTAAAATATATTACGAAGTCGAAAAAAATCGATTGCCGACCATTTAAGATCATACTCGCGGGCTGTCATTACGAATTGCGAATGATAAGGGTTCAGTTCAAACAATTCAGGTCAAAATGAGTATCCTAGACAGACACGACTATGGCATTTATGTAATAATGCACATTATCAGCCTAATTGATGATTTTTTTCACGTGCCATAATTACCATTTATGTACCACTAAACACACATAGTCACGTCTCGAATGGCATTTATAATTGCACAAATATCGCCGGCGATCGATTATTAACCGCATCTTCAAATCCATGTCTTCGGATCGTCATAAGATCATGGTCTATGTCGATCTGTTTTGTGCGAAATTGATCGTTAATTTGCAATATTGTTACGCATTGCGCAAACGTGAGAAAATTGGTTAGTGGCGTGTCGGCGTATTGCGCAATATTTGATCCAGATTTTTGCGTAGTCCAAGGACAGCTATTCAGAACAGCTTTATTTCCTTATTGTTGTTAATGGGTTGATATATATTTGCGTAACGCAATGCATTTGTTCTCGAATACTCTCACCCATGGTCCATTGTTGTATGAATGCGTTCATTTGAAAGTCATCTGCAGAGATGAGTACTTCGTGGCGAAGCAAAATGGGCCATCATTGCCCAATGGGTAATATTTGATTTGGGTAACTTAGCATTGAAAACTGTTGATGTCCAAATTGCAAAATATTCAATTTGTGCTAGACGAGTGAATGAAAGAGACTTCTGTCTCATTGGTACAGCATCCCGAATTTTCTCACTGGCAAGAGTGAATTATATAATTGAGCTATCTTAAATGATGCTCATTATTTTTTAAAACTACCTCAATTAATATCTCGCTTGATAGACTGTTGTTTGCACACACAATGATAATCATTTTCTCGCATGCAATTTTTTCTCATAATTCGAAAGCATAGTATTTTGGATTTATTTCATAGAAAATCCTCTTAACACTATCGTGGTCACATCAAAGGATCAGACCATTAAACGTATTACTTCAAATATATGTAGCATTAACAGTTGCTGATACAAACATTCATTCACTGTATTAATTTATTACGCAAAAAGCCCTCAAATCGGATGGAATGGCCACAAGGATTGTGTATCCAAACGGTCTGCTTTTCGGACCGTTGACAAATGAGCGCTTCACGATCGGGTATCATACTTACGGGGGATGATGTTAGAACTAGATTTAAGCAAATCGAAATGAATTAATCTGAAATCAATATCTGAATCCAATAAATGCATTTCTTTAACATCAATGATGATTTAGGGGCAAAAACAGATATTTCCTGATATTATGACTACAGATTTAAAAAAAAATGATGATTTATTGGTGAAATTTTGGATATTTTTCAAAATCTTTAGGACATAGGGAGTGTGAAACGTAGAAGAAGACCCCACTAACCCCGTAAAAAAAAAAAATCTATGTGCTAAGCACCTTGTATATATATGTATGAATTTAATTTAATAAGACAATCGAATTAACTTAAAAGTTAAATAAAATCATGCTTCATGATTTTTGATAGAGTTCTTTATGAATTTGAGGCGTTTTTCAAAAAGTACTTTCCGATTTCCATGGCAATTTGGTGCTTGAAAATTGCACGCCAAAATATTTTCTTTGAAAACTAACAACAAAGGTCGCAAAATGTTCGTGTTTCAACGCCAAGTTCTCATCAAATCGCATAATCTTGAATGTCGATTAGGATCTAAAATCTAGCTGGGTCTTTATCAATCACAGATTTTTTACTAAAATTGAGCATAAAATACAAAGGAGATTTTTTGAATTGAATTTGTTCTTGTGTCACGTAAATCTCATGGCGGGCATACAAATTATAGCCGGTATGTAGAATAGTGATTGCTCATGCGATAAAGGCATCAATCAATTTTTTTGTAAGGACATGCAAATGGATCGCATAAATGATCGTCGATCGATAATGTGTTGAACATTTTTGTGAGTGTTGGTTATAAATTTTGATCATATTAACCCGTTCTGTGCGAAGCGTTTATTTGAAGTAAGATTTTCAAGTATTGCTTACTTGAAAATCGCAAAAAGCTATGACTTACATATAAAAAGTAAAGACGCGTTCCATGGATTTTAAAAACCGCATAACTTTGAAACAACTATATAAAATATATCCAGAATCGCATAAAAAAAGTTAGCGCATAAAATAAAAAAAAACGGGGAAAACAATAAGGCAATTAAAAAATAAAATTTTGGTATCATTTAAATGACGTCTTTGTTTTGACGATGTTCTATATTATGTTAGAAAAAATATTTTTTAATACAAATAAAAACATTTAAAATGTTAAAAAACGAATAATCCAGAACTGAATAAAAATCTGAAGAACGCTATCTTTCCCATAGTCGAACCGATATAAATGTTTGGACTAAACCGGAACGAAAACCGAAATAAAAATATGGTTCAATGCTCTGAAATTTATTATCAATGTTACGCTAAAAGTATATTCAAATAAACTAAATATAAACAACAAAAAAACAAGCAATTATAAATGTAAGATATTTAAAGGATTCACTTTTGTTAGTGCAACGACAAACGCTAATCAAATAATATATAGATCGTTTGCATGATTACATGCTAATAAATAATATCGTCCTAGTCTTTTGAGTGAAGGCTTTAAGGTGTTGATGATGGTTTCTTATCAATTAGTAACGGTTGCACTTTGACGACTATTAATCCGGTGCAAGAGTGTTGCGCTGCAATTAGAGATGGTCAAGCTGCAAGGGATCGCATTTCGCACAGTTTTTGTCCACATCGCGTCATATCTCCAGGGCAAAGACTTGATTATGAGCATAGAACGACCTCGATTTTCATCATTTCATGTGCTCATCGTCGGTGTGCCAAATCCGATTTGATATTATTTCGAAATGACGGCATTACATGACTTACTGGCCGGCCCACCGGGTAAAAGCGACTCTATCGTGACCTTAATGTACTCGCAGTCCATATATCACGTTTCGGATTAACGCAGGAATCTTCACCGTTTGCTGGAAACCAATTATTTCTGCATTACACCTGCAGATTTGTCGAAATCTGGACGTGCAAACGACACGCGTGCCAGCTAATTTGACCATCTTCAACGGTGAAGGTTGCTGTTCACACATCGAGCCACCTACGCCCCATGAATGGCATTTTAATAAACACAGCAAAATATTCAATGACCAATGATAATCGTACGTTTGACCCTTTAATTGCCATATTGTGACAATCGACGACCAAAACTCGAAATTGGTATAACATTTTTCATTTAAAATAAATACATTTAGTCTGTAGAAAGTGCAATAGTGACTGCGAAACGTCTCGATTTGCTGGTTAGCCGCGCGAAAAAGGATCTTGAGTGCAAAGGGTTACAGACGACAGACATTAGATGGATTGGGGGTTCATTAATATTCGAACCCATTTCCTGCGCTGCTGTATGGTCTGTTCCGGGTAGCCACACAAAGAGTGTCTTCCATTGATCTTTTAGCCCTACGAGAAACTCTACACGTGGAGCGTCCAGGTACCCAACCCTTTTGCTCCACGCCCTCCAGAGGAGGCGAGATTTTCACAGGAAAGACCATCTTCAAACCATGTGTACACGAAGGTGAGTTGGAGGAGGGAGGACAAAGGTTGATCTAAGTTCAAGGGATTTACTACCGCGGGTTCACTGCCACCACGATTCCAACTTCAGTTTGAAGGGGACTGCAGCATATGACGGATTGCATGGGCTACTCCTTCCCCATGGTACTAGTATCGGTTCGGTCATTCTTAGTACCTAGCTACGGAGACAAGTCGCCGTTCGAACAGCCTAAAACCGTTCTCCCCTATTTGTCTAAGCTGTTGAGGATAGGGAGGAGCCTTTGACACAGTCTCCACCAACTACTGTAATCGGCTGTTCCACACACCTTTTTATGGGTACACAGCACAGGGTGACCTGCACACCCAACTCATATTAGCTGGGCTACCCCAGCAGCGTTTGATGAGCAAACCGACGAGGCTAATTTCGCACACCTTTACTCCACATCATTATCCCCGGGGGTTCAACCGTTGCTCACGGGCATAGGGTTGGCTCATATCAATCATACTTGATCACATATCCCAGTAGCGGATTTACCCATAAGCGTAAAAGACGCACGCCTCGGGCCGCAAAAATTCAGGAAGGGTGGGAGCTCAAAAACCTTTTTTTGGTCCAAAGGACTGAGACTGGTCTGGACTGAACTACAGACTCAGGGACAGGTCCACCATTTATCTGTTGGCCAGGATCATCATCAAAGATAATGATACAAAGTGCCTTAGCGCTTCTAATGACCCCGTGGTGTGGCTCTCGCGACCGAATAAAGTCACAGTCGGAAACTTTGACAGCGACGAAAGCAACGAAACGAAAGCTGGCGAAGTCGAGAAGCGCCCCCAAAATTTTACAGATGTTAAAAATATTATTCAAATGTACGTGAAATTTTTATATAACGGTTATAACGAGCAAGTGCAATAATACCCTAACAATGCTCGCTAAAATTGAAAAAATGAAAAAGATGAAGTTTTTATAAATTGACAGTTGAAGGTTAAGAATATGAAATTTAGAACAAGTAACTTTCATGTTGCAAAATTGAAAATTTGGGCTACGAAAAAATAATATCAATATTCGATATTTGATTTGATATAATATCGATTCGATTCGATTTGATATAATATCACTTGAATTAATTTTATTCTGATTTTTTCAAGAGATTCAAGAGATTTAATGTGATATAATCTAATGCAATATTTTCGATTGCCTTATGAAAATGTATAACATTTAGGAAAAAAATGATCTATTCAAAGCGTATGGATTTATATTTTGAATATTTTTCATATGCAAAACCTTTCTATTTATTTTTTAAAACTTGTAAAAATCATATTAGTATATTTTGCTACAGATTTCCAACGTCATTATAATACCAAAAGGCATGACTCCAAATCGATTTATTAGATGCAAAATTATTCATCTTGTGAAAAACGTGCGATGCACTTAAGTGCCAGATGCAATTAAAAATGGCGTGATGATATGATGGACGTTAATAACAATTTGCCTTAAATATTTTTGATATATATAATTTCGTTTCAATAGCATCGGAGCTAATTATGAAGATTATATATACCATTCATCAAAGGCCATGGACCGATTAAGTCTCAAATCTGGATCTTAAGTCGTAGCTATTGCACACAAACATATTGAAAAACTAATAACACGAACATTAGTATGATACAAAAACGCGTGTTTGTATCATCGGATTTACATTAATACTGCAATTTAAGCCATTAGAGATGTTCGAATTACGAGTGTGGAATTGGATAACCTTTTGTAGAATAATTGACATTGCAAGTTGCTAAATATAATGCAACCGACCAGATACATGAACTGGCTAAGTCATATGATTCATTTGATATGTAATATTTGGATTTTTTATGCAATTTTTTTATTGTGCATATGTGAAGTCAATATTATCGATGAATAGTATCTAATTAAGAAAATTTCCGTTGCATAGCATCAAGGCAATGTAGGTTATTATTTTTAATATCTATCGATGAAATGATTGTCCTACATTGTCTTTGCATTTGACGCCTTAATAATAATTCTGTATTGAGAAGTATTGTCGTTAAACGATTTGAGATGCTCAAGAAACATTTTAAGCATTGTGAAATGAATTCTTCCTAATGGATAATATTTTATTATCAACGACGTTTGTAAATTTGAAAGTTGAATAATACTCGCAGAAGGCTGTCTAATGTCTTCTCATGTCTCCTGTCAAATCATGAGATTTCTCACCTATGTCAAAACTAATTTTATCAATAATGTATATATTAAATCAAAATATTTTACATATTATAAATTGTAGGTTTAGGATGTTGTATAATATTAAATGATTGAAATTTTCAACAAGTCTTAAACCGATCTTGAAGTACGAAAAGAATGGCGTAGAAATCATCAAATTTCAATGAAATATATTTTTAAAAAATAGGACAATCATAATCCATGTATATTTTTTAATTGAAGATTATATGATTTTTTTTCCTGAAATCTTCTCTTCTAGTTGGATATAGGGTCTCATAAATCTTTATAATCCGTTCTCGCATTTTACACGACCAACACATTTATGATCGTTCAATTTAATTCCAATATAGCTGTCAAACCGCTGATAACAGCACTCACTTTTTGTCACCTAATTAAAATATTGAGAAAGCTATTTGTATCTTTAAAAGTATCAATTTGAAGCCATATAAGGCTTAAAAACTACAAGATTTAAGTGATATAAATACTTGAAAGTGACAAACATTTGAATGCAAGCATTGAACGTATGATGAAAAATATGGTACAAATATATGAAAATACTATAAACATGTATGAAAAATAAATTCATGCTGATCTTATTTTAACAATACAATTTAAACAACTTATTTAAACAATCTTAGAAAATACTAAACTTTAATTATATCATTCACACATTATTATTAGTCGATAAATTTGGGTTAACGATCTATAAAATCGTACGATGTACGTAATATACTTTCTCCGTCTCTATCTCCCATTCATAATCTCCGACCTGCAAGATACTCTTTCCGTCTCTGTTTCTCTCCAAACCAACATGCAAGGTTTCAGTCTGTCTCCGAGCTCAACATATAAGAAAGTTCTTTATGTGTCATTGGAATTCGGACACAACATTGTGTCTTACCTCCTTGGGGGGTTAAACGTGCTACGTTATTGAATACTCAAAGCCAAAAAATTTTAAATATTATCTTATGAACATTTTTTATCCAATTTATTTTGATGATTCTAAATAATTTCTCTTGGTTATATATTCCAATACTTTTTGCATATTTTGTGCATCAAAATGTAAACCTATATGACATTATTTAAATTTTTAGTCATCGATCGACGTTTGCATAAATATTCATCATTTCTCAAGATCTTCAAATAATTTTCTGCAAAAGCTGATATTTACAAACTGCCCAAATTAATGATAATTTAGTGTCTCGAATCATATAATGATGGTACGTGGTCCAAAGTTTGATTTTTATTGAGAGGTGCAGACTTGAAATACATTTACTGGCCCAAATCAAAGCTCATATCTTAGGTCAGTTAAAATAAACAGACTTGAATGTGAACCAAATCAAATTTTAATAGTATTTCCAAACACGAAATCAAGTGTATGATATTTAATTACAACAGACCTTTTGCATAATGTAGCTCTTCATTATTCAATGTTTAGTAGTTGAGTTGTAAAAGCTCTTCTTATCAAAAATAATCACTCACATCAATGAACTTATAAGTACTTTGGATCTTCAAGATTTATATGTACATCAATTATACTACTGGTATTTAGCAATTTCTCATACGAATTACTTGTCTCCTGCTTAACGATCCACTGATTGCGATCAAATTTTTTGATCAGTCCAATTAGGGAAAAAAATAATCTAGGTATTGATTAGCTGGCATGGCGGTGTCGCAATTTGCATTCATTAAACGATTTCGTTTCGTGTATTAATCATTGCACCGCGACAGATGGACGGACAAGAGAGAAAGATGAAAACTGCGTCTTGGATCGCGGAGTTGGGCAATGACGTTTTTTACTGTCGGAACACAAGAAATTTGTAGCAGAATACGTTTTATGATCGAATGGAACTCATTTCCTGGGAGAATAATTATGCAAAATCGTGAAATATGCATGGCTTACATGTGCATTACATCGGGCTCGAAAAGGTTATATTTGTGACTGAAGATGCGCACGAACAGGTGTCTTGCTTAATTGACGATGTTAATTGGTGTTGCGAATTTAGAGTGAAAGACATGATACAAGTCGTATCTTAAATGGATTAGTTTTAGGGCCCTAATTATACGAGATGCACATCGATTTTGATTCTGATCAGAGAACTACATCAGACTGTATTCCAAGAGTAACATTTTCAACAGCGATTTCATAAACGTAGCACTTACACGCTAAGCGTTCATAATTCAAATTTACGACCATTTGTTGTAAATTGTTTAAAATTACTTGGACGCTAATTTCTTGATCGAGGACGGAAACAATGGTTTCTTCAATTTTTAAACTCTGACCCTTTCGGTGCACATTTCGAGCAGGTCCACATCCATAGGGATAATGGCGAACGTCTCGTAAACGGCGACGATTGTGCATTACGTTTATGGACGATTATTTCATTGTGTATTTCATAACGTCAATAAATTTGACAATTCTCTGCGGTGCGGTACAATCTAATGGTCTTCTCTTTGTTGGCCGCTATTTTGTTCGACTGCCATAAAGCAAATCCACTGATAGACGCAATCAATGAGAGTTGTCTTCGTTTTAGTCGAGTTGCCACACTAAATCATACTTGTGCCACAAAGAGACTGCTCTATTATGAGACGTACGAGGAATTAGCATAAGACAAAAAAGAACCATTATACGAATGTTCTTCTATATAAACAACATGAAGAAGCGGCGGAATTGCACAATTCGCTACCGCGGATTAATTTGCGACCGCTTAGAATGTGGTCTAGATTTAAGCTACATGCAATTTTGGTGCTAATATAAGAATCAGATTGAATGAAGATTTTGCTTACACATGGACTAGTTCTTGGGTACTTTGAAAATTCAGACGATAGATTTATGCAACATAATATTTTCCTCCTAAATCCTTAATTTGGCCCTTATCTGACATCAAATCAACTCAGAAATTGGTAAATTTACAATTCACATATGGATCTCCTTAAGCTTTAAATCAATATAAGTAAAAATAAAGTTTAAAAATGTTGATCGGATTTTAATATTATGAATACTTCAAATGGTAGAAGATATCTTACATTACCCAAAAATTGCTAAAATCATAGATAAAATAGAACTATTAAACTAACAAATTAGCTTCAATCTGAAAGAAATTGTCGCGGTAAAATTCTTCTACAAGTACGAGGCGTATCCCGAAAGTAAGTGTACTATTTTTATATTTTTTTCAGAAAACGTGTATTTAAAAAAAACCAGGATATTGTTGATACACTTATTAACTATTTTTCAACATAATCGCCATCCCGTTCAATGCATTTGTTGAGCTATGGCACAAGCTTCTTTATGCCCTCCTCGAAGAACTCTCCCGCCAGCTCCTTTCCCCACTTCAGAAGCTCTTCCTGTACATGCTCGTCGGTCGAAAATCTAATTCCAACTATATTTGAAGGTACCAAGTCAGGGGAATATGAGAAGTGGCTCAAAACATCCCAACCAAATATGCCAAGAATGTCTGGATGGCCAAGGCTGTATGAAGGCGGATGCAACAAGCATACTCTTTTCGTCAGCATACTCCTCCTTTTGTTTTGAATGCTTCTTTTGAGTTTTTAGGGTCTCACAATATCGTTGTGGCTTTGAATTTTTTGGCGGATAGGCAATTTTTATCTCCAGTTACAATAGAGCTCCGAAAATCTTCACCTTCCAATTCAAATCGCGCAAGAACCTCGCGGGCTGCTATTAACCCATTCGCACTTGGTGGAATTTCCTACCGACATCTTTCACGCAACTGGACACTATAATGTGAACTTACACACTACCATGTTCCTGCTATGCTCGCTTTGTGAGGAGATCCCCTTCTACCACTCAATATGGCAATCCTTAAAAATACAAATGCACAGCCCATTATTGTCACAGTACACTTATTTTCGGGATATGCCTCGTATCACTTGATATGGTTAATGAGTTGCGTTCATTTTGATTTAAATTTATATGTTATAAATTCGATACGAAGAATATTGCTTGTTAATGAAGAACTTATTGATGACATTCATATCAATAGAATCAATCAATCGCAACAATTAGACTCTTGAGGAAATTTAAAAAATGCCTGTTTAAGAAATGGGGTCTCATATAAAAAAATCTTCTAAGACTACTAAGATATAATATAGAAATACAAAAATAATTAAAAGCATTTGTAATATACCGGAGGCTCTCGGCCTAGCCCTCGAGCTTGCTTGCTTTCGTCGCTGCAGCTTCAGAATACCGCGTTGTTCGGCTACGGAAATCGCACTGGGGAGGTTATTAGGATCACAAGACACTCCGTACCATTATTTTTTATGATGGCCTTGGTGCCGATAAACGACGGACATCCCTTTTGAAAGGAGCGTGATCTTTGAGGGCAATTCGACCTTTCCCTTACAATGCTAAGTATTTAGTACGCCGTACGACATTCTTAAATCCCGTTTTTATTATATTCATATTGATATAGATAATATATATATATATCGATACGGATAGTATATTGAGATTCAATGTGATAATGTTGTGAAAATTCCCATTATTACAACGCTACTACAACTCGACTCATTGTAGTAAATACACCATAGTAAAGGAAAGGTTAGTATATCGTAAACTGAATTACTTGTGATAAAGTTAGTTGAAAATATTTTATATTAGCTTTTTTAAATGATTTACAAAACATGATTTAGCAGAATGAGGTCATAAATCAACTGACCATTGTTAATATGCATAATTAAACACAAAACACGTGAAATATAATATTTTCTCATTAGATTGAGTATTCATGATTGTTTTACAAAATGCGTGGTTTCCGTCGACTTATCTTTTTTTCATCAATTTCATACCTCAAGTATGATGACAATCATGCATTAGTAACAATAAAAAAATTCGATCTCTCTCTGAGGATATTTTTTATTGGCAATTCTTTCAAAATCAGACAATGGTATTTCGTTGCCGGTCGTCGGATTGCGGTGCATATGGAACATTAGGTTACAAAATTTCTTTAAATTTTGGATTTGGACTATTTTATTAAAGTTTTACAACAGTCTGTCAGCAATGGCGGTCATTAATCAGGCAAATATTGAGAAATTGTCATTTTCGCGAGGGCTTATATAGGACAGGGCCTTCCTACATTCAGGCCTCACTCTGAGTGATGCAAAAATCGTTAGATCGTTAAGTTTTATTAGACTTATGATGCCTCATTCGAAGGAGAAATGCAATAGCAGGAGGAAATGGTCGATGCATTATCTTGCATGTGGTCTGCAATTGTGATGCACACATATTTGAGTATTTCGAAATCGCCAAAGGAAAGGTAGAAATTAATGCTATCATTATTTTGCATTGCCATTTTCTCGATATAATAATATGTACCGAAAGGCACTTACAGTTATCGTGTTTGAAATCCAGATGATTGATAAATCAACAAAATTTGCAAATTATCACCTATGTAATACTATGCCTGGAAGTAAGATTAAATATGAATTATTTTAAGGCGATTACTCAACGCGTTATTTATTCAATTTACTACTTACTGCAAGAGTTTTTTTTATAAATATGCTTAAAATATACCAAGTCAATGATTGGCATGTTCCAAATTAAAACAGTCAATCGTCAAAGAGTTAATATGATTTCATCACTTAAAACATATTAAATTATGCAAGTATTCACTGCCATAAATCTCGCCGAATTACATACAAATTTAAGCTGATAAAAAAAAATCAGCGACCTAAATTTAATTGGTTAAAATCGCTGAATGAGATGTACACAAAATGATTGCAGAATCTGATATAAAATTTTTGAATGACTTTCTTTGACTCTTTCACCATCGTTTAAAAGCTTTTGGATGACTTGTCAGTTGATAGCTCTATCGACGTAATAATCTTGTTGCTGATGTGTGACCTTTGAGTTATTTTATGAATATATGGCTTCTAATTAAGGAAATCATTCGATAGTTCAGATCGTCCCAAATCCGATGGTTTTTGCTCGCATTGCTTATTTCAGATGTTATATTTTGGCTTCCATGACAGAGCGCTTACTTCATAGGTCGGATATAATTGTGTGCATCTCCAATGTGGGTGCATTATTCTGAGATATACTTTGTTAGAGACATGCAGTGCTGCTTGATGCAACGCCTTGAAGCCTTCGCAAGATTTATGTATATGGTTCAACAAAATAATTATCGTATAAAATATCGTCATGAATGAGATAATGGCTGAGGCACCCTAAGCATTCATAGTGTTTAATTCATCGCCCGTCTAATCTTTGAGTTTCATAAGCTCTTGTCTTTATAGAGAACGTTGTTATTTTCATTTTTCTATTGGAGGCGATGAGTGGACACTCTATCTTGTAATGTTTTTTACGGGTGCCTTAACATTGTATAGACTTTCAATTGTTCAACTTCTGATTTTAACACAGCATAGTGATCTGATTCAGACGAAGGCTATTGATTTTAATTGGACTTCTCAATTGTGAGATGAATAAAAGTCTTCCTTAATACAAAACAATACATTTAACAGCAGTGTTGTCGAAGAAGAATAATAGATCGTCTAAAAAAATCAATAAAACCAGATTTTTAATTGAAATGAAGAATATACTCTATATGATATTTCACAAATAAATTTTACAATATCATATGGAAAACAAATTTAAATCAAACGACGACTAACTTTATTATTTGGTAGCCTGCAAATGATATAATCCACCACAGTGGGAGTCGTTAAGCACTCTGAGAGAAATAGACAGGAAATGGAGGACCGGCAAATCGCGGAAAGAATACATATTCTCATAGTCAAAGGTATGCGTCTACTCCAGTGTACGTTCTGCAAGATAGCTGTGCTTGCACGTGGGTATGTTTTTCTATCGGACCGCTTTAAAGCCAAGCGGTAGGATGGAGGTAGTCGGGTGCTAACATAAACCTTCACATCTTAACTATTATCTTTTATTTAGGAAGAGAGAGATTACAACTATGAGCCTACTGGAAGGACTTCTTCCCGCAGTTAAGGACTATTCGATGACTCCCCATTTCCTGCGCATCACCATTGTCCCAAGTCAATGTCGTTATTCTAGGCACAATGTGTCTCATGCCTAGTGGAAGGGATCTTCCCAGCACCATGCACGCTGGATGGGTTGGGGAAGCTGCTGGTGAGACTTGTCCTCCAGCGACTCCACAGCATTACGGCTTCCGTGTAGGCCGCTCCACAATCGACGCCATCACCAAAGTTGTAGACACGGTGAAACAGGCGTGGTGTGGCAGCATAAAAGCCAGTAGACTCACGATAATGATTGCACTAGACGTCAAGAATGCCTTCAACTCGGCGAGATGGCACCTGATCCTCAAGGCCTTGAAGGAAATTGACACCCCACCATACCTCACCAGAATGGTAGAGAACTACCAGCACGAGAGAACTCTTATCTACGCAGACGTCGACGGGGAGAGAAGAGAAAAATCAGTGACGGCAGGCATTCCACAGGGGTCGGTGCTCGGACCCACCCTGTGGAACGTAATGTACGACCGACTGCTGTGGATGGAGCCAAAATGGTCGCCTTCGCTGACGACGTTGCCATCCTAGTGACCGCCAAATCCACGGAGATCCTGCGAACGACATGCGAAGACGCACTGAGGAAGGCCAAGAAGTGGCTCATGATCTGGAGCTCGCTGTCTAAAAAAACAGGAATCAGGAGTTGCGAGATTAAATACTCAAGATCCATTCGGCATTTGAGGGTGGAGATTGATGACAAGCTCCGATTCATCACCCACACGGAGAAGGCAGCAGCGAAGGCGGCCAGCATCGCGGAGAATCTGGCCAGGTTGATGCCCCAATACTGGTGGCCCAAAAACAAACGGGACTCTACAACAAAGTAGTGCACTCGGCCAAGGCACTACAAATTGAAAAGGCCAGGCTCAACATGGCCAAAGTTCAGAGAAGGAGCGCAATCAGAGTGATTGCTGCATATCGCACAGTGTTGGAAGATGCCGTCCTGGCACTGACTGCCATACCGCCAGTCGACCTGCTCGCTTACGAGAAACAGCCAATACAGAAAGGTGAAGACAAGAATAACGCTAAGTAAAGCACCATGGTGGCGTGGCAACTCCGCTAAAGGTCGGTGGACGCACTAGCTAATACAGAACCTGAGAACCTGGGTAGCCAGAAACCACGGTCAACTGTGCTAACACTTGACCCAGGTCCTCACCGGGTACAGCTGTTTTAGTAGCTACCTACTTAAAATAGACAAAGAGACCGGCTCAGATTGCCACCACTGCGGAGTGGAGTACGACGATGCTGCACACACGACATTTGCTGCCCAGCATGGAGCACTGAAAGGGACATCCTATGGGAGGAGCTGGGAATCAACTCGCTCTCCCCTAGCAACATGGTGCCTTCAATGTTAACGAATGCTAGGGCATGGAATGCGTGGTGCAAATACACGAAGTGCGCTATGTGGCGGAAGGAGGGTGCTGAACGTACAAGACGACGAACAATAGCAGTAGTAGAAAATTAGAATAAAATATATTTTGTATTGATATATGAAATGTTGCATCTTTAGCAGACATTTTGAAGTGCTTAAGACATTCAAACTGAAAATGCGTCGGTATTACAGAAACGTTCGGTATTACAGTACTGAAAATGCGGCCTTTGATATATGACAATTTTCACACACACGTTTTTGAGATGCGCTATAGAATTGAGCTTAGCAGTGAATGCAATATTCAATATCAATGCATGATCTAATATCATACATTTTATGAGCAAATTTGCATAAATATTGAATGCATCTTTTGAGTTCAAATCCGGCAACATTTCTCGAGTGCAGTATTATGGACGAGCCAATTTCAGCATTCAAGCATTTTCAATAGGTCTGCCATTGAGATGAAAAGATGAATACTCGCGGTGGGTTGACTTTTCTTAGAATGCGATTATATAAAACCACTAACTAAATCCGACTATTCTAGACCTTTAAAAGGAAATTATTCACTCAAATAATGGTTCGCTGATTTATGAAATCTCCGATCGGAGGTGAATGAGCCCTTGAAACCGTGATCTAACCGTGAGATGGTCACGACTAGTCCTCTCATAAATTGCATAAAACGGGCAATAATATCGAAAATATTACCTAGAAACAATTCACGGACCAAATCATGATAATTTTTCGCAAACGATCATAAGTAAGGATGTGAATATTACGATTACGCATACTGGGCCGACATCCGTTTTAGCAACCGTGTCACATTGTTCGCTAGTTCCATTAACATTTGCTTCTGCGGCAGATTTACGGTGAAATTGCAACATTGCCTGGACGACCTTTAGACAAATGCGCTAATATATATAAGAATTCTTCGTTTTTTGCATTAAAATGATTCGTGCTACGGATAAGAGCCATTAGTATCAAAGTATCGCAGAAGAGGCGGGCCATAAACTCTTAGGAGTAAATCAAGTATTGCTCATATGATAAATGGTATATGCGTAAGATTCATCTCGAAATAATTTAATGTTGTGAGCAAAATATAGTGATTCGACATTATTGAACGTCTGAAATACGTTAATTGATGTTATCGTAATCCAAAGCCTGCTATTCTGTTGATGACGAAATCGATCTGATTTATTTTATTATGATTCGTTGAAAATGGCACATCAATACCATGATCATCAAAATATGAACATATTCATTATGCACAAATAAATAATCAACAGATCAAATTGGGGGGCAATATTATAAGTAATGTCGTTTTTTTCCAATTAAATTATTACCATCTTCTGCCACCTATCATACATGTCTTTTTCATAAAATCCAGCGGGTTTCCAATAAAAATAATTTAAAAAGCAGTTTTTGACTCTTCTATATAACTCGATCGAAATCGAAGATGCAATCCAGAAGGAACAAGAACCAGTGATTATGGTGGGTGTTACAAGACGACTCAGACAAAATCCATAAGTTTTTCTCACATCAATTTCGCCACATGGGATCGCGGTTTATCGTATTGGAAAGTAATGGTCTATTCACCAAAGTTGGCTTCTTTTGATGCAGTATTGCATTCAATCTGTCCAACTGTTTGACAGGATACCTCTGCCGACACTCTCTCATCTTGTGCAAATAAATCCAACCAAATTATTCCTTTAGAATCCCATCATACACACAATGGTACTTTTTTGAATGCAATGATCGTTTAAGGGTTGAAATAGATTTTTTTCCACGGTATGACCTTTATTTTTTTCGTCACGTATGAATAAAAAATCTATTTCTTATCACTAGTCACTGAATAACGAAGAAGTAAGCTTAATAATTATTTTTCTTGCAATGCATATCGGAACCAAATACTTATATCTTCTTCTTCGCAAATAACTTGTTTAGGTTCCTCTGAGTATTAAATCAGGATATGCTGACAATTTCTGATAATTTTTCGACGGTCAGCATCAGATTGCCTTCGATTCCAGACATCAAGGATTTACGTTTTTTTAAACTATCGTTGGCATTTATTGACTCTCAAGCCGAAGAAATAGATGCTTACACGAAAAGCTTAAAAATACGTCCTTATATAGACTGAAGGAGCCTTATTTGAAGATAGTGCAACGAAAAACGACATTATTTATGGGTAGATTTCAAACATAATGTAAGATAGCTTTCAATTTACTTAACCAATTTAATTGATTGTATATTGAAAATTTAATAAAACTTTGTTAACCTTTTCGTTGGTGAGCAAATTTAAAATCGATGAAGTCGTTGATGCCATAATCGCTTTACACCGATTACTTTCTGTCGATTTCTATCAGCGTAAGACAATCTTCAATTTGAGGCAGGGTCAATTGTAAATAAACAGTTGATAGCATACAAGATCACGTCATTTCTTTACATAAACAAAGCACAAAAAATCGATTCATTTGCTCCTCCTTTAGAAGGAAATGATAATTGGACAAGGACTCATTCAACACACAACGAAGAACAGCAAGCCGTTAAAAATACAAACATTGTCAATAGCACACAATATTCGGTCATTTCTTTGCGTAAACAAATAACACACTTGAAAATGAAATAATTATAAGTTAATAAAATTGGGCTTAACGATCTATACAATCATGCGAGGCATGCGAGGAATCTCTCCGTCTCAATCTCCCGAACTGCGCTAAGTTCTCTCTGTCTCTGTCTGTCTCCGAGCTTCAATGTGCAAGAGTGCTCTTTCTGAATAGTGGAGGGGGTTACGGAGGGCCTCCGATAGTACTCCCGTAGGGGTTATTATAAACTTATTTTTTTTTGTGCGGTAGATGCGTTTCGCGGAAAATCGCACAAAAAACTATGATTTTAAAAACCGCATAACATTAAAACAACTATACAAAATATATCCAAAATCGCATAAAAAAAATAAAATACTGGAAAAAATAAAGCAATTAAAAATTAACATTTTTGATAAAATTTTAAGGATATCTGACATCTGGCATCTCATATGCCAGGAGAGACTAGAGAAATACTAATTATTTTAATTACAAACTATCATTGATGTATGATAATTTTCGTTGTGATTTTTGAAATGACTTAAAATTGCTCTCTTCTTCGAAAGTATTTCTTTCGAAGATTATTTATTTCCTATTTTATTTAAAATATCTCAATACGTATTCTTTAAGAATTTTAAAAAAAAATGTTTTAAAAAACCGCATAACTTCAAAATCGCACAAAAAAAGTCGCACAAAAAGAGGTTTGAATGTAATTCAATTTACAAAATAAGGGTGCCTTTTTACATAAATGTAAATTTTTACTAAAATTAAATTTAGGTTTTGGTTTCATACACTTATCTTGATTATTAATTAAGTGTTTGTTATTTTTTTTTAATATCAAAATAGCAAATCAAACGCATTTAATTAAAAATATATCCATAGCTTGAAGCATAAAATGGTCATGAAAGATAGAAGATCTGCTCAGGTCATGATTTGGAACGTAATGACTGCTGAAGGCTGCTCTATGTTCATATTTTTCAAACAAAGCAGAATGATTAACGCACAAATATAACATCAAAAGGTGTTCAAACTCATAAACATCAGGATACATTACGAAGATAATGTTTCTGTCTTCGTTTTGATGTTATAATGACCTCCATATTCACCAGCTCTAAATACCATCGATTTTATTTGGGGTATTTTAAAAGTCAAGGTATCTATTAATACAAAGCAAGTGTCGTTGATTGGAAGGAATTTTAAAAATCGACATTTTGTATTGCCTTAAAAATATTTTTATAATGAAATGCATTTATAATGAAATGATATTTCAAAATTTAAAAGAATTTTCTCACGAAGAATTGTTTCAAAATTTTGTCAATAAATGATGTGTAAGATAAAAATTGTGATATGACATCATCGTAAATTTTTTCGATGAAATTCTACGATATTTCAGTAGATTAAAAATAATCTCCACTGAGTCATAAACGTCGATAATGTATGTAAATTACACAAATTGAATTGTTCATGCGAAAGCTAAGTGCTTCGCTTGAGTATCGATCAGCGCTGCATTAAGCGATTATTATAGGCGTTAAGTAACATTGTTAAGCCGAACAACAGATTAACATACAGTATTATTTTCACTTAGCCAACAAGCAATAAATTAAATGAGAATGCGGAGAGCAAGAAGTACTAGATATATGGTATTTGTTTGACACCCTTTGTAGTTGTAAGCCTACGAGCAAGTTTCGATCCTATCTACTCATTGAAGTCTCTGAATAATTTATCTGCCGGTCGCATCTTCAGATGTTAAAACTTTCGAGGTGTTTCGACACCACCGTATTCCGTTAAATTAATTTCTTTGTCCTGCTGAGTCATTGAAAACGTAATTGATTAATTTACATGCC